>CM076579.1:1060549499-1061149499 GCA_034641835.2 Pinus albicaulis
TTTAGTAATCAAAAGCATACAAAAGTCTATTTTGGATCCATGGTGTTTATTTTAAATATTGAGAATATTTCTCATTCTTGATTTCTTCATTCTTGGCCTTTATTTGCTTATATTTCTCCCTTATGTCATTGTCTTTATCCTCTGCTAGCTGTGAAGAGGATGCCTCCATACTCTGATGCTTCTCTATTACCTGTGTATTTGAATTACTAGGATGCTCTTCATTTAGAATCTTTGTGGTTGGCTCATTTATAATGATTGTAGCAACATCTATGTTTATCTATGGAACATCTGTATTTTGGCTTTTAGTACTCTTCTGTAAGATTTAATTGTTTACAGAAGTGTTTTTGACTTTAACAGAGGTATATGGATAAAAATAGGCACAACTTGGCTTTCTTTTGGTTTCAAACCTTTCAATTTGGCTTTAAACTAATCTTCAAACTCTTATAGGTTCAAGAAATGATAAAACAAGGGTTTTTTCTGCTTTTTTGGACAAACTAGACTGAAAATGGTTCAAATTTGGCACAAAAAGATTGGGTTTATTTGCGAAGGGTTTCTGGATAAATTCGAAGTCTTTTTTGAAGTCTGCAAAGGGTAATTATATTCAATTTTTCTTTTAAAAACCATATGCAGCATCGAAACTGGGGTTTATTAGAGTTTTTATAGTGAATTTTTTCTTTGCAGGCAACTACAAGGGTCTTTATATGGATAAATGGATTTTAAAAATCTTAATTTCTCAGAAATACTCCTTTTCAAATTATAAACAGGTTGTTTTTCTATGAAGAATACCTATTTGTGCAATTATTTGGTCTTTTAAATGATTCTAAGGCGTCAGAGAGGTTTCTGATGGCTTTTGAATTCTTATGGAAGTTGATTTGGAAGCTTCAAGTGATCTTGACAGCAGCTGTAATCGATTTCTTGTTCTTTTGAGTGTGAAAACAGTGTACAGGGCTTCGTTTTTTTAGTCGAAGAATACAAAACACAAATAGAATGCAAAAGGGATTTTCTGTGCATAATGTAAGGTTTTATAAGGTTTTCAGTTAAACAGGGTAAGCATTGAATGCGGTCATGTCAGAGCGAAGGGCAGTTTTGGCACTTGAAGGAAAATAACCGAAGTGGTTATCGCATTGGGCTGAGGGTGGTAAGTATTTTTCTCGGATCGAATGTGATCCAATCACATATTGCCTCGTGGAGGAGAGATAAGGGCGCAAAACTGTCTATTTCACAAATCTTGAAATGCGATATGTTGTTTGGATCCTTGAATCTAAGGGTATGTATGTGAACAACTGCGATTAAATGAGGTATTTTCTCGACATGATGGGGCGTGGAGCCCGGGCTTTTGTGTTGTGGCGTGGTTAGTTTAATATTTAAAACATAGTTTTAAACGTAAAACTAATGTTTTATTTATAATAGGCGGGTTTATTTACATAGCAAATGAAACATTTACAAATGTTTTAAGACCATTGGGGGCGGGTTTTATTTATATAACGTTTTTAACCTATGGGGAAAGGGCAAGGAATTTTAACATGTGGGGTGATTAGAACCATAGGTTAACGTTTCAATAATGGGTTTTTGGGATTTTTAAATAAAATGAATTAATATATATATGGGAAGGGTAGTTTTAAAAGGATTTTAATACAATATGTTAAAATTAATATGAAATGAATGAAAATGAATGAAAAATACAAAAAATAAACTAAGTGTAAAATTAAACCTTTTTAAGCACAAATATTTGTACCCTTAAACATTTACACTTTAAACTTATGATAAATTGTATTTTATGGGTTTTTGATTGTTTTTGGATGAAATGAAATTAATTAAGAGGGGATTTTACTTTTCTAAGCAAAAAAGGTGTTTTACTTAGGAAAAGGGTTTGTATTTTTGGAAGAGGGTGAATATGCTGAGGAAATGGGCTTTTATGAAGGGAATCAAGTATTTTTTACCAATCAGTCATCAAGCCTTGGGTTCGGTCCCAGCAGAAGTCAGAGAAATTCTCTGAGCCTCTTTAACTGAAGGTTTTAAATACTAGATCATTGTTGGGGGGGGGGGGGGAATTAGTAAATTGTCCGATGATGTTTTATTACATGCCTTGAACAATTTCTTTCTACCTATCCATCATTATTCTAACATTTTTTTAATTCATTTGCATGGGTGCATTTAAGCTTGTAACCCTATATCCATTTTTCTTTTAAAGCATAAAATATATCATTCTAACCCTATTTCATCCGAGGGCTCATATTAAACTATTCAGCTCCTCATTTATTCTCTAACTATCTACTGATTTGTCAAGTTTAAACAGTTTGACATATCTTTATTCTCTATCTAAAACATGAAATTAAAAGCATGAAAAGTTAAGATTAAACTATTTAACTGATCATGGATTATGGCATTTTGAACAATCTGCACAAAATCATTATTTTTGCAGTAAAAGTAAATAGTAGTGGCATTTTGACTTGCTCACTTTCATTTCTTATTCCTATCTCTTTTTTCTTTTGGGGTCCATTTTTTATTCTTTTTGATCTTTTCTTTTCAAGTCCTTTGATCTTTCTTTTAGGACTTTTACCCTCTTTAATTTTTTAATATTTTCAAAATATGGGAAAACAACTTGCAGAAAACAAGGTATGTACATATTTACAAGACTATCAAAGTCAATTCAAAAATGATGAACCCTATTATTATAGGACCCTAACACCCTATTTGGTTGTGATTTAGATTACCGGTAGAATTTTAATATTGGTTTAGGTGGTCTTAGGAAAATCCGAATGTTTGAGGGTGGAGCTGGTTTTCTCTAGGAAGCTCTTGACAGGTGGATGGAGACAGGAAAATTCTTTCAGGTATGGTGAAGAAACTTTGAGGCATCCAAGCTTGTATTGATTTTGGTAATTTTTGGACCCGCTATTGGGTGAATTAATAATGATATGAGGGCGGAGGTGGTTTCCTCTAGATTCCATGTATGGTTATTTTTGGTTTATCTCATTTGATCCCACACTCATGTTTGGAATATGGCATGGCGGTGATTAGCTTAAAGAAATATTTGGTTCAACTTAATCTATGGTCGGGTGGTGTGTGGAAGTCCATGACTTGGTTGGTACTATGCATGTGATTATATGTGTTATTATTTAATGATATTAGTGAACATAATTTATGTTGTGATGTGTGATTATATGACTATTTTGTCATAGTTTCACTCTGGTTAATTGTTGGTAACATGCATTGTATATTTCTTAATATATGATGTGCTCTTGTTATTGATATTTTTCATGGTTTGTCAAGTTATTGAATATTTATATGAATGCATGAGGAAATAAGTATTTGTTGCAGATAGCATGAGAGGAAAATAATCCTTATTGATGAACATCTAATGAGACTAAATAAAGAATGGACATATGTGCATTCATGATCTACAGGTACCATGTTTACCAAGTGTTTGTAGAAATGGCTAACACATGTGTAGTGTAAGCTTGAGCAAGAATGAAACTTGGAAATAAAGATTGAAGCCTTATATAGACTGATGATAAAGTTCTAGGTAGTTTTCCTGTAAGCTAGCCCAAAAAATTTAGAACAAAGTCTTTGGTTGCACTCTCTGAACTAGGTAATTTTGGTTGTAGTTTCACTGAGGTTGAGTTGTGTGTGTGGTTGGATCCCTCTAGCCACACTCACTGGAATTCATGCATGTGTATGAGTTGTAATCTAGCTCAAAAAATGGTGCCATCTCACGAAAAAGGTCACCAGTGAAATCAAGTTGCTAAGTACATGATTAGGTGTCCTTGAGTGTTGCAATAAGCTTTGGAAAAGTTGGAAAGTTAGGCCCCATTTCCATAACTAAATCTTGGAAGTTGGGTCGTGAATAGTTACTCTCATCTCATGTTTACCCTAGTAATTATGTTAAAAGTGCATTAGGGGAATTTTGAGGTCTAAAATGGGCCCTCCTAAGGAAATTATAAAATAATAGTGGAAATAATAAAATAAGATTTGACTACATCATCAAATTTTAGAGGGAAAAGAGAAAAAACTACTTTTTCAACTCGTATTTTCAACTTACCTCCTAAAGCGTTTACTCAAATTTGGAGCGGGAGTACTCGTTGGATGCAAAATTTAATTCCTCATCCAAGGAGTACCCATATTGCATACTTTTGATGGACCCTATTGCATGAAAAATGAGAAATATATGAAAAACGTTATTTTAATCGCGTTTTATAATGTATTTTTCATTTTTTATGTAGCAGGGTCCATCAAAAGTACGAAACATGGGTTCTCATTGGATGAGGAATTAAATTTTGTATCCAACAAGTACTCCTAATTGAAATTTGAGTAAAAACTTTGGGAGATAAGTTCGAAATACGAGTTGAAAAAGCAATTTTATTATTTTATTATTTTTTAATCTTTTTACCCGTTTACTTAAAAAATGGTGAATCATCTGCCATGGTTAACATCATCATCTTGAATCCTATTGGTTGTTATAAATTTTATTTTGGTTGTACATTTTTCTTAGGAGGCCCATTTTAGACCTCAAAATTCCCCTAATGGGGTAAACATGGGGTGGGGTGTTATAGAGTGGTATCAGAGCAGTTTCATAACACTGGACCTTGGGTAAATATATGTAGTTATGCATATAGTTATACATATGTCTATATGTATATGAGTTTGACAGACATTTCTGAGCATCAGCACAATGCCATAGAAGTTGTTTGTAGTTTGTTTTCGGTCTCTGAAGTTTAGGAAGCCATTCTTTTATGTCACTTCTATTGGGATATTAATAATGTGTACGACCAATGGTTTGGAAATTAGGAGAAAGTGAGGAATGTAATGGGGTTACTGTTACAACCCAACGTAAGAGAAGAAGGAAAAAGGGAGGAGTTAATTAGATGTCCAATATGTTTTCATGATTACAAGATGGAAAACATGATGGAATTAAAGTATTGCAGCCATCGCTTTTGCAAAGAGTGTTGGAGACTTTATATTCATACCTCAATAATTAACGACGGTGTAAGATGCCTCAACTTACAATGTCCAAATATAGATCCACGATGTGATGCTGTTGTGGGTGAAGATATGGTTTTTTCTTTGGGGTTATCTGAGGAAGATGCTAGCCAGTATACAACATATCATGTGAGGTCATATGTCTAATAAAACATAAAGGTTAAATGGTGTCCAACTCCCAGGTGTGACTACGGTGTGCAGATTGACGTTGTTGACATTGATGCAAGTTGTCGTGAGGTTGTCTGCAGTTGCTACCATAAATTTTGTTGGAACTATTTAGAGGAACACCATCATCCAATCGATTGTGACACTATGAAAAATTGTTTTTCAATGATTAATGAAGGCGAATCAAAGAAATTTTTCTAGATAATTGGTAACTCTAAGTCATGTCCCAAGTGTAAACGAGAAATCAAGAAGAATTCTAGGTGCATGTGTATGACATGTTTACCGCCATGTGGGTTTCAATTATGTTGGATATGCCTTGGTGATTGGAACATACATGGATATGACACTGTAGTTTCCTGCAAATAATTTTGTCCACCAGAAGAAAGAGAAGACAATTCTCATGAATATGTCTCCGAAGATGTGATGAAAATGACTGCTAACATGTGGTCAGATAGATTTGTATTTTACATTGAGAGATGGAAGGTAAATGACAAGTCTTATTAAAAGGATTTCTATGATCTACAACGTGTCCAAGTTGCAGAGCTAAAATAATTGGTTGATATTCATGTGATGAGCACGAGTCAATCTAGCATGGCAAGATTCAAATATATGGTAGATGCATGGCAACAAATAGTCGAATGCATTCGTATTCTGAAAGGACATATGTGTACGACCATTATATTTCATTGAATGATAATGATAATGATGTTGATCAGGTTAAACAAAATCAAAATTTATTCGAATTCCTTAAAGGTGACATTGAGAATTGTTTAGAATTGCTTCATCAATGTGTTGAACATGAACTCCAAAAGAAACTATAGCTTGTCCATAAAGCTGAAGCTGACATTGAGACTAGTGATATCCATTCAATTCTGAGGGATTTTGATTTCTTATATAAAAAACTTGAAGGGTTAACAAAGGCCACGAATTCCCATTTTGAAAGACTAATTCAGGCATTTTTGAAAGACTAATTCAAGCATTTGAAAACAAACTGGTTGAAGTCCACAATCAGTAGCTTTCTTCATGTATATCTCCTCTTCCATATCCCCGTGAAGAAAAGTTTTCTTCACGTCCATCTGTTCTAACTAAAAATCAAATGCAACAACAACAGATAAAAGTAATTTAATAGAAGTTACCTTGGTAACAGGAGTAAAAAATCACCAAAATCAATTCCTGGCACCTTAGAATAACCTTTTTCTACCAAACGAGATTTGCATTTCTCCACCTTCCCTTCTCCATTCACATTCTTCTTAAACACCCATTTGCTTCCAATTGGTTTCCATCCTCTAAATCCAGTGCCTCCCTAAAATTTCTGGGATCATCATCAATGATAGTTAAAGAAAAATTTGAATAGAAAGTAGATGGACTATACCTTTCTGGTTGCCTTCTTTGTCGAACTGATCTTCTCACAGCTGGAGTTTCCGGCTCTTCCTCTTCTAAATATTTTTCTGTTGTAGAGTATGATTCATCCTCCTTTAGCTCAAACTCTATCTTCTCAGATTCCTCTAGTGGAAATTCATGCTTAACAACATCTTTCACCTTTCTAAAAACTGCATCTCGATTGTACACAACCTTTCTTGTTTTTGGGTTCCAAAGCTTGTAACCTTTTAAACCATCCTTATACCCAATAAAGATGTGCCTTTCAGATTTATTATCCAACTTGGTCCTTTTCTCCTTTGGAACATGTACATATGAATCACACCCAAATACCCTCAAATGTGAAAGAGAGGGTTTCTTACTAGTCCATACATCATGTGGAGTCTTATCCTCCAATTATGATGAAGGTGATCTGTTAACCAGGTAACATGCAATCCCCACTGCCTTTGCCCATAATTCCTGTCCTAACCTGGTACCACTAAGCATTCTTCTTTCCTTTACATCTGTGTTCTACTCATTATTTCTGCAACCCCATTTTTATGAGGTGTGTATGGAGTATTCTTCTGCCACACTTCTTACAAAACTCTTCAAATTACTTCTTACAGAACTCTCCACCATTATTTTTCCTCATCACCTTTATCTTCTTCTCTTTCTGGTTTTCCACCATATCCTTAAATTATTTAAATTTGTCAAAGACTTCAGATTTATTCCTCAAGAAATATATCCATGTATTCCTTAAGAGGTCATCTATGAATGAAACATAGTACATAGAGTTTCCCAGTGATGGAATTGACACAGTTCCAAACACATCACTGTGCACAAGCTCTAATATCTTGTTCACCCTCTTAGCACTAGAAGGAAAAATTGCCCAATGTTTAAATAAATCGAAATCCAGAGAGAAATTAGACATACCTTCTACCATACCATTACCATGTAGTATCTGAAGGCCCTTCACTCTAATATGTTGAAACCTTTGATTCCATAGCATGGTCTTTTCTCTAGAGACCGCTAGGCTTTCCGCTCCACTTTCAGGAACCACAGAACTATTGCACCCATCAATAAAAGTGCTACCCTGAAGCTTTTATAGAGTTATAATCCAAACTCCCTGCATTAATACTATTTCTCCTCGAACCATCTTGCCGGTATTTTTCTCGAACACTGTTTTTGCACCTGCATCATCCTTTTGGCTTACAGAAATCAGATTTCTGGCCAATGCAGGAATATGCAAAACACCAGGAACTGTTCTAATCCTTCCACCTTGCAGCTTCAACTTGAATTTTCCACATCCGATGATTCTAGCCTTCCTATCATCCCATAAGAAGGCATTACCACTATCATACTTCTCATACTCACAGAACCACTCCCTATGGGGAGTGAATAGAAAGGATACACTTGAGTCAATCAACCATGCCTCATGATCTACATGTGTATTTGAAGAAGAAGCCAAATACACATCCCCACCTTCATCTGAGGTGGTTTTTTCCTCTGCAGAAGGAGCATCATCAGATACCTTTCCTTTCTTAGGATCTTTAGATCTGCAGTCCTTTTTTAAGTGCCCTTAGTTTCCTCATTTCTAGCACACATTTACAGGCTTTCATGGAGATTTATATCTCCCTCTAGATTTAGATCTCCCACTCGAAAAATTGTATTTGTTTATGTTTTGGTACCTTCCTCGTACAGATAAGGCATCTCCATTCTAGCCCTCCATATTTATAGATCTCATTTCCTCTGATAGCAAGGCTGAGACAATTTCATCAAAATTAAAGGTAGTTGTATTGCTACATATTGCAATAACCAGATTGTCCCACGAATCTGGTAGAGAACACAACAAACTTATGCACTTATCTTCATCTGATATTTTGATATCAACAAATGAAATTAGACTTACCACAGTATTGAAGGCGTTAAAATTATTTTTCACTGAGTCTCCGTCCTTCATCCTCAGGTTATATAAATTTTTCTACAGGCAAAATTTATTCACCAGAGACTTAGATTGGTAAAAAGTCCCTATATGGTCCATAGAAGCATGGCTTGAGCTTCTCATCTTCTTTCTGCTTCAACGTGGATTGCTTGTATGGCTGAAGGTGGAGGTACACCAGGTCATCCACCTCAAACTGTCTCTCCACGTGGCCCCTATCTGCATACAGTTTTTGCTAGTTTTGGGTTGTGGCTAAGTTATCATTGAGAGCCCAGAGAATGTCTTGGCTCTCTCTATTGTTGAATGTATATTTGGAATATACAGTGAAGACTTGACCCAAAAATTCTTCACCGTATATACCCAATCTACATTCAACAATATTGAATCTAAGATACACAATTGTATTATGCTCTTTTCCTTCTGATCCAAATTTTCCAAGTCTTCATCTGACATGTGTGGTTGGTTTAGTACTCAGATATACTGCAATCCAACAATATTTATCCACCAGCAGACCCTCTATCTTGAGCTTCCACAACTCAAAACTCTGACCATTAAATTTATCTATCTCTATCTTTCCATTGCTTTCCATCTTCTTTCACCGCAAGAATCGATCCCTAATATCTCCCACTAAACAAGGTCTACCAAAGGCCCGAGAAAAAAACCCCTCAGCAGCAAACCTCCTTTCTATATATAGGAGTCCATGGGGTCACAATATAATCCTAGCTGACCTAAAAATAATAATGTAAGGGCACAACAATAACAATAGTTTCTTTTATGGGGCACAATAATAATAATATGGGGGCTACAGGGGTACAAAAATAACAACAAGGGGGATACTAACAACAACAAGGGACTATACTAGTAATATAGGGACCTAACATCATGGATGACGTTTTTTCATTTTACTAACATTCCTCGTGAAATTCCAACAATAATAGATTGCCTTTGTTCATGGGTAATGATGTAATCATCGCTAAAAATCATATCTAAAGGTTTACTCATTGGATGCTATTGTGATGTGGATCTTCACGTTATAATAATGAATACAACAAGATGCAAATTTTTGTCCTTTGTTTAAATGGTGATGCTAGAGATTATTTTTGCAATTTTCCTAATGATACTTTTGATTCTTTACAAGACATCATCGATGTTTTTAAAGGTAGATATGGATATCAAAGGGTATTTCCTTGTGCCCCTAGTACTATGAAGAAATATGAAAGTGATCTTGTAAAGGACCCAATTATCGAAAAAATATTTCAAGAAAATGCAACATGTCAAAATGTGCCATATGGTAGACGTTGTGACCATTCCCATGATGAATCCACTTGTGATGTTGCAAGAACAATCCTTGATAGTGGAAGGGCAGGGATGAAGAATAAAATTAACATTGATGATGAGAAGGAAAATGATAAACATATTATCGAGGAAATAAAGAAAATGATTAAAGATATGAAATTCAGTCAAGCACAGTTGATGAAAACCATGGAACTTAAGCAAGAAATATTAATAGAATATCACACCAAGGATATGAGAACCTTGTACACCAAATTTTTAATGTTCCCAAATGGGGAAAGCAACAATATATCACATAAATATGGAGGGTAGCAGTGAATACATCAATAAACTAATATGTGAGACAAATGTACAACCATCTTATTAAACATATCAACAAACAATAGGAAAAATATCTTGAGGATCAAGTCACTCAAGCAATACCATACAAGCCTTGAATAAGAAAATATGAAATCACATGAAGAATAACTTCTATACAAATTCCTTGAGCTAATAAAACGCAGTTTTAGGGCATAAACTACTGCATAAAGATAGATCAATACAAATCTACTGTTATATAGCTCAAATAATGCTAGGAGTGAAGATCTAGCCTCCTAGACACCTTTTCAAGAGAACCTGGGAAGGGTTTCCGAAAATACACCCAAATACAAATGGTGATCTCCAGCCCTAGGATTGAAGGATCACTACAAATGAAGCCCATGAAATAGAAGGATGAAATAATATGGATCTGATGTAGATCTCCTCCAAAGGTATCCTCCAATGAAAGGTTGAACCCTTCACCTAGAATAAAACACTCTAAAAGAGCCAATAGATCCTCCTCTAAAACTGCCCTCCAAAATAACAAAATTCCTAACTGAAATTGTGCTGTCATTGGATGTAATATCTTGGCCTGATGCCAAAGATTTGAAATATACTCAAATACCTTCCTTGCTGATCTCCCAAAGGGAATAATGCTTCCTCCTCTGAAAAACTAGCTCAGAAAGTGGTTTTCTCAACCATCCACTGCAACACCCTACAACACAACACAAAACTGAGCAGACATTGTGTTGTAGCTGAAGAATGAAGCTTGGCTAGAATTTCAGATGTGTGGAAATTATGGTACAATAATCTTCCAAGAGGCTACCTCAAGGGAAGAGGTGGGATTCCCACTCAGGAACACCCTGTGCTAAACAACACTGCAAGCTCAACTAAACAACTGAAGAATGCAAGAATTCATGTAGACCACAAAATAAATAATCAATGACATAACTCACTATGGCTGCCTTGCCCTCATTATAAAAAATTTGAGCCTTCTCACCTTAGGTCATACTCATTAGGGTTTCCACCATCATGGATTATTCCTCCCATTCACACTGCGATGTCCCTTAACGATGATCCACTCCCTCCATACCAGCATTGTTGACTTGGTCAAACTTGACCTTATCCACATGCAGTAGCTCCTGTTCACACATGAGGGTGCTTTATCCAGCTATGAATATGATCCATTTTCACATTAAGAGGGATTTTATGCCTACTAAATAGATTATGGGCCTCCCTACCCATTTATTCACCCAACTAAATGACAAGAGCAAAATTAATATTCCAATTAGCTGCATGCTAATTTAGGAATATTACAGTACTCCCCTCCCAAATGTTGCTTGTCCTCAAGCAACTGCAAGGATAGAACTGAAGATCCTCCTCTCCTCTTCCTGTAGCATCATCATATGATAAAATACTCCAAGAAACAAGATGTTGTCTCATCAATATATCCCCAAGTTGCTCCTCCCAAGTGTGCAAGTTAGCTTTTGGTGACCATCCCAAATAGCTATCATCATGAAGAAGTAAAATACCCATGGAGGAAACAATGTGCTACCTAGAGGCCTTCTTGAGGCATGGAATCTAAAATAAATGGGGAAATATCATTCCCATGTGAAGCCTCCATCCCCAAGCTATCATCCATACAAAATGAGTCACCCTCCAACATGGCAACTCATGAAATATCTCCTCCACCTTAAGCTCTTGCAAAGTAGGTGGGCTTCATAGCTGAACATGATGGACCAAATTTTCCATCCCACACTGTCTCTCTCTCCACTTATGATAAGTGTAGAGTTTCTACTGAATTTGGGCTGCAATAATGTTGCCTTCATGAGGCAAAAAGGAAATTGGATCCTCAAAGACCCACTCTTTGGTTCTTGCCCAAATCATCCCATATAAAATGAATATGACATTTACCTCATATGGAATCCAAATGAGAAAAGTACTGAAGGTTTTATGTAGTGCTGAAGGTACCAACAGTTTCCCAAGTGGTCACAACGCATTTTTTCTAACTGTTGTTTCAAAAAATAACATGGCAAGCTATCTCCTAACAAATTGCTAATTGTGCATGTCATCACATCTACTAGTGAATAGTAAAGACATTATATATCAACTAAGAATACAGGAAATAGTACAACACTTGCCCAAATCCATACAAGAAATGGCTCTCTCCATCATAGATATTGGTCCCAAAATGACCATGAAGCCCAAATAGAGGCTTGCCCTCTTGTGGAGCAAGGCACTGTATAGAGATGGTAAGAGAATGCAAATACTGTGTTAGATAATCAATAAGTGAAACAACACAATTCTTACCATGTATTGAGATTAGGTTGAGAATATGATCCATGAATGAGCCCTCCATAGTGGTATGACATATCTCCATGAAACGGAATGAACAATGTGCTGCATGCAAAGCATTCTCCTTATGCTTGGAGATCCAAGTCAAGAAGATCATATCATGGTAATAGATGTCTCCATCCATTACTCCATCACTCTCATCTCCTACTGGTTCATCAAGTGCATCATATGTGAAGTGATCCTGGGAACACTCCATCAAAAAACCCAAAATCCCATGTGAAAACGTTGTTGGCCTTTGTAACAAGGCTCTTGCTTTCTCATAGCTCCATTCTTTGACATTCCAAATGTCAAATTCATCCACCATAATGTTGCTACATATGGGGGATTCATCCAAAGCAACAAATTTTTTTTTTGCCTCCCCACACCATCACCATATAAACTATGGAGTAACAACATGATGGTTGATATGAAAGACATAACATCACCCCAATATACCCAAACTCCTTGCTACCATATGATGCAAGTTCCATGCCAAGTTCCATCCACCAACATACCCTTTGAAGAAGGATATGTCATATGATGACCAAACTCTTTCAAGAGTAGCCAATGCAGCCATGCCTCCTACTGCCCTGTACCATAGATATGTTGGTGGCTCACTAGCCTCTTGCTCACCATTCATATCCATTCATCCAAATGTGGGTGTCTCCTACCATGCTCCATCTTGGTACTTCTCCAATGAATAATACCATCCTCCCACATCAAATTTATACCTTTACATTTCATAGGATGTTGAAATGAAATCTCTTGGAGATCCCCAAGTGAAGACCACTCATCAATGACCATGTTGAATCGATAGGGCTCCAAGTATGCTGAATGCAAAGTCTCCTCTTTGAGCTATGAAATGTTCATCAAGAATAATCCATCACAACAATGAAAGATAAGATGCCTCTCATCAATCATATGCCCATCCAATGTCACACAAGTAAAATGGTCATCAGAATGCTCCAATAATATCTGGACCCCCAACTCATCACTGCTACTCAATGACAGCACTGCTGATCTCCATGATGGTGCATCTGTTGTCTTAAGATCATGCTCAATGCTGAACACATAGTTTTTCATTGCATTGTTTAGGACAATACTCATCCTATCCTCCAAAAATCAACACTCCAACCCCAAGAGTTGTGTGCATATCAACAATGAATAACCAAGATGACTGTTTATCTCCTCTTGGAACCAATCAAGGCTCCTTAGCGCAGTGATATTCTGTTGCTCCAAATCAAAAATGTGCTTTGACCCTAGGTCATGCAATGGAATATTCCCACAACTGTCCATAAGATGTGCTGAAATAACAAAAAGTGGAAACATATGCATACCTTGGTAAAGCTTGGGAACATCTTGTACTACTACAAGAGTTCCTTCCTCCGGTGTGATGGCTTCCCCAACTACTGATGATGATGGCCTCTCTTCTGTGGCTGCATCAGCGCTGGTACAAGTCTCCTCCTCCTCATGCATTTCCAGAATAGTACATGGGACTCTAAATGTCAAGAGATCAAGACCACTTTGCAATGGTGCAAGTGTTCTTTCTCTTGATGCAAGTGCTCCTACAAAAAGTGGTGGTGAAGGCCTCTTCTCCTCTGATTTATTCTTGTCAAAATTCTTGATCAACCTTTGAGTAAAATCTGCATATGTAGTCACTTTTGCATGACTCAAATGGCCGAACCACCAAATTTTTTCTTCGCCCTCAAAGTGCAGTGCTGCAATCTCAACAACTTCTCTTTCTACTACTGGATGTAGTAGGAAGAATGCATCCAAATTCATCCCCCAAGATCTTGCTGTACATGTGGATGACCCATAAAATGTAGGCAATAGGAATCTATTGCTACAAGGTCTCCTTTCTTATTTGAGCTGAATGAACTATGGGAGAGTTAGATTCTTCTTGAAAGCTCCAGGTTGGGACTTATATCCTGTCAGATATTCACTTAGAATCTCATGATATAAGGGTTCTACATCTCCATACCTCTTGTCTTCTTCCTCAAAATAAAATGGCATAGTGTATTGCTTTGGAGCTCTATGCAACACCAGTTCTTTCTTCTACTAATAGGAAATACATGGACCTTCCTCTTCTTGAAACCCTTTAGAGGTCTCATTACATCTCTCCTCTTTCATCTCCTTGACCTCCTTGGAGAAGTTATTCATAGATCTGAAAAGTGATGAGACAAAGCTCATTCCTTCCATCATTTTAGATCTTTTTTTCTTCTCTTCTTCTTCTTATAGCATATTGGCTAAGATCCACAGGCTGAGCCAAGATTATGCTCTGATACCACTGTAATATTCCCAAATGGGGAAAGCAACAATTTATCACATAAATATGGAGGGTAGAAATGAATACATCAATACACTAATATGTGAGACAAATGTATAGCCATCTTATTAAACATATCAGCAAACAATAGGCAAAATATCTTTAGGATCAAGTCACTCAAGCAATACCATACAAGCCTCCAATAAGAAAATATGAAATCACATGAAGAATAGCTGCTATACAAATGCCTTGAGCTAAGACAACGTAGTTTTAGGTCAGAAACTTCTACATAAAGATATATCAATAAAAATCTACTGTTATATAGCTCAAATAATTCTAGGAGTGAAGATCTAGCCTCCTAGACACTTGTCTAAGGAAGGGTTTCTGGAAATACACTCAAATTCAAATGGTGATATACAAACCTAGGACTGAAGAATCACTAGAACTGAAGCCCATGAAATAGAAGGCTAAAATAATATGGATCTGATGTATAACTCCTCCAAAGGTATCCTCCAATGAAAGGCAGAACCCTTCACATAGAAGAAAACACTCTAAAAGAGCCAATAAATCCTCCTCAGAAACTACCCTCCAAAATAACGCAATTCCTGACTGAAACTACATTGTCAATGGATATAATAGCTTGTCCTAATGCAAAATATCTGAAATATACTCAAATACCTTCCTTGTTGATATCCCAAAGGGAATAATGCTTCCTTCTCTGAAAAACTAGCTCAGAAAGTGGGTTTCTCAACCCTCCACTACAACACACTGCAACATAACACAAATATGAGCAGACACTACGCTGTAGCTGAAGACTGAATCTTGGCCAAAATTTCGAATGTGTGGAAATGATGGTACAATACTCTTCCAATAGGCTACCTCAAGGGAAGAGGTGGGATTCCCGCTCGGGAACACCCTGTGCTAAACAACACTGCAACCTCAACTAAACAACTGAAGAATGCAATAAGTCATGCAGACCTCGAAATCAATAATCAATAAAATAACTCACTATGGCTGCCTTTACCTCCTTAAAAACAATGTGAGCCTTCTCACCTTGGGTCCCACTCATTAGGGTTTCCACCATCATGGATTCTTCCTCCCATTCACACTACGCTGTCCCTTCATGATGATCCACTCCCTCCATACCAGCATTTTTGACTTGGTCAAACTTGACCTTGTCCACATGCATTAGCCCCTGTTCACACACGAGGGTGCTTTATCTAGCTATGAATATGATCCACTTTCACATTAAGAGGGATTTTATGCCTACTAAAGAGATTTATGGGCCTCCGTACCCATTTATTCACCTAACTAAATGACAAGAAAAAATTAATATTCCAATTAGCTGCATGCTAATTTAGGAATATTACAAAATTAGAAAAGTGTGATGAGGAGCTAGAAATCACGAAAAATCATTTGATGACTATGGAAGAAAGTCATAAAGAAGAAATAATTTTGATTCAAGTAAACTATGATAAAGTGATAAAGGACATGGAAATCAGTTTTCAGAGTAGATTGCCAGCTATAGAAGAAAAACATGATGAGGCGGTAAAGATCATAAAAATTAATCATTTCGATCAAATAACCACTATAGAGGAAAAGTGTGCTCAAGAGATGGAGGCTATGAGGTCCAATATGCAGAATCATTTGATTGTCATAAAAGCAGATAATGAAAAAGTAATAAAAGATATGGAAGTCGTTCAGATATGTCCTCAGAAGCCCATGGAGGAAAGGAATGCCAAGGAAATTAGAGCTATGAAGGTTGAAAACTCTAACTAGAGGGATGTCAATAGAAATGAAAAGGCCACTCTTTATGATAAGTTGCAAATGATGGAAAATACACAGTTTGTGAGCCTTCATCTCAGACCGAAGGATCCCAGGGAAATCACAAATGGTTTTTCACAACTCACAAATCCCCCAGTCCACCAAAGAAATTCCCATCTCATCGCAAGGAGGTTAATTTTCTCATTAAGGACATGTTAACTATGGTTACAAAGGAAGTTAAGAAATACCAAGATTATGTCTCAACATTGACAGATTATATCCAGAATAATATTGGGCATACTTCAGATTCTTCAGATCTTTCATACAAACATCTTCAAGATCAAGACAAGAAATATACAGTGGTTCCATTGTTTACATTGAAACCCACAAAAAATAAAAGAAAAAATAAAAGAAGAAGGAAGTGGTTTGATGTGTCTGATTACCAAGAGAAACTCAATATTTAGATGAGTCAAATTCCTATCATTTTCATAATTCAGCATGGCACATATGAGAAACAACTCGCAGACTTCCTAGAGATTCAATAGATTTTCAATAGGCACTATGTTGATGACATCTGATAACACAGGGAATCCTCTCTATTGTCACTTTATAACCCTACTCCTAGTTATTTATTTATGTTGCTAAAGTAGTTTTCATTTCAGCATTTTGTTTCATAGATTAAATTTCATTTCTATCTCAAGATTAGATTTACATTTCATGTTATTATAATTGTTACTAGTTATTGAGCTTCTATTTCATGTACTTAATGTTACATTATAATTTTTGGATTATATTCGGATGGATGCTACTTATATGAACTTGTGTGTTGTTTGGGTGGAGATTTTGGATTATCACATTCCTTCACTAAAGAAAAGTGTCCCCAAGTAGAGCCAGATGTTGACCACTTCATGTCAAATACCCTATAGAAGTACACATTTTTGCAAAGGATTCCATCATGTTCGAGCAATCTGACATCCTGGATTCATCATCGTCAGTCGTCAATTTACCATAGTTGTAAACCCATTCTGCAAATTTTCAATGTAAATAGCGCTAGTAATACCATATATGTATGTAACAACCTAGGTAAGCCTATTATTTTGGTGACGAGTTTCATCCTAGGAGGTTCTTTGTCTCACTGATTCATTTGTGTTTCTAAACACGGATGATTGAAAAAAAATTTCCCTCGAGCCTCACCAATATGTGAGGGTGGAATTTATCGTCAAAATATTAGGTGAGTCCTAGTGTTTTAGTTGATTCTTATGTAAAAGTGATTTGGGAATAATTTAAGATAATTGGCTAAATTATTTTTTACAA
This sequence comes from Pinus albicaulis, assembly GCA_034641835.2. Lineage (NCBI taxonomy): Eukaryota > Viridiplantae > Streptophyta > Pinopsida > Pinales > Pinaceae > Pinus > Pinus albicaulis. The sequence goes on from CM076579.1 coordinate 1,060,567,205, forward strand.
ATCACTTGGTCTACTAGATCATATTGAGTCGCAGAATTGGACAATAAATTGAGGGTCTATAACTAATGAGTGTTCCCCCTTGGAGGGTTGAAATGTAATTATCTTATGTAAAAAATATTTTAGTGCATGGTCCCTCATACTTGGACACCATGGCTAAAATATTAGAGGGTGGGAAAAATATTTAATCCCCACAAGTGTCAATTAATTAAATTTTCTGGAAAAAAATAAAATAAAATCCTAAGTGAGAAATATAATTAATTAGAGTCAAAATTAAAGTCCTAGAGAAATTAAATTCTCCAAGCAAAAAAATTTGTGGGTATCAAAGAAATTAATTTTTGGAGGCCCCCACCAAGGGAATATTGGAAATTTCAAGAAAAATTGGACCCTTGGGCCTTGATGGTTAAGTGAAAGTCAATTGTTTTAGGAAATTAGCTCAAAATAGTTAATTTTGAGCTAATAAAGAAAGGCTTAAATGAGAAATTCAAAAATTCCTCAAAAATAAAGATTTTTTATGGTGGATATTAAAATATGATCAAACATTTATCAAATGTCGAGATTATTTTGACAAGGATCAAGCCAACTAGCTGTTATTTTACACTTGGAGGATTTATCTATAAATTAGAATCCATTTGCTTCTCAAGAAAGATTTTTTTTTGAAAAGAAGCTTTGAGTCAAGCTCCAACGTTGTAATATTTTTCTGGAAATAATAAAGAAGACTTTGGGGTTTATTCATGGTGGTGTTCCTCTTTTGCTTCTTGTGGTAAATTATTTTGGATCGTGTTCTTAGTGCTCTATTGATTAATATTTTACAAGTTATTATTTCTTTAGAAATTGATTAGATTAAATATTTGCATAGGTATCTTGCATTAGTTACTGGGTTTAGAGAATCATTCTAACTTGATTGATCTATCATGTATCTCTAGATCTTGAAGAATATTATGGTGTCTATCTAACCCCTATCGATCCAATAAATTGATCTTAAGTGTGTAGAGACTTTATGGTATTCAAATCTTGGGCGTGAGGGGAAGTATTCGGTTCGACCAACCAAATCCCAAGACAAAAAATATTAAGAGCCCACTTTGTTAAATTTCAAGGCTTATCTAACATTTGGTTTTGCAGAAATATTGGCCATTTCTCACCCATTTAAATTATCGTGCTCATCTATTTTTATGTATTGTGAATTTAACAAATAGATCTGATTATAAGAGCCATAAATCATTGTGTATATTGTAGAATAAAATTTTGTAAATAATTTTATTTTCTAACCCTTGTTTGCAGCTGGGGTTTTGGGTATTTTTACTTTTCATTTGTGCAGGTAAACTTCAAGCTAGATCTGAATATTTTTCAATGGTTTCAAGGATTTCAGGACTTGGAATTTTTTGAGAGGATTTCTAGAGGTGGATCTAGGCCTAGGAAGATAATATCCACCATCCTTCCCCCCTCCAAGCTTAACGCCCATCAAAAGAGGAAAATGTCCAACCCCTTAGAGGTGATTTCATGAAATTTTGGACAAATCTGGAAAATCTAAAGTGTTCTATAGAGCATCCAAAATTGTTGAGGCCTTCTGGGCCTAACACACTTCTTTCTTCCCTAGCCGCATGCTACTCTTAGAATCCTCCTCTTCTGTATTCCCTATTTAAGGTATTCCACAAGCCTAGCCTACTCTCAATATACCTCTTTTCCCTTTCTCTACCACACGACAACCCTCCTATCCCCTCCAATATCCATTTTACTCTTTAACATGGCCTTTTTCTCTTCCTTTAGGCCTCTAATGCCCTAGTTTGTTTGACTGCAGGCATTTCCTTCTCTCAGTCCAACCTCCTTCCCCATCGATACCATTCTTTCCAACTCTTTCTCCCTTCCTCGTGGCCTTACCTTTATTCCTAACCCTCTCCCATGCCTCCATCCTCTTCATTTTTCCTCCCATGTCTCTCATTCCCATCCATCATCTTTCCTTATCCCTCCATGACCTCCCTTCTTTCCTCTGCTCCTCTTTATTTCCATTGGCCCTCACTATTGTGGCATATAGGGCCTTCCTCCCCTCAACATGGGACCATTTTGGCCTTCTTCCATTGCCGCACTAACCTCATTGAGCCCTACCTTGCTCCCATTCTTCCTCACTGTGGTAATAATTCAGTTTTTTGAGCTAAAAATTATTGTTTGTAGAGAATTTGGGATGATATTTCTGTTTGCAAGAGGATTAGATACACAAGGAAATCGTGGGAAAATTTCCAAGCCTCATTCTAGCTCTCGGGCTCAATGGTTTTCTCTCTTTTAACCCTACTAACTCACAGTTTTCTTACATCAGTCCAACAATAAACAAAATATTCACATAAGGGGCATTAAATTAATTAGAAAACTACATAACACATTGATAAGTCACTTAAATGAGTTAAGCATCTATCATTTGGATGATTTCATGACTTATTTAGGACTATAACACTGCATCATAAGGCATGAAATTATAATAGTAACATAAGTGGCTCCTCACTATTGGAATTCCACATTAAGAGAAATTAAAACTATAGGATTATTTTGGAATTTATTAGCTCACTTGGTATAACAAGAAATTAACTCTTAACTTACCACTCTTAATAAATATGGTTGTTGTCATAAGATATAATTGTGATGCATTTAATATAATTTACACTTGTCCATGTTCTAGTGACAATAATTTCCATGTGTGTGAAGGATTTGTTTAATGAGCCATTGTGAAAAGAATGTTAGCATTAACATTGGTATACTTAGATCTGATATGGTGTTTTCATTAATCTCTAAAAATAATTTTGTACCAATTAATGGACTCTCCAAAAGCACTAAAGAACCTTTCGATTGAGCACCTTGTTTTACATCACTTATCCTTTAAGATCTAATTGTATCCATCATTCTAATTGTTACAAGAGATTTGGTAAATATTGCTTTAATTAATGTCATTCTCATTTTATGGTCAATATATCTTGATTGGCACTTTGATATCTACAAATTCCTAAGGCCTCTTTTTCTAGTTGAGTGTCTCTTCAGTTGAATGGTCATTGGAATTTTCTAATTTGACTAAGGAACATTGTTTACATAATCATTGGATGAGTATTCTGAATTGAAAAGTGCTATAGTTACTATTGGTTTATGATTTTTTTCATCATGATCATATTGGTGAATCCTTCATCTTGAGTAATTATACCATTGGCATCTCACATTGTGTACAAAAGTATTATTAGATGATTCTTCTAAAGGGATAAATTCTTTAATGGTCATTGATCATATTGGTTAATGTATTTTCTGGATAATATCTTTATGTTGGCATAATTGGTGAATCACGTTTAAGAGCACATGTATTGTGGTTGAGTAATTACATATTAAGCATCTTGTGAATTATAAGTTTATATTTGGATTTTTTATTATTGGCACTTGGTAATTAGCACATTTTTGGTAATAATATTACCTTTTCAATTCTAATTAATCATTGTCACAATTAAAGAATAATCGTAACTGAAGTACTTGAATCACATAAGCAATATTAATCCAAGAAATCACTCATCCACCTTTCCATAAGCATTCAAAGCCTAGTTGCATTAATAATTTACATCCAAGCATAAACTCGTTTAATAGACTTCTAGGGCCACCCTTCTCATCTAGCTTGAGAAACTTAGCAACTCTTTGATGGTTAACACAGTGACCTTGCAGTCATTATAGCCACAGTCTCTGCAGTGATGAAGGCATAGGGTGATAGGAGCCAAACATAAGGTATCATTAATCAATCCCTTGCTTGCTTCCTATTGGAATTATTCCCACAACCTACCTTGGATCATAGCTTCAAAATGGTTAAGGGAAGGTCATACTTAGATTAGGAATTTAATTAAAAATAACTAAGATATTTTCATCTCACCTAGGTATTAGATTTTTCATTTTATTTAAGTTAGTGAAGCATCCAAGCAACAATTTTCCATCAAGTTGCATAGTTTTAATTTAATAAGAAAGAGTGTTGGATCCATAAGGAAATAGTCTCAAATATAAATTTTAATCTAATCCTTAAAATCTTGCTAAATTTAACTAGCTAGCTAGGACACTCAAATGTGTCTCCTAGAATTTTTGGTTCCCAACTTGTCCTTATTCATCTCATTTCCACAAGGTCTACCCCCCATAGGTTGTTTTTGGGAAACAACTAGAACGAAGAGGTTGGGGATTAGGGTGATAGCTCCCGACCTGATTTGTTGTCGCAATGCATGTAAAATATGAGCAACAACAGGAACCAAGTACATCTTCCATTTTTATTGGGTATAGTTTCCCTGATGGTTCTTTTGAATCTAGTATACCTATTGTTACTTATGTTTATGGTGGACCTTTGGTACATGTTGGGTCTTAATCACTTAATGAGACTTTCTCTAGAGATGCATCTAGTCCATCATTTTTTCATTATCCTCCTTGGTCTTCTGAAATTCCATTGGGTTTGTTCGATACAAGAATGGTACAAACCCACAAAACTACAATTTCTTCGCAAACGTTTGTGCCCGGTATTCAACCAGGGTATGATCAACAACCTAGTTTAATGATTAGTGGGGTGCATTTTTTCCACAAAAACCTTTGGTAATATATTATCCTCCTACTGGGGGAAACCTTCAGTAGGATCTGATGGTGCTGAACCCACCAAAATTCAATGGGTCTCCCTGATATGTGTTCCCAATTAGACCTCACACCATTTTGGATAGGAACCCCATCTAGAATATGACTCGATTGTCAGTTTCTTAAAGGTTTTCCTCGACTCTAACTCTCAGCAAGAGAGAGGGATGCACATGTACTTTGGAAAAGAAAGTGAGTGTGCCTGGTGAGTGTTCAATTGTAGGTGTGCCAAGGTTCTTATACTGCAGAGGGAAGAAAGGTGAACCTATAAGAGAGAGGTAATAGTACCACTATGGTAGAAACACACACACACACACACAGAGGAAGGATCCGTCTAACATCTAGTGGAAAAGTCCACAAAGAAGCGATGGTCATTACAACCAACAAAAACAAGAAAAATATTTCTAACATCCAGCGGATTATTCCATAAATATGCCACAGGAAATAGAAACCACTACAACACATTGTCAATATGATAAGCACTAAAATAACCGAAATATTGCAAATACTTTAGTACAGGTGAAAGAAAAAATGAATTAAAACATTCATAAAATATTCTTAAAAATATTCATAATCCATGCATGAAGAACATGCTTGTCATTGGGCTTCATATATTTAAATTTCCCAGACACATGTATATAATGAACATCACTAGCTCCAATACTGGAGCGTTGGAGCCACTCCTTGCTTCCCAAAAGAATTAGTATGTCTCTATGATGCCTTGTGGGAGGAGCCTAGTTGAAAATTACTTTTCTCATACATATAAATAGTGGGGTGATGCTTCACCTCCCTTGTGACTCTTTGACTATCATCATGATTGTTTGACTTCCTATGAATTTTCAATATTACATGATTCTTCATATTCCATGTGTCCTTTGGACTTCCACTTTACAATACATTTTGAATATTAATTTACACTATCCACAATAATGATGTGGCATATGACAACTCATGATATGACATGACATGACACTGCTGAAATGGATTTCTTGATGACATGGAAATGTTAAGACACTTATGCTTCTCCTTGTTATATGTTTTCTTGAGTATTCTCTTCTATTAACCCTCACATGGCTTAGAGGTAAGGAGTCTTCAATGATATCAAGTCTTGAGTTGTGATTGCAAAATGGTGTCCCTTTGATTTTTCTTGGTTGAGGAGCTTGTATAATCAAGTGCAAAGATGTATTTCAACATGTTTCCCTTCTCCATATCCTCCTTCATCATCTTGTCCTATAATTATATTGTACCTTCATTTGCAATTCACTCATGATGACACGACATCAGTCTGATAAACCCCTAGTTTAAGATGGTGCACGTGGATCCATTAAATGAGCCAGAACCGAGTTACAAGATGAGAGAGAGGCTCAGTGACTACACAGTTTCATAGTTCCGGTAGTTAGGGGTGAAGCTTGATCTCTGAGACTTTGTAGTGAGCAGTTTTGGTTGGACTGGGAAGATAAACTACAAAATTTTTGGACTCAGTGAGTTGGGCTGAGGGGTTATACACTACTTCGGCCAACTGTGTAGTTTTGAGAGGCAGAGAAGGCCTGGGGATTTCACAACTCAAGATATTAGGGGTTTACCTTGAGCTCATAGACTGTGCAATGTGAAACTGGGGCCAGGCTGGAGGGAAGGATTGCACAATTCTGGAGGTCAAGCTTCAAGCTTGAGCACTGGAACTACACAGTGCGCAATCTTGGGAGGAAGGAACTATGAATTGTGTAGTTTCAAGGGGAAAAATTTTAGTTTGAGAGTTGTAACTGCACAATTCACAATTGAGGAAGGTCGGATGAGGCTAAGTTGCTGGGAAATTTTTGAAAATTGGCTAAGTGTGGGATCAATGAGACTGATGTGAACAGTGATACGACTTGACTGTGATAACACACTTAGAAAAATTGATTATACAACATCATAGATCATACAAAACATGTTGAATACTTAATTCCATCAATGTGAAAACTTTGTGATGACATTACGAAAAGTGTGACACTAAAAATACACTTTGCGGCGACCGTGGAGACACTTATGCAACAATGCTTAAAACTTTGGAAATGAGTGTGAAAGGTGTTTTCATGCTAATATAAACTCATTTTCATGAAGATAACCCCTTGAAACCACCAAAATAATCTTATACGCATTGTGCGACAATTAACATGTGAAAATACAACATTTTTCCTTCCTTGTAAAAGGGACCAATACACTTAGAGAAAACACATGGAATGGATTTCAATGTTTGCAAAGACACTATACAAGACCAATATAGGCTCTGAAATTTGGTGCAGGAAAAAATTTTGGAGGGTGTTGTAGCAGCGAAAACATGATCTTATCCTCCTATTAGGGGGGAAACATTGGTAGGATCTTATCCTCCTATGTGCGGGAAACCTCCCACTGGATCTTATCCACTTGTTGGGGACCAGCCTCCCATTGGATCCTATGGTCCTACTAGAAAATCAATTTTTCAAATATTTATTGGAGCACCATTCGATATAATGGTAGGTACCCCATGGAAATTGAATTATGATGTTGGCACTAAAATCCCTACAAGTCAACTCGCAAGTCAATTAATTAAAGGATATCCTCAAGTTTCTATAGGTCAACCTTAGATTCCAATAATTCACCCTAAAGTTCCTATAGGTAAACCTCAAGTTCCTACAAGTCAAACTCAAATACCTTCAAGGCAACCTTCCCAGGTTTTCCTCCTATGGGTCAACCTGTTCAAGGATTTCCATAAATACGTGCAGGCCAAAATATTCAAGGTTTCCCTCAGATACCTCCAAGCCAACGAGTTCAAGTTTTTCCTTAATTTCTTGCAGGGAAACCTTTTCAAGGTTTTCCTCCTCTAGTTTAGCCTGGTGGAATTCAAAATCCTACAACGTAATCTTATCAAGGTTACCCTCCTCCAGTAGTTGGATCTTATGGTCCTCTGGTAGGTTACCCATATCAAGGTTATCCATAGCCTAATTTCAATAAGCAGTTACCATTTCTTGTAATATTAGACTTACTGGACCTATCACGACTTAAAAATGATCGTATTCTCTATTATCTGCTATGGCCATTCATTCCTACGAAGCTACCAAGTGACATCCCAAAATTTGATATTAAACCCAATGAATATCCATCAAACCATGTTATGAATAATCATTTATGGTGTTCTTCGAACTCTTTAAATGATGATTCGATTAGACTACATATTTTTCAGTGCAGTCTTACTGGAAATGCAACTAAGTGGTAGATTGAGTTAACACGCTCATCTTTTGGAAATTTTAACACATCGAAAATTAATTTTTTAACCCATTTAAAGATGCCCATCTATTATGAAATTGGAATAGAGCTTTTAACCTCATTATGAATATCTACATCCATGCACATTTATGATTACATTCATGACTGGAGATGTAGATGACGGTTAATCAAAGCCTCAATTCCAGACCAATTATTGTCACTTTGGTTCATTAAATCATTACTGCCCTTCGATTGCTCATGATGTTTCCATGAATGGTGTTGTTACCGAGGATCAAGTTATCGCTAGTGCTCAATATTTGGATCTCATATATTCATAGTTTGGCATGTTATATGATTTGATTCCTCATGCTCCTTTCTCATCGAATAATATTTCCCATTTACTTCTACATTTTATCATGTTGCTGATGGCGTGATTGGTTTTTTCAATCAACAGTCGAGAAGTAAACCATATGGTCATTCAAATTCCAAGACTACTCCCAATGTTGCGACTCAAAATATGTCCCCTCCTGCTACTACTTCCGAGATTAATGCAGTTCATTCCACATCAACTGGTATCTCAACAACTTGGAAGTAAGAAAAAGGGAAAATAAAAAGGTAAACAAAATGTCCATCAACAAGAAAAACCCAAAACTAAATCCCATAATGAAAAGCATAAACCCAAGTATCCTTGTCATATTTGTAATAAGAATCATTACACCAATGAATGTATTTTATCATTGGCCTCCTCAAAATTAACTACGGAAGTGTCAATATTTTAACCCCACCACGAGGACTACTGTATTCGAAACCTATGGTTAATAATAACACAATACCACATTCTATAAATTTTTTCCCCATTATATGAAAATTTTAACTAAATAAATAACACAACTCAAATATAATCTTTCTGCAACATCAATTAACATAACATTAATTAAATATGACATATATACATATACAAAATCATGCTCCCAGAAACTATGTAACATGTAAGAATTAATGGTGTATTCATACATTTATTTGGCAGTAATATTTAAGCACACACATTGGAAATAATACTTGTAATTACACCAAATCATAGTTAGGGTTTATAGCCTCATGGAACATGAATGAGCACATGGAACATAATTCAACAAATACCCATTTTGGGGTCCATTAACAAGATTACATAGCACACATAAAAATATGGATAAAATTTATAATCACACTTAATTATTTGCATAAGAAGAGCCAACTAGACTGTGTGATTCATAAGATCAACCACAAGTCACCCTCGAGCCGAGGCAACAACTTCAAGCAAAAATTGTACTATAAAGCAATATAAAACCTAGGCCATTACACCAACCCCAACAACCTCTACCTCCATCCAAAGGCTCATGTCCTCTTGACTAAAACCCAAGTAGTGCAACCTAAAACCCTCGGCGATGCCTACATTCTAGGGCGACTTATGGTTGGCCAAGACAATCTCCACCTGCAACTCCAGGAGACATGTTGTTTCCAAGTGTCTAAATGTTGAAAAATTGAACCGATACAAAACCTCTCATTTGGTGCCAAAGTCCAACCAGGATTCTCCAACTATCTCCGAACTAAGCTCCCAACCAAACCTCCATGGCCACTAAGCCATAATCAGGGCTAACAAACCCTCAAAGCACCAAGCTCCCAAAGCCAGGATAGGGGCTCACATAATAAAAAAGATGCATCCATAATGGCACAATTAACTTAATAAATAAAACCAAACCAGTTCTAGAGTCCAACCCCAAGACTCACTGGCCATTAGTCACCAAGACTAAATTTCCTCTCCATCCAACCATAAATGGTTGAATTAATCCCCTGAATGAATGAATGAATAATAACCATCCACCCATGCCTTTACAGGAAAAACATAATATTTTTAAATTCAAGGCCCTAACTGGTGAAGTGGCACTCATTGGAGCCAGATGGGCCCCAAACATAGTTTCCAAAAAAGAAACCCAGCTATTTTGTTTTGTATCTGGAGCAATGTTTCTTTGGATAAGGAGTAGAAGCAGGAAGCGGGAGTGGGGAGTGGGGAGAAAATCAAGAGCAAATTTTTATATAATATATATTTTGATGCATATATTTCAACAAAATCATAACGAATGATGGATTAGATATAAAAAGAATAAAAACATGGATTAAACCATATAACATCAATAATCTAGAAGTAATAATATTCATCAACCACATGTCCACAAGTTACAACTTCTCATTTATATAACATGTAAGGGTGCACATAACCAAAATAGCATCAAGAGAAATCCATCTCTAAACCAAAAGTGCATCAAAAAATAGGCTTGAGATGGCCTCTAACATCCAAAAATATCATGCTGCAACAAATTCCTACACATCATCAAAATCATTGCATATCTTGGGATCTTTGTCATTAATATCACCCTCTAAGAAATTAACATAAGATAGAAAAAATGTAGCATGTCAAGTCAATATTTTTTTTTGAGCAATGGGTACATTTTTAGTAGGTTCCTGATAGAGGAGTTAAAAAACCAATGTCACTAACATCAAGGTACATAGAGATCTTGGTGATATTTATTAAATATGAGTTCCATATCCCAGTATATGAAAAAATCCAATGGAAATATTGCAATCCCCCCAATACTAAAATCATGAAAAACTGATAAGTCTCCTGGATTTTGAGTGAGATCTAAAATTTGACTGATAAGTCTGCTAGATTTTGAGTGAGATCTAAAATTCTACTTTCTCCATATGAAATCCAATGAGGTCGAAACCACTCTCAAACATCCTAAGTCATTTCATGGTAATGTTTAACATTGCCATGAATTTCATATCAATACTAGAGTCATTGGCTTGTATATTAGGCTTCCCTACTAAAAAAAATCTTGTTTATTTGAAAAAAAAATCATTTGGAACATCTTTGTGAATTTGTTTTTGTGAAAATTCCAGGGAGAAATTTTTGTTTTGGAGGTGTGTGCTCTTGGGTCGCTCCTAACTCACTCTTGCTCAAAGCACACTCTAGGAGTGGATTCAATGGGGGGGGGGGCACCCTCCCCCGCAACCCTTATCTGGAGTTGCACCCCCTATACTCTTTTCGTGGAGTGGGATTTGCAACGAACATGATTTTATTATTAATAACGTTTTAATTACGATATAATTATAAATTAAGGCTTTAAGATCTCACAACAATTAAAGGTATATAAATATGGACACACTAGCCTCACAACTATTTACTACTACTACATGGGCATGCAAGCCTCATAATATCATTTCAGCTCACCAACCTATTATTCAAATACATCTAACTTACCAATCTAAATATCAATGTATATTTATTACATCATGAACGACTAGGCTATTACATTCATTTCCCCCTTCATTAGAGAAATTTTAAGGTCTAAAATGGGCCTCCTAAGAAAAATGTACAACCAAAATAAACTTTATAATAACCAATAGGATTCAATATGATGATGTCAACCATGGGGGATGATTCACCATTTTTGGAGTAAAAAAGTAAAAAGATAAAAAAATAATAAATTACTTTTTCAACTTGTATTTTCAACTTATCTCCATGAGGTTTTACTGAAATTTCGAGTGGGAGTACTTGTTGGATGTAAAATTTGATTCCTCGTCCAAGGATTACCCATGTTGCATACTTTTGATGGATCACGCTACATGAAAAATAAGAAATACATGAAAAAATGTGATTATAATCACATTTTTCATGTATTTCTCATTTTATTGTGTAGCAGGGTTCATCAAAAGTATGCAACATGGGAACTCCTTGGACGAGGAATCGAATTTTGCATCCAACAAGCATTTCCGCTCGAAATTTGAGTAAACCCATAGGGAGATAAGTTGAAAATACGATTTGAAAAAAAAGTTTTTTTTTTTTCCCTCTAAAATTCGATGATGTAATCTAATATTATTTTATAATTTCCTTAGCAGGCCCATTTTAGACCTCAAAATTCCCCTAATAGTATTTTATGCATTGTCCTCCATGCATGATAGGTCTACAATATGAAATTGTTTCCTAAGATTATCTCAATCCATATCTTGTTCCTTGGCTTCCTCAACATTTTCAGTGCCCTCTGGACATTAACTGTGTTAGCACTCAAATCTACCTCAGGCTGAAATGAAGTAAAACTCAAGGCTACATCAAACCACGCTCAGCCTCGTAGCTAGCCCTACGAGGACAGGAGAGGGCTCTCTCTGTCAATCTCAAGAAAATGAGCAATAGGATGCGAGATGACTTATAATAAGAACTGATTTTAGGCTAGTAAAGAGATAGGTATGTTTGATTTTTGGTTTTTTGGGTTTTCGCTGGAGTAATGGGAAAACATAGGATGCGAGATGACTTATAATAAGAACTGATTTTAGGCTAGTAAAGAGATAGGTATGTTTGATTTTTGGTTTTTTGGGTTTTCGCTGGAGTAATGGGAAAACAAAAATTTTGGGTTCGGGGATAAGGTCAGACCTTTGCAGAGTTCAAGCTGGGGCGAGGTAGGTGATGATCTTGATGCTTCAAATTGGATTTATGGATAGATTAGACCGACGAGGAGCTGAAGAGGGCAAAGAAGAGCTTGGATCCTCTCCAAACAGCTGAAAACATATAGAACTAACTGAATTCAAAGGCTAAGCACTGTAAACAATGGATTCAACCTTAATCACTCATTCAACTTAGTTCAGAAGCATAATGAAACGATGGCACACATTAAACATGAAGAAAATTACAGTAAACAAAGGAGAAACATCATCAAGAACAGAACACCACAAGGATCCCAACAAGTGCCGCAAAACCCCTGATCTTTCCTTAGCCAAAATATGAAAAGTATGTACAATAGTATCAAAAGTATCCCAAGAGTCCAACCTGTAGAATGCCTCAGAAATTACAATATATAGATCACTCTAACCCCTTTTCCCACCTCTAGGGGTCGAATTCCCTCTTCAGGGATCAGTTTCAACCAATTCTAATCATGGAACTACAATCTAGGCAGCTAACCACTTGCCTCTAAAAGAGTGGAAACTGATCCATTACATGATTTTTTTTACTCATTTGAGAGTGAATCTTCTAGAAGAGATAAAAACAAGCCAAAGTTACATACCAAACATGAATTTACATCATAACAACCCAAAAATTCTATCCATAGGAAAAAACTGGTCCAAAATAGGCGAAATACTCGAGTCAGGCAAATGAAAACTCAAAAAAATCTCTAGGTGGGTCGCTCCCTGAACTGCGTGGGTCGCTCATGTTCCAGGCTGATTTTGAGGTAGCTCCCGACATCAAAATTGAGCTCATGATAGCTCGTTGGAAAGCCCTGGATGTCTACTTTCCAACCCAAGTGGAATTTATGAATTTGGAGTTGATTTGACCCTCCAAAACCTCATTCTCCCAGAGGTACTTCCTGCTGGTGCAAAAGGTGGCAAAGCAAGGTGGTTTTCATGGTGTTTTTGAGTCATGCTTTGACCATCCAGATTTTGTTGAAATGATAAGTTGACTTCAGAGGATGCATAATTAACCATGAAAAATCCAAAAATGTAAAAATATCCTCCAGCAAGTGTCTCAAAAAAAATGCGAGCGCATGAGCGCGCGACCCACGTAGGCCGCAAAACTCCGTTTTTTTAGACCAAAAATTTGAAAATGACAAATTTTTCTCCGAATTTGCCCAAATTCGGAGCGGAGGTCCTCCATCATGTTTCCTGCCCAGTCAATGAAGCCTCGGCCAAAATCCAAAGTGGATTAGGCCTTTTCCGCCGTCGAAGTGCCTTGCGCAACCTCCTCTTCATGATCTTCATCCTCGCTTTGCAAACATGCATGCGAGCCCTAGTAATGGCCTTTCATGTGGCGAAGCATGTCTTTGTCTCGATTGGCCTTCACCAACATGCCTTCTCCGGATGTATATTTACCCGCGTGAGTACAAGTATCTCTGTCAGCTGGTGTCATGTCACCGGGTCTCTTTCGATTCCATTGTCCGTCCTCACGGATTTGGCGCACCTCATAAAATGTGAGCTCATCCTCGAGTCTGTTTGTTGCGCTGCTCCAAATAGTTAATCACCCACCGAGCCTTCGCAATTGGTCTTTCAACTCGGTCATTCTCGGCCCTTTGCTCCCTGGATGACTTCCCTCGCCTTCGAGCTAGGAGAGCCCGTATCAACATCAATGATCTGCCAAATATATGTCCCGGCCTCCCGATGGGCCCTCATCATGCATGGGCCTCTTGCCCTCTGTCTTGTACACTGTACTCTGCACGGAGAAGAAAGCGAGACCCTTTCCACATCACGTGGAGATAATACTCGCCGTGTCGATGAAGTCGGCAGACCCCTTCCACCTCACGTGGAGATAGTACCCGCCGTGTCGTCGCAAATAAGGCCTCGTGGCCTCGCCGATATATCCGAACCAAAGGAGTGATAAAATGCTCAACCTCAAGCATGTCCGCTGGTGTGAGGGCTCTCTCGCATCATGAACCGCCTCGGGAGGTCGTTGTGGCACTCGAAAAAAGTCTCTAGAAATGAAATCCTCCCAAGTGATGCCCCTCGCTCCCGCTAACCGATGTGACACCAAGATTTTGATCAAAGCGAAATGATATATACTCGTATCGCTGCACCGGGGCTCGTCTTCTTCCGCACAAATGTAACCATCCTCTCTATGTTGCGGTGTATGAAATACGGAATATTCATCATACGCACCCTTGTGAAGTGCATCGACGAAACGAACATGATATGAGAAAAGACGAGTATACTCGCTCTCACAACTAAAATACTCGAATGATGAGCCTCATGAGTGGTGCATACTCATCTCTCAAGAATCCGAATGGAAAAACTCTGCTCAAGTAAGCCACATATCCAGCTTTTAATGTATGGCTCATAGTGAAATTTCTCTAATCGCTTACTCCTTGCTCCATTCCTCGCCTATGTTCGGTATGCCGGTGGCTTGAGCAATAGTCAAAGGTGATACAATGAAATCAACCCCGAGCAAGGTTTACCCGATCACCCCCGTAAATGAAGAACAAACGTAGACGTGCTAATTCACGATGAGGTCGGGTTTGTACAACCATCTCACAAAATCGAAACATGACAAGAATCGAAAACAATCCATAGCTAATGGACATGCTCGCAACCGAGCCAAAGAAGTAGGCTCCTCTCTGCGATGATCACCACTTCTATTTTCTCTGCGGGAACCCCGTGGCACATTACCTTCACCACCGAATCACCGCCCGACCCCGGCTCATATTCGACTCTGTCTCCGACATATCTCTCGATCAAGTTTTTTGGCAATGTGTACACCTGTTTGAAGGTAGCTTGAGTCGATTCCAAGCCAAACCGGGCGCGCAAACAAAATTTCAAAACCCCAGTGTCTGTGGGTCGCGCGAGCTTTCACGTGGGTCGCGCAGCCCGTGTGGGTCGCGCACCCGCAAACCTACACCGCTCGAACCGACTCTGCGTGGGTCGCGCAGCCCCTGTGGGTCGCTCTCCCTCAACGTGGGTCGCGCAGCCCCAAAACTCCGTCCACGCACTTCAAAATTCCGAAATCGGCCCTCCACTTTGCAAACACGATTTGGGAGCTATGAAATTGGTTCAAATGAAACTTGTTTGGCTTTTATACATGTCAAAAATATCTTCACAATCAGATTTTATTTCAAATCAAACTTCAAACCCATATTACAAATGTTTTTTGTAATTTCACTTTTGGCTTTTCAAATACAAACTTCCTTTGGCTTTTTTCGAGGTCGATACTAATGATTTTGTCTGTCTTCTTGCAGGGGATATGGCTATCTTGGCTAGAGAAAAGACCGTGGGTCCGCTTTTTGACAATGTCTTCATGGCGGAACAATTACAATTTTTTACAAAATGATAATGACAAATTTCTAGTTCCAAAACGAGTTTTGGACTACAAATATATTTTTTTTAAAATGCCGATGATAATAAAATAAAAATCACAAGTCGTTTGGACTTTCCTCACCTTGCAGTGCTTTATGACTAGTATATAAATGACTCAAAAACCCTAGACACCAAGACCTAGGACACTTATTGACATTTTTAAAGACCATATATATAATGACAATAACTATGAATAATTTTTTGAGGAAAAGTTTTTTAAAATAGCGCTCGCAGTATAAACATGAGGAAACATAGGATCTACGTAACCCCTCGTCGCTCATGGCATGATCCTAGTGAAATGCAACGAAGTGGAACAAGCGAGACATCTAAAAATGAATATGCAAAAGACGAGACGATCATCGGCGTGAGGGGCCGTAAAGGCCGACTCTAACATTGGCTCCAATGGGGATGGTGGCTCCATGGAGATGCCAAGAACGAGCGTATCTCGGGAGAGAAGACAAGTGCCTCCATCCATTGGGCGATGGCATCATTATTTGAACGGATAACACAAAACCTTTGACACATTTATTGAATGAAAACTTGACTCGAAAAACTTGACTCAAACCGACTCGATGGCAAACCGAAATAATCTTGAAAAAACCGACTCAACAGACCAAACACAAATGACTCATGACTCGACTTAAAACAAGACTTTACAAAGCTTTTGGAAAAAAGGCAGCAAATCCATCAAGATTTGAAATCATGATGACAACCACTCGCATACTAATGAAATATGTACAATCATGTATAATTGGCTTTCCAATGTAACCAATCCAAATAGATGGCTACACCTCAAATTTCTCGCTCTTACTCTCTTCAAGTAGGCGTAATGCTAAACTCGTAGGCAACTCAACACAATCACCGAAACTAAAGCTCATGAAAATAAACCAGGCAACATTTATCCTTTCTAATGCTTGCAAAGAATGCTCGAAGGGATCTTGAAAATCTCGAGCACCGGCTTATCTAGAGATCCACACGTGCAAAAAATACTAGTATTCACCTCACTCGATCCGAAAAGACATTTGATTTCGAGGGATAGAGATGCACAAATCTGCCATCCGAGTGTTAGTCGTAGGGTTCCTTGACCATGAGTAATTCCGGCATATACTCTTCAATTTCATGATCTAGGTCATTCTTAAACAAAAAACAATCTTCAAGGTTATCAAACATGACGACTCTTATCATTTTTGTGAAGGAAAAAAATTATCTCGTTTGTCTGATCTACACAACCGATTACAAGACAATCATCTTTTTCAACGAGAGGAAGAAGTTTCACCAACACTTTCTCGATTATGTGTACATCGCAAATCTGTCTGTAGCTTTGGCCCGTAATAAGACCTTTCAAAAGCCGATCTATCTCATCTTCGGACAAAGGAGACAATGCTTTTTGTTTTCTTTTGCTCAAACAATGATTATCTTCATATGACAAGGCATTCAAACTATCATTCATAACTCGAGTTATTGAAAGGAGATTTATCACTTACTTGCACAAAGATCTCATTCTGATTTTCATGAACTCGATCGAATTGCTTCTTCATGAAGGTCTGTGTTCTAATGATGGGTCGACAAGTATGATCGAGAACATTTGGATCCATTATCGTGTCTTCGCATCCCGTGATGATTTCAACAGCAGAGTTTTCCTTGATGGGTTTCAACACAAGATATGCTTGGTCATCATGATCTCAATCGAATCAAGTAGCTGTCTCGGACATTATCACAATCTGCAATTGAACCGGACTTACTTGCATGTCATTGTCTTCCATGGGCGTATCCGAAACTACACTTTCTCTTTCATCATTTTCATTCATATGATCTTCAACTCGCCGCAAAGTCTCCCCGAGCATCTTGATGGGTATCCTCTCGGTTCTCTTCATGTTGCTGAAATGGATTCTCATACGAGGCCTCCATGATTTCATCATTCATGAAATTATCATCTTCATAATATTTCTCCGGGCTTTCAATAAAAGAATAAGCATGTTTGCAACAGATCATGAACTAAATTTAATGATGGATAAGACATTTGATATCTTTCAATGAACAGGGGCATGAAAGTCCTTTAAACAAGAATACGAAAAGCGCGCAAATTTTCATACCATGATCGAGCTTCACCTTCCGGAGTGGCTAGGAATATCTTCATCAAGCAATCTTCGAGAAAATCCACTTTCAACTTGCGAATATGCATGTGAAATCTAACCAAATGTAAAACGATCTTTCTTACCATCATCGTTAAATGTAGGCGAGATTCCCTGGACCAATCTACCTTGGGCATCTTATTCGGAAAACCTCGGAATGTGATCTCGGCTCATAGGAGCATATCTTCTCGTGATTCGGTCCATTTTGAAAATCTCACGACTCATCGATCTCTCCGCAGGTGAAGTCACCATGAAGCATCGATTTCTCGGATTTGTTCGAGTGAATTAAGTCGCCGGTGAATGATTTCAGCTCTTCTTATGTCTGATCGTTGTCCACCATCAACTATCGGATCTAAACTTGATACATGTATTGGGGCAATTTACAAGTTAAATACTACGATTACAAGTTATACCGGAGATCGATCGAAGCAAACGTTTATCTACTTCGCTGATGCATAGCAACAGTTTCGAAGGCTACACGGCGTGTCTTCGGACTCCGTCTATAACAAGCAAACGCTTTTGAGTTTCTCCCCAAAGTATGGTCGCCACTATGTTAGCACTCAAATCTACCTCGAGGGCTGAAATGAAGTAAAACTCAAGGCTACATCAAACCACGCTCAGCCTCGTAGCTAGCCCTACGAGGACAGAGAGAGGGCTCTCTCCGTCAATCTCAAGAAAAATGAGCAATAGGATGCGAGATGACTTATAATAAGAACTGATTTTAGGCTAGTAAAGAGATAGGTATGTTTGATTTTTGGTTTTTTGGGTTTTTCACTGGAGTAATGGGAAAACAAAAATTTTGGGTTCGGGGGATAAGGTCATACCTTTGCGAGTTCAAGTCTGGGGCGAGGTAGGTGATGATCTTGATGCTTCAAAATTGGATTTATGGATAGATTAGACCGACGAGGGAGCTGAAGAGGGCAAAAGAAGAACTTGGATCCTCTCCAAACAAACTGAAAACATATAGAACTAATCGAATTCAAAGGCTAAGCACTCGTAAACAATGGATTCAACCTTAATCACTCATTCAACTTAGTTCGAAGCATAATGAAACGATGGCACACATTAAACATGAAGAAACTTACAGTAAACAAAGGAGAAACATCATCAAGAACAGAACACCACAAGGATCCCAACAAGTGCCGCAAAACCCCCGATCTTTCCTTAGCCAAAATATGAAAAGTATGTACAATAGTATCAAAAGTATCCCAAGAGTCCAACCTCGTAGAATGCCTCGAAATTACAATATATAGATCACTCTAACCCCATTTCCCCACCTCTAGGGGTCGAATTCCCCTCTTCAGGGATCAGTTTCAACCAATTCTAATCATGGAACTACAATCTAGGCAGACTAACAACTTGCCTCTAAAAAGAGTGGAAACCGATCCATTACATGATTTTTTACTCATTTGAGAGTGAATATTCTAGAAGAGATAAAAACAAGCCAAAGTTACATACCAAACATGAATTTACATCATAACAACCCAAAAATTCTATCCATAGGAAAAAACTGGTCCAAAATAGGCGAAATACTCGAAATGGGCAATTTGAAAACTCAAAAAAAATCTCTAGGTGGGTCGCTCCTGAACTGCGTGGGTCGCTCATGTTCCAGTGCTGATTTTGAGGTAGCTCCCGACATCCAAATTGAGCTCATGATAGCTCAGTTGGAAAGCCCTAGATGTCTACTTTCCAAACCCAAGTGGAATTTATGAATTTGGAGTTGATTTGACCCTCCAAAAACCTCATTCTCCCAGAGGCACTTCCTGCTGGTGCAAAAAGGTGGCGGCAAGGTGGTTTTCATGGTGTTTTTGAGCTGTTTGACCATCCAGATTTTGTTGAAATGCTAAGTTGACTTCAGAGGATGCATAATTAACCATGAAAAAATCCAAAAATGTAAAAATCTCCTCCAGCAAGTGTCTCAAAAAAATGCGAGCGCATGAGCGCGCGACCCACGTAGGCCGCAAAACTCGTTTTTTTAGACCAAAAAATTGAAAATGACAAAATTTTCTCCGAATTTGCCCAAATTCGGAGCGGAGGTCCTCCATCATGTTTCCCTGCCCATTCAATGAAGCCTCGGCCAAAATCCGAAGTGGATTAGGCCTTTTCCGCCGTCGAAGTGCCTTGCGCAACCTCCTCTTCATGATCTTCATCCTCGCTTTGCAAACATGCATGCGAGCCCGAGAATGGCCTTTCATGTGGCGAAGCATGTCTTTGTCTCGATTGGCCTTCGCCAACGACTTCTCCGGATGTATATTTACCCGCATGAGTACAGTATCTCGTCAGCTGGTGTCATGTCACCGGGTCTCTTTCGATTCCACTCGTCTGTCCTCACGGATTTGGCGCACCTCATAAAATGTGAGCTCATCCTCGAGTTGTTTGTTGCGCCGCTCCAAATAGTTAATCACCCACCGAGCCTTCTGCAATTGGTCTTTCAACTCGGTCATTCTCGGCCCTTTGCTCCCTCGGATGACTTCCCTCGCCCGAGCTAGGAGAGCCCGTATCAACATCAATGACTCGTCAAATCTATGTCCCGGCCTCCCGATGGGCCCTCATCATGCATGGGCCTCTTGCTCCCCTGTCTTGTACCCGTACTCGCACCGGAGAAGAAAGCGAGACCCTTTCCACATCACGTGGAGATAATACTCGTCAGTGTCGATGAAGTCGGCAGACCCCTTCCACCTCACGTGGAGATAGTACCCGCCGTGTCGCCGCAAATAAGGCCCCGTGGCCTCGCCGATATATCCGAACCAAAGGAGTGATAAAATGCTCAACCTCAAGCATGTCCGACTGGTGTGAGGGCTCTCCCTACATCATGAACCGCCTCGGGAGGCCGTTGTGGCACTCGAAAAAAGTCTCTAGAAATGAAATCCTCCCAAGTGATGCCCTACTCGCCAACCGATGTGACACCAAGATTTTGATCAAAGCGAAATGATATATACTCCGTACTCGTCGCACCGGGCTCGTCTTCTTCCGCACAAATGTAACCATCCTCTCTATGTTGCGGTGTATGAAATACGGAATATTCATCATACGCACCCTTGTGAAGTGCATCGACAAACGAACATGATATGAGAAAAGACGAGCATACCCGCCCTCACAAATAAAATATCGAATGATGAGCCTCATGAGTGGTGCATACTCATCTCTCAAGAATCCGAATGGAAAAACTCTGCTCAAGTAAGCCACATATCCAGCTTAATGTATGGCTCATAGTGAAATTTCTCTAATCGCTTACCCTTGCTCCATTCCTCGCCTATGTTCGGTATGCCGATGGCTTGAGCAATAGTCAAAGGTGATACAATGAAATCAACCCCAAAGCAAGGTTTACCCGATCACCCCAGTAAATGAAGAACAAACAGACGTGCTAATTCACGATGAGGTCGGGTTTGTACAACCATCTCACAAAATCTGAAACATGACAAGAATCGAAAACAATCCATAGCTAATGGACATGCCCGCAACCGAGCCAAAGAAGTAGGCTCCTCTCTCGCGATGATCACCACTTCTATTTTCTCTCGCGGGAACCCTCGTGGCACATTACCTTCGACCACCGAATCACCGCTCGACCCCGGCTCATATTCCGACTCTGTCTCGACATATCTCCGATCAAGTTTTTGGCAATGTGTACACTGTTTGAAAGGTAGCTTGAGTCGATTCCAAGCCAAACTGGGCGCGCAAACAAAATTTCAAAACCCTGTGTCTGCGTGGGTCGCGCAGGCTCTGCGTGGGTCGCGCAGCCCAGGTGGGTCGCGCACCTGCAAACCTACACTGATGAACTAACTCTGCGTGGGTCGCGCAGCCCAGGTGGGTCGCGCAGCCCAGGTGGGTCGCTCTCCCTCAACGTGGGTCGCGCAGCCCCAAAACTCTGTCCACGCACTTCAAAATTCTGAAATCGGCCCTCCACTTTGCAAACACGATTTGGGAGCTATGAAATTGGTTCAAATGAAACTTGTTTGGCTTTTATACATGTCAAAAATATCTTCACCATCAGATTTTATTTCAAATCAAACTTCAAACCCATATTACAAATGTTTTTTGTAATTTCACTTTTGGCTTTTCAAATACAAACTTCCTTTGGCTTTTTCGAGGTCGATACTAATGATTTTGCTGTCTTCTTGCAGGGATATGGCTATCTTGGCTAGAGAAAAGACCAGGGGTCTGCTTTTGACAATGTCTTCATGGCGGAACAATTACAATTTTTTACAAAATGATAATGACAAATTTCTAGTTCCAAAACAGAGTTTTGGACTAGAAATATATTTTTTAAAATGCT
Organism: Pinus albicaulis; assembly: GCA_034641835.2. Classification (NCBI taxonomy): domain Eukaryota; kingdom Viridiplantae; phylum Streptophyta; class Pinopsida; order Pinales; family Pinaceae; genus Pinus; species Pinus albicaulis. The sequence continues at coordinate 1,060,589,312 of CM076579.1, forward strand.
GATGATAATAAAATAAAAATCACAAGTGCTGGACTTTCCTCACCTTGCAGGCTTTATGACTAGTATATAAATGACTCAAAAACCCTAGACACCAAGACCTAGGACACTTATTGACATTTTTAATGACCATATATATAATGACAATAACTATGAATAATTTTTTGAGGAAAAGTTTTTTAAAATAGCGCTGCAGGTATAAACATGAGGAAACATAGGACGACAGAACCCCTCGTCAGTTCATGGCATGATCCTAGTGAAATGCAACGAAGTGGAACAAGCGAGACATCTAAAAATGAATATGCAAAAGACGAGACGATCACTGACGGAGGGCTGTAAAGGCCGACTCTAACAAACTGGATTGGGAGGTTCTTGTTGCATGCCAATGAGCATGCAATTGCAGCTCCACCAATGCGATACTTAGGAGACAACAACCAAATAAAATTAATATCAGTAGAAATTAACCTTGATTTATATACATATGTTCTTATTAAAAAAAAACAAACATCAATCATATGCATGAAAAAATTCATCTAAATACACAAACATAAATTTTCAATTATCATGTAATGTAACAACGATGCAAAAATTCATGCCACGCTAGCATTCTTATGCCTATATCATGAGGAAATGTTGTTCCTTCATGCTAACAATGTACACCATACATGTATACAATTTTTGTATGTAATCTCCTGCATATATTCACCCTATTGTCTCACTAACTAATATTTCTATTCACAGTTCCTTATTGCAAATAATCTGTATCCTCATTGATCCAACCCCTCTGGGGGCCATTGTTCTTGTTTCTTTGCCTTTATTTTAAATAAAAATTTAACGTATTTAGATGACACAATTGTCGTAGATCCTTCTTGTCACTTGATTTCCAAATCATCAATAAGATGTTAAAATAATTTTGAGCTTCTCTTTGCTCTAATTCTTTGTGTTTCTACTCAAGTTCAAGAATTTTTCTATCCAAATCCCTACTAAGTTTCCTATCTTATTCAATGCGGTAATTAACCATAGCTTGGACTTCTAGTGGAACTTTATTCAATTTTTACTCCCAAGTTGTACCAAATTTGTTATGAACTATGACAAAACCTTGCCATAACATGTCATTAATTTTTCCATACACCTAGCATAACACTATGACCTATCAAGATCTGTGAGAAATATTGTCACAACTTGCATACACAACCTATCATAGCATGTCAAAGACATATCATAACTTGTGACATATATGTTAATATCCTAGGATAATACCTTTCATAACCCTATATAACCTATTACAAAACCCGTTGTCGATATGCTACAACCCATATACAAGACCTATTAGTAAACTTGTTTTAGACATGCTACAACCCATATAAAAGACCTATCAGGAAACGTGTTCTAGACATGCTACAACTCGTCATATCCTAAAATTAAACACTTGTTACTTACCTATGTCCAATTTACATGTTGCAACCCTATTTATAACCAGTTGTGAAATCCTAATGGTGTCTGTGATCAAACCCTGTTATAACTTGTTGTAAATGTCATGACCAATCTAAAAAATTATTGATTTGCATGATACCTATCACTTTCTTGTGACTGACTGTGAGTGGTAACTTGTCATTTCCTATAGGAAACCTATTATGCCACCTGCTTCATGGTTATGCCACTTTTTGGGGCTCCGGAGTCACACTATGTCGTGCTATAGTACAGAGTCTCGGAACATCTAAGTTCAATCTAATTTGTTTTTATGATTTTTTTTTGTTGAAATTCTGTGTATGAAAACATCTATATTTATTTAATTTTGTTGAAAGCATCTCTCTATTCTTTAAATTTTAACATTCATATATGTTTAGTCTTGGTTTCAAGTTTCAACAAGAAAATAAAATTGATGAAAAATTGAAGCAAATTAAATCATAAATTAATGTTGGTTTTCTTGTAAATGTTGTTTTGTTAAATGTCTATATGAATTTTGCCTTAAATTTTGTTGATATTCTCTTTTTTTATTTCAGATTTAAGTCTCATGTACTCTAATTTCTCCATAAAGTTGTCACAAGAAAATAAAGAAACATGAAGAATCATTTTCAACCACTTAATTCAAATTCCTGACCTATGTTAACATATCTTTGTTTCTGTAGTAATGTAGTGGAAATTACTCATAATCTAACTTATATTTGTTGCATATTTCTAAAATCGGAGCGTTTCACACATTCTAACATTCACCATGTGTTTTCTCCATGAAAATATAAATTAGAATGAACACATTCCATTCAAGACAAATTAAATTTATGTTTTAAAGTTTAAATGTATTCTGAGAATATGGGTAAAGGAAAATGTCAACCATTCAAAATAATTTTGTTGGGTAGGATTTCCACTTGTTTTCAGTTCGAACATTCATGACCTTTGGGTTTGACTTAAATAAATAAAAAAAGTTTTAAGAAGGGGAAAATGGAGAAAAAATGTTATCAAACTCAAATAAGAAATTAAGAATTCATTTAAACCTATTAAAATCAAATTCGTAGTTGAGCAATTAAGAATTCAACCAAAAGAAAACATATTATTTTGAAATTTTCAATTTCATTGAAACCCATGTAAAACTCATCAAAATAGCCAAGATACTCTTCAAAAAACTTGATAAATTTTGTATAAATTAAAGCAAACAATCATACTCATTCAAAATTTACTTTAATTAAAAAGCCCATTTCAAGTTCATAAAAATTCAGGTTTACAACATAATTTGTCATAAAAAATTCTTGAAATCATATTAGTATGGTGAAAAACTCAAAACACAAGGATGTGTTCTTAGAATTATATGATAAATAAGAACCAACGACCCAAAAATCACTTCATAATTCCTCCCTAGACAACTTCAAAAGTACTAGAAAATTTTGGAACTTTTTTCCCCTACACTAGAAAATTTCTCCCTTAATTACATAAAAATGAAGCTTATATATATGCACTCAAGACTCAAGACCCTAGCCCTAAACCACTAGTGGTATTCAAAAACCACTAAGAATATTTAAAAAAATGAAAATTGTCTTATAACAAACTTCTTCTAGATGTTTCCTGAAAAATCTGCCAGTTCTAGGGTGGGTCCCACTTGATTTGGTTGCAATGGATTGTATTATTTCTCTTCCCTGCATGTTGTGTGTTCTTATCTCTCTGGCATGGGCGTTTCATTTTTTTTTTCCATCTGATTAGATATAGCTACCAATTGGGACTTGATGAGGTTTTCTTTGGTGACTTCCTCCTTGGACATACGGTTAAGAAAACTTATGATCACTCTGGTCCTGGTTAGGGGTTCTCCAATAATTCTCTGAAGTTCATTCATTTCCTTATGTTCCATTCTGATAGCTTCTATCTTCTCTTGAACTAACTCCAAGTGACCCCAATGTTTGTCCACTGCCTTCATGATCTTATCCTATATATTTCTTTTATCAGACTTGAAAGTAGACTTGCTTTGATGCTTTCTCCTCAAGAGTTCTAATTCAACATCAACTTTATCCCCATATTATTGTGCTTGGTACATTTATATATTGGTGCTCTCAATGTATTCTTCATTATTCTTTAGTTCCTACTCTCGACTTGAGAGTATATATTATAACTTCTTTTCATCCTATGACACTTTCATGGATTCTACCTGCCTGATTAGAACATTTGGGGTCTGTGGAGATTAGAGAGTCTCATTTATATTCTCTCTCATTCCTTGGACCTATGCCTCTAGTAGCAAAATTTGGTCCTTTTATTCCTTGTTCTTTGTGATTTCCTTATGCAACTTAACCTGCAGATATTGGCTTTCTTTTTCTACTGCTACCAAATCAACTTTTTGCATAGGATTTACATCTGTAATCTTGAACTATTTCTTCATTGATGATATCTACATCTCCTTTTCCTCTAATACATCCTTATATTGCTTAAATCCCTAGGTAACATGTCTAGGTGCATGATTTTATCCTCTAGGATTTTAATATTTATCTTCCTAGTCTTGCAAATAATCCTTTCATATTTCAATTAATTACATGCCTTGTTGTATAGATCTTGTAGGCTTTTGGACGTAGCATTCATTTTGTGAAACTATCTATGCACCATGTGGGTCACTTGCAAATTAAAATCCATGATATCAGTATATGGAATAGTATTCACATGCAAATAAATTTGATGCACTTGGTATTCCAACATGGACCTGGTTGTATCCACTTTGGATTGTAACACTGCCAACTTAAAATGCATTTTTCATAATCCAGTGTGCTCTTAAGCTGCATGGGAGGAAGTGGTTGATTCTCCACTATTATGATGTCTCTCTTCCTCTCCTTAGAGGCTCGCTTGGCTATTTCCATGATTTTTTCTACTTATGACACATGTCTAGGCTTGGACACCAATCCTAACTCTATTGCCTCTCATCCTGACATGGAAGAAGGAAAGGTCTCCATGATGAATGTTATTTTGTGAGTTGCTAGATAAATTTTGTATAGTATCATATCCCATGACTCTATCTCATCATCATCTTCATCATCCTCATATCTTGCTACTTTACTCGTCCTGGATTTCTTTGAGCTAGGTTCCTCGCCTTCATCAACCTCCATTGAATCTGAAGTGCCTTGTTTCTTGCCAAAGAGGTGAGAAAAGACTGAATTGGTTGAATATAGGATGGAAATGACTTCTTCCCAAGTATATGTGTTAGCACAATCTTCTACTATGGGATTCAGAGCATGTTTTGTTGGAATTCAAAGCCCTCCAATGTATTTTCCACGAGCTCCAAATAATTCCTTGAATTGACACAAAATGGTCCCACCTTGTAAGGAAGGTGGAAAGTGATCATTGCTTTCTTAGGAGTGAAATGTACATTGTTACTTTTGAATCTCCATCAAATTTACTATAATGAAAAAAATGTGAGGAGTCAATAATGTCAAAAGCTGGTATGGTGTACCTTCAAACCCACGAATTTTGATGACTTGTATTCCTTGAAAATGTAACAATCAATGACTCTAGTATCTAGGGTGAATTACATCCTGTGCCCTCAAACAACTTTTGGCATTAAACTTCATACTTTCCTTTTTGTAGACAAATTTTGGGTAATTCCTTCTGAGGCCCTGAGGGGTCTTGGAGAGGACTCTCCCAGGGTGGTGCATTCTGACACCAAAATCGGCTCCATGGAGGACAATGGGACCTTGTGGCCTATTGAGAACTCATAGTTCCATTATTGGGCTATGGCGTCTTTGAGCTGGCTTCTTACCCTTCCTTGTAATTTTATTGAAAAATAAAAAATTACAATACTTCTAAAGAAAATTTTGGGAAATAAACTTCTTGAAATAAAATGTCTTCTTTTTCTTTATGCTTTTGTTTTTTATTTTATTTTTTCTATAAAAATATAATTGAGTAGTACTAATTTGAAGAATTTATTCAGGAACCTGGCATTGACAAGATTCCCAAGAAAATCCCCATTGAGGGTTTCTAGTTGATAGGTATTGTTATCCAGAACTTCATGTAACCAGGACAGTCTAATCTAGAGGTTGTCTAATTTCTCATGCTTGCCTTTACTGACTCAGATTGAGTCCCATTTCAACATTAAATATTTAGCCTACATATCATTTCCTTTCCTCTCTTATTGAAAACAAGTTTCATCTTCTCTTAATAGGATTTGGTCTTTCTCAAAGCTTATTATATTTTTTGTTGGACTTCTATCATTTGATATATATATATTTTTTGCATCGAGATGGTATCTAGATCTTCTTCCTGTAGCTACTTCATCACTGGTAGAGTAATATTTGTAGGAAATATGAAATTTGTACCATATACCAATTGATAAGGGGAGGTGTCGATATCTCTTTTAGTACTCATTCTTATCAATTTTTTATTTGAGGATTCAACTAGTTCATTCCCTTGAGGATAGCATGTTGTATAATGTATCAATTATTTTCTATATTCCTCGCATAACCGTATTATCTTAGAAGATTTAAAACCTTAAGAATTATCTGTGATCAATCGTTTCTGACATCCAAAACTAGAGAAAACGCAATATCCCAAGAAAATTATAACAACCTTCTCATCCTCCTTGCAGGTTAGAATAACTTCCACCCACTTAGTGAAATCATTGGTGGCCATTAGGATATACTTGTGTTTACCACTTGAATCAAGATATATTTCTCCAATGAAGTCTAATCTCCACTGCTAGAATGGCGCTTGAACTCAGATATGATTCAATGATAGAGACTTAAGTTTATGTTTTCTTGAGAATATCTGACATTCTAGACAAGCCTTGACAACAAAATTTGTATCCTTTAAAATTGAAGGCCAGAAATATCATGCCCTTAATTTTTTTTACGTCGTGACCTTCCATGATTGGTGTCCTTCGCATACTCCCCGATGAAACTCTAAAATTATCTCATGTGTTTCATCTTTAATGACACAAGTTAGCAAGATTACAACATGATATTTCTAGTTTAAACCTCTGTCCATAATGCAATAATTAATTTATCTCAACTTCAGGGATTTTCATTTAGCCTCAGGTAGATTAGGAGGGAATTGTAAATTTTGCAGGAAAAATATTATGTCTTAATACCATATGGAATATTAAATCTTCAACAATTCCTTCAAGAAGGTTTCTTATAGGTTCATTCCTTCCGATGGGAGGGGTTCCTGTGGATTCATTATTATTGGATCAAGAGGTTCTTGTAGATTCTCTTTGTCTGAAGAAATAATTTCTTGTGGATTCTCCTCTCTAAAAATGTTGCAAAGATATTCATTACTGAAAATTTCAAGTGCAGTGTCGTTTGACTATGTGAGTAGCTTATCCAAACCTTGACCTTTCACAAGCTTCATGGGTTTGATCTTCATATCATATTCCTAAAGCTTGATTATCCATTTCCCTCATATTCCATCACTATCCAGTTGTGTGAGGATATCCTTTAATACTGTTGATGCCACATAAGCTATTACCTTGGAATGAAACACATATTCCTAAAACACCTTAAATTATTTTACCATAGCATACACCTATTTTACAAAAATAATATATTTAAACTCTGCATCTCTTAATGCATAGTTGAAAAATGTTAAGGGATTCTCATATCCTTCATTCTGTTGTAATAGTACTATCGCAATTGTATGTTCAAATGCAAAAGAGAAAAGCTTAAAATCCTTTGAAACGCTAGGATCGGGACCTCCATAATGGATTTCTTACTTTGATCAAAACATCCATGAGCCTTAGGTCTCCATCTTATGTCATTGTTATTTTTTATCATACTCATTAAGTACTTGAGGAGCTCCACAAAAGGTTGACCTTCCCTAAGATCAATGGGAATTCCTTCTTATTTCGAGGTAAAAAAATCTTTAATATAGCCTCCACTCTTTCTAGATATATCTTGACACAATATTTAGAGACTACGTGCCCCCACAATTTTCCTTCTTGCAAGGTGAGAAACAATTTCTTGGGGTTCAAGGAAAGGATGAACTTTATAAATTTAAAAAAAAGTTTCTCAAATGATCTAGGTGTTCATCGTTTGATTTAGAGAACACTTTCATGTAATCCAAATATGTTACTATACATTTTTCTCTTTCCCCCACAAAATCTATGTCCATGGCCCGCTAAATTGTCGCTGCCACATTCATCAATTGAAATGGAATTTTATGATACATGAATGTACCCCACGGTGTTGGAACAGGGTCTCCTACAAGAGCTGCAAAACTGGTCCATTTTGTATATTTTTTATTATATTTAGTCTAACGCAGGGGCTTTGGGGTGGGTCAAAGCCCCTAATGCATTGTAAATGGGTCAAGGGTAGACCAAGAGTTTGCAAACAATGGTTTGAGGACCATTGGATGCGTAGGCTAAAATAGTATAAGTAGTTGAACCTTTTTTATTTGTAAGATAAACTTGGATTAAGATTGATGCGAATTGCGAATTAGTAGATCTATTTGGGTTTTCGGGGAAATGACTCCTGCTGGCTGTGTGCGTAGAGATCCTCAGTCCTACTATGTGTGGACCCTGCTGCTGTGTGCGCAGGTTGGGTTTTTTGGGTGTTGTAAAAGGAACTGAAGAATTAATGAATTTGGAAGGCTATTGAAATCTCTAAATCTATTAGATTTGTGATATATGTTTATGTATGCTCTGTGTCATTGATTTAAACTGCGCAAATACTGGTGTTACGTGTTTATACTGTGATCTGGGTTTATTATGGTATGCATAATTCTATATTGAGATCTGCAAGTCACTGTGTCGTGTGTTTATGCAGCATTGACCATGGATCTAAATCTATTTATTAGACTGGATGCAAGAATAGTTGCGATAGTTACCTTATTTTCCTATATATGTGATTTGTTGCAATTATACATGATATTGCGCACGTGGATGCGAAGGAGTTGATAGATCTGGGTTCTATAATATGTGATCTGACAATTTTCAAGTCGAACGCAACTCTTCCTGACTTACTTGACCTCTCCCAGGGTGCGAAAACTTGGTTCTAGCACCCTCCCATACTACTTCGGGTGAGATGCTGAAAGGGCCAGTAGTATAGGGGTTTGTTGGCAAACCTTAACCTTCAAACCTAGGTCAGGACCCCTCGAGCCAACAAATGGTTTCATTGCCAGGACTTGGAGCATTTTGAGAGAGGAATTGGGTAATGCCAAGGCCGTACTGGAAACCTGAAAGAAAAGAAATTGATGAATGGTTCGAATGGAAATTTCAGGAATTTGCAGTGAAAGAAAACCACAGTAAGAGGTTTACCACTGAAGAGTGGAAAAATAGTTATATTTTCACAAATATCTACAAGATCTTCTTCATAACTATTTTAATTGAGCTCTAGGAGTGGGTCGCAAGGTCGGTAGAATTTCAGGAGTGTTGGAAGGACGAGCGGATCACACAGTGGACCCCAGAATTGATCCAGCAATTAGAGAAGGCTGATAACACCACCACTCGCACCGTAGATCACTAGGTGGATAGCATGCTAGGAGGATTCGTGACAGAATTTTCCATCAATCAATTCGTCTCTTACTCCGAAGTAGAGTAGAGATTCTTCAAAGGATTTAGGGGTAAGTTTCTGAAGACTTTACCATTGTTGATTAAGATATTATTGTGCGAAAAAAGTATTCTGTGTAGCCACACCAAGTGAATGACCACTGATCCGGACAAGAGTACTATTAGGAAATTTACCAGAGAACATAAATAAAAAATTTACTGAGAGAAATAAACATAAAAATCCGAGCAAAAAATCATAAACATTAACACAAATATTTAACTGGGAAAATCCCCAAACTCCAGGGAAAACCATTCCTAATGAAATTTCATTAGCCTTGGCCAAAACCCTAGCCAATCCAGCCAAGTGAGCCTTCACCGCTCACCTCCAGGCCTACATTACAATGAAGTCTTCTTAGCCTTTTATAGGCTCTATTACATGCAATACCATGGGCTAAAACCATGGGTGCACAAAACCATGTGCCCCAAAACCACTACTATTTACCCTAGTCAACTTTGACTCTATCCCAAGTCAATTTTACCTAACAATTCCCCCCTTAAACTTGACTTGGGGATTATTGACTAAATCCAGCCAAACCTGCTAAGTGAGACAACCCCGCTCACTCTAGCTCTTCCCCCCTCAGTGCCACTACCCAGGGTAATTGTTAACTTGACATCCCCCTATCACCTAGGTCTAACCCAGACTTTACCAGTGATTACCCAGGGGTACGCATGCCATACCAGGTCTTACAGCAGTATGCCCATTTACATGTAATAAAATTAACTCCATTATAATAATAATTTTTGTTTCATTGTTGCTATATTCGTACATATGAAATCAATGTCCATATAAAAATAATCCATCTACCAGATTACATGGGTCACCAGCCTCTATAACCACCAGTCCTCTAGGAATTCTCTTCAGATACATGGTTCATCAATTTAATTAATTCACTTGCAAGTATCCTCTCTCATTTGACGTTCTTCAAAGCATTTTATTGACACATTTTGTCAAACACTTTCCTAGCACAATGGATTTCCATGGTTGCATCTCACCAGTGAAACCATTATTTCATTGAATCATTCATTAAAAAAAAAATTTCCAACCAATGCCCATAGTTGGCTTGCTATATCTTTCCGCTCATCCTCTCATTTCTCATGGATATCATGACCCATTTTCCATGCATCTATTTGCTTACATTGAACCTTCCCATGAGCCATTCTTGGCATGATCCACCATCATATCCCATGTCATGAGTCCAATCTTCATTTTGTTTCCATAGAACATTATGCATCATCTCCCATTCGCATAACTGTTTTCTCCCTCGAGAAATATTAGCTAAACACAGGCATTGCGATGGATTCGGCTTTGGCTCTTCGCTTGGAGTTCCCAAGCGTTAACTCTAAATCATCAGATACGATAACCATATCTTCGCCGCATAACCCCCAATAACATAATTCCAGGAAACGACATCTCTTTGAAACATTTTTTCAAACACTTGGCGTGCTAGCTTTACATTTGCACATTTAGCATACATATCGATAAGGGCATTCCCAAAAAACAAATCTGATTCAAAACTACTGTTAATTATATCAATATGTATCTTCTTTCGTTCAGTAACAGACAATGTGGCGACGCAAGCATTGAGTACGCAGGGAAAGGTGAATTTGTCGGGCTACACTCTTTGCCGCTGCATTTGGCGGTAGAGTTCAAGGGATTTCTTGGCAACCCCATTATTTACATACCATATGAGCATAGCATTCCATACGAGTATATTTTTACCAGGCATTTTTTCAAACATATTGCGTGCTTCCTCGAGATTCTCACATCTACAATACATGCTAATGAGTTTGGCTGCTATGAATGTTTTCTATTGCACTTGAGGATTATTTTGGAGCAACCATCCATCAACATTGTATTCCTTTTTTTTTTCCACTTCACATTTATTCCAACCATGTGGAACCTGGCATCCTTTCAGCAGACCCCATGTCTCCAGAACCATAGAAGGCGATTCACCTATGGCACCACAAAGCTGCCCCTCCTTTGCATGAGCTTTGGTAATCTTTCGCAAAACCTTATAGTCTCGTAATATTTCTGAGCCAGGCATGCCCCTCGGTAGAAAAACGAGGTCAAATATCTGGGATTCACATTTCGAAATGAAGGTTTCTGCTACGAGCTTTACGCGACTTGAACACTTGATCTGCAAATCCTGTTCGACGCCCCTGTGACAAGTGCGCCACCTTTACTGAAAATGTTTACTAGAGTTACAACCTAAATTTCTTCGCTGCCAAATGCGATCGGAACAAGGACCTTTTTCTGAGGTGTCTCCATTGCAGTGGACATAATTGAATGCAGAACATTGGAAACCTCGATGGTCTCTTCAATGGAGAATGTATGAATGAAAATGGTGCATTCTGACTGTGTCAAGCTGAAGTAGTCAGCATATTTGCAACCACAATTTTTAATGAATTGTCATTGACTTATCTAAAGCCAAAGCCGCCTCCAGAATACTTCATCGAATTCATATGGCCATGACTCAGATCTCATATCGGTTTCCAAGCTCCAAGCTCTATGCTCTGTGCCATTCTCTTTCCATCATGCTAATACAAACCCTTGAAAAAAAAAAGTACATCTGAAGCCAAAACCTAAACCATGGCTCTGATACCATTTGTTAGGAAATTTACCAGAGAACATAAATAAACAATTTACTGAGAGAAATAAACATAAAATCCCAACAAAAAATAATAAACATTAACACAAATATTTAACCAGGAAAATCCCCAAACTCCGGGGAAAACCCATCCTAATGAAATTTCATTAGCCTTGGCTAAAACCCTGGCCAATCCAGCCAAGTGAGCCTTCACCGCTCACCTTCAGGCCTACATTACAATGAAGTCTTCTCAGCCTTTTATAGGCTCCATTACATGCAATACCATGGGCTAAAACCATGGGTGCACAAAACCATGTGCCCCAAAACCACTACTATTTACCCTAGTCAACTTTGACTCTATCCCGGGTCAAGTTTACCTAACAAGTACGATGCGAAGCAAAAAATATTATCGGACCAACCTAGAAGGAGGTAGATATATCTACAACCCGATAAGAGAAGCAACTATGTAGAGTTCTCCAGCCACACCACTTTAAAACCAGCGTAGGGGTAAGAATTCATCTACACCTCCACACCCAGAAGATGACATGGCTATGCACATGAAATCTCCCACCATTAAGGGTGTGGGAGATGAGGACATGGAGCAGTTCTGGTTTGTCGCAGAATCGGTATGGATTGCATAGAACATAGCTAGTGATGTGGTGAAGAGGGCACAGCTATCCCTTGCCTTTGAAGGAAGAGCTTTGGATTGGTACATGGGATACATCAGACAGCATGCAAACTCAACCATCGAAGAGGTCAAGAACACCTTAAAACAACAGTTCAAGAAGCCTAAGTCTTATTCTCAAATAGTGTTAGATCTAAAGGATTTCAAGCAAGGGCCTTCTGAATCTGTATGGAGGCCGATCAATGGCTGAAGAAGGTGATCAGGGAAGGAGGATTTCAGTATGACAACAGACAACACACAGAGTGGTTCATTTCTATGTTGCTACCTCACTTGCACATACCTATGGGTCACCAAACTTTCGAATCACCGGAAAAAGCCCTGGAGGTCACTATGAAGTTAGAATTTGCGCCCAGAGACGATGCCCAGCTAGGCATCTAGCAGATCTAAGGACAACAGGAGGCAATGCACATGGAGATACAGACCCTGCAGAAGGAGCGAGGCATAGAGGCTAGCCTGGAAAGATGGTGCATATGTTGCAGGATGAATGGTCACACCAAGGATAACTGGTCACTGTTAACAGACTACATGTAGGCTGGGGGACCTAGTCCGCTACGCCCTAGGGAAGTGGTAGGACCAAGTGGACTGGCACTATGGTGCAATGATTCCTGCGTTGTAGAACCGCACGACACGAACCACTATCCCCGCCTTGTTACGTGCGTCCCAGAAGTAAAACAACAATGGTGTAGGTTCTGCAGGTCGATAGGACATGATGGACAGAACTGTCGGACGTATGATTTGATGATCGATCATGGGAATCTCTATAAGATGTATTTAGACCCATCTTCACCCAGATCCCTCTCGAGCGTAGGGGGTTCTCCAACAAGGGGCAGGGGAGACAGAAGAGGCGGAAGCGCAAGTCGAGGATGAGGGAAAATCATCTATTATAACTGTGGAGAGGTAGGGCATTTTTCCAAGGACTGTCCAAACCCTACAATACAGACCTGTTGGTATTGCAGGAAGTTGGACCATGCGATTAAAGATTGTCCAATCCTGATAGCGAAGTTGTAGGAAAAGCAGCTGACATCTATGCAAAATGTGCAGAGGGTTAAGGCAGAACTACGAGACAAAGATTCAAGCGTGAATGTCGTAACACGCACTAGGATGGCCACCGGGGGGCCTGGGAAGAAGAATGCAACTGAACCTCTAATTCAGCTAGCAGTTAGTAAATAAGAAGGGTTGGATCTAAAAAATGAGAAAGAAACATTTATCGCGGCTCCCAAGGACTTTGCCGAGGCAGAGGCATCTACTTCGCAGGTGCTTGAGGACCTCAAGGCAGATGAGGAGGTCAAACCATTTTTAAAAGCATGTATGAAGCTGCTGTGCAACCCGAGGGCTGTGGAAAATCTTCAGGCATTGCTAGATATCTACGCAACATGACCTATCCTCCCTCCAGAATTCAAGGACGTACATAAACTCTCTAGGTATAAGAAACGCATCAGCAGGGAGATGCGGTTGACCGCACAGATCGGTGATTACAAGATGGATCAGGTTATTTTTGACCTAGGGTTGGATGCAAATGTGTTACCTAAACAAACTTGGAAATGAATTGGGGAACCTAAGTTGGAATGGTCCACTATCCAGCTATGTATGGCCAATCAACAAAAGATCATTCCATTGGGAAGACTATCGAAGATAGTGGTGGATATCGCAAGGGTTAAGGTTTGGGCTGAATTTGAAGTAATTCAGATTGTCGAAGATGCAGACCCCTACCCTGCACTCTTAGGCTTGGATTGGGCCATCGATATGGGAGGCATCATTAACCTAAAGAATATAAGCATGGTATTCGAGAATAATGGTACAAAGGTAATAGTACCATTAGATCCGGCGGAGGGTGAACGATACAAAAAACTAGCGTGTGACAAATAGGATGTGGATCACATATATAAATTGACTACACGAGATGAATATTGGATCAACCCCACAGCGGAGGGGGTACTCTGTTGGGAAAAGGATAGTGAATATTTCTCCGACTCCGATGGCGAGATAGAGAAATGGCACAACTGATTATATGATGTATCTATGCTAAGATGTCTTCGGATCATGAAGAACTTCCGCTGAATCTCCTTGGAGGTAAGAGATATACCTTATTTCGATGGTTCTGGTAATGTTAGGGACTTTTTGCAGGCATTTGAAGCTGAGGTTCCCCAAGAACGACGGTTGTGGGCCTGTAAGTTTGCCATGCAAGGATCACCTGTGTAATGGTGGGTGATGCATGAGGAGGCATTCCAAGATTGGGAAGAGTGTTGAAATATGATGGTCCTATGATTTTAGGTCCTAGCCGACGCGCGAATCAAAATTTTCCTTGGACCCAAAGATCCATGCGAATTTCTGGTTGCTTGGATAAAACAATGGTGCAATAGAACTGCCCAGGAGTGGGTTCATCTACTTATTTATGCCCTGGGACCACTTCCCACCACATGGTACTTAGATACAGAGCTCCACAAGTGCACCCACCACTGGGAAGCTTTGAGGGATGAATTTTTGGAAACATTTGGGTTCATATGCGGAACAGAGGCACTAGACGCAGCTCTGTGGGATATTGACACAGTAGCATGGGGTGAATCGCACCTGAAATACCCAATTGGGAGCCGCGGACACCAAACAGGGTCAAATATTACAGCCTAGCTCCAAAAGAAGGTCAGAAGGATCCACGAGTGGATCATGACTCAAAATTGAACATGGTGTGCACGGATACCAGACCACTCGAGCTGCGAATGGATAACAATGGCTTGCACCACCCGCTAGCTAAAATTGGGGATGCGAATATTATATATCTACCAACTCCCGAAACAAAGGAGCAGCTGCGTTTGCTTCTCAACCACATGGGTTATTACAGGAATTTTGTTCAGAGATATGCAGTGACCATCGCACCTCTGAAGGAATAGCTCATGAAGACAGTCTGGTTCTATTACACTGACCCAAATCGAGCAAACATATATTTGGGTTTGAAGTATTCAGGGCTTAAGCCTGTGTTGGGGGAATATGCACAGGAGGCGCAGGTGTTTGAACCAGGCATAGCAGGAACTCCAAGAGCACAAGAGGTGTGAAAACTAGCCATTGGCACGGTAACATCTGGTACTAAAAGAAAAAGTCACCGTTAAAAGGAGCGGGCCGTTGGCATTTAATGGGGAAAATTTTGAGTATTTTTTATCGTTTACCTGATGGTAAGTTCCAAGTCAAGTTTACCCTACCGTTGGATGCCCACAGGTGTTATAAAAAGGGTTGGATAGCTCAAACAAGGGTTACATCTCACTTGCATAACTTGCACCTGTCCTCTTTATCTCACACGAGCCTGAGCTTTAAGAGTTTTCGGGTCTGTACTGTCCCTCTCATGTCGGATCAACCTCCCCCTATTGATAGTAGCCACCCAGAATCAAGATTAATTTTCCGTGCTAGAATGACAACCACCAACCCAGTTGAGCCCTTGACCCCTACTTCCCCAAAAGTTGAGGAAGTAATGGAGATCGGGTCTAAGGATGAAGAAGTGCCCTCAACGTCGGTCACGAGGAAGGGAAAAGAGCAGGCACAGGACTCAGGGAAGTCCTCCAAAGCTATGAAGTGGGCTTTAGGGAAGCCTAGGACATCCCCGAGGCATGCCAAGTCCCCGAGAGCAACACCTCAGGCTCAAGATGCACAAGCGAAAGCTCTCCCTTCCAATCCGATCAACTGGTTACCTCCCTTCATCTGCCTGCACAGGCCTTTGACGTGCACACCAAAGAACCTTAATGGTCTGGTTACCTACCTATATATGTTGCTAACCATGGGAGAATTCCCTGTCCTGAGCGACCCCTGTGGGAAGCTCCATGAAGTTAAATTCAATGATCACGACTTGGAAAATTACGAAGCCTTCCCTGAGCTAACCCCAGCTGTACTTCGACACAATTTACATGGATGATGGGGTCACAGTCATTCTTGAGCGTTGGGTAAGCATATTGGCCAAATCTAGTCTCTTGAACCTGCTTGCGTATGCCTCACTTTGGCCACTACAACATCACGGATCGACTAGCCCGATAGTTGCTCGCTCTAATACACAATGGTTGCCTGTGGATTCGGGATAGGGTCCCCATATATGCTGCCTTGGTTCATAGAATCACGGGCCTTCCCATGAACAGACAACACCCTCTGGAACGTGTAGGAAAGAAATATGAAGGGGACAACACTGAGTATGTGCGTAAGACCTACCATGTGGAAAGGAATACACAAATCCATCACTGACCCGGATACACAGATGGGTACCATATTACTAGCCTACAAGCTAATGCAAAAGTGCCAAGTCGCAATTGTCCCTGCCTATGTCATTCGGCTAGCCGGTCAATGTGTGAAGGGGGTCTGCCTCAATTGGGCCCAATACTTATGCGATGAGTTCTTAGCCAATCTAAAAAAAGACTGCGTTTACGTTGGAGTTATTTAACGACCTTGGATTTGAAACTGACATACCTTTCGGTGATCCAAACCAAAAGCTAGGAATTTTTTCCAAATTTTTTCAACCTATCTTCAAAAAATGTCCACGAATCACAGGAGCAGGGTAAAGCCTTCTGCTATTCTTGGCTACTATTTCTTATAGCGTTGGTTGCTTGGGAAACCCCTACAAAGTCAGTCCTCCCCGAGCTCCCTCCAGATATGTGCAAAGGGGGCCGGTATGCCCATCTGTGGGATTCCAGGGACACACAGCGCATAGAAGATAACCAAGTCTTCTGGGTCCTCTTTCAAAGTAGCGTGGCCAAAGCCATCAATTCTCTACCTCAGCTATCCCCCACTGTATATAACAAGTACAAGAGTATCACAACATTCCAAGTTACCACGGACAACATTCAGATCTGCAGACACAAGGATAAAACCTAGACATCACTCCCATATATGGTAGCAGACGAGGAAATCGACAATGTGATTGCACTATGGCCTCCTGCTTGGAAGATAGGCTTCAAAACTAGCACAAGGGGCATTGCTAGTACTAGCACAACATAAGTACACCGACCTATTACCACCAAAGAAACTGGAAGCACAGGGAAAGATTTCGGCACAGCTGTGAAAAGGACACACAACCACCACAGGCCACCATGAAGAACACTGGAGCTGAGACCCAAGTTCAGTTGCAGCTAGGCATGGAGAAAGTGAATGTTGGAGGTATGAAACCCACAGTCGAGCCTATCAATGGACCCCGAAATAAGCAGCACACCCAGTGGAAGGAACGGGATGAGACGGTTACGTTGACAGATGGAGATCTCGAACAAATCACAGATGCTGTTACACTAGCCACAGAAGAAAAATGGGTCACGTTAGAGGAGCACTAGAAGGCTACTATCAGTGCTATCCAGGAAGAGCTGTGAACCTTGCAGCTAAAGGCATACACCATTCAGACTAGCATGGTTCAGTGACTAATTCCCTTAGCATCTAGTAGTATAGCGCTAGCCATGGAAGAAATTCGCCTCTGTCCCTTACCTAGCGCCGCCTTATGGTCAGTACGCCAGACCAAGAGATCCAGCTTCAAGCAGGTGTAGGGGTGCAGATGAATCTTGCCAAGCTACCCCACGCAACATTACATATTCTCCACACTACAATGTTTCAGGAGATTCACCACCGGGACCAGCAAATACACCACCAACTTGGTATGGCTGAACAGACCATTTCACAGCAGCATGTAGAGGTACTCTTTTCCGTCACACAGTAGGCAGAGCTCGAAACTCTGATCCACCAGCTCTACACTAAAGTTACAGAAGAAATCATAGCCACAGCCACTCCCCGGGCTAAAGTGGAAGGATTGGTCGTAGCATTGAAGGCTTCCAGGACGGAAATGCAGGTCATTAAGACTCAGTTGGAGCAGCAAATCTCTGACTTACAAGCCAAATTGCAGCCCGGAACACCCCCGAAGGTACAAGCCTAGTGCACTGCGCTAATGACCGAGGCTACCAACACCATTACTGGCCAGATTGCTCAGGGTGCCTGGTTACTTGAGGACACCATGCAGCTTTGGACCAAGATCCAGCGCGATTCGGTCCTCTAGAAAATCAGTCAGGACTTGCGACAGAAGGAGGAAGCTTTCAAGCATATCGAGGCTACATTACCTACCTTGGTCCCTACAAAACGTTTGGAATGATTTCAGACCAACAACACCCTCCAAGATGAGATTGAGGGACTTCACCAGAAGAAGCATGTTATCGGAGAATGCTTAAAGCCTTGGATTGTTGTGGCCTTCCAGCTCTCACAGGATGTTGATGGTGCTGTGAAGCAACTAAACCAGACACTGGAGAGTGTCATGCCTGGGACAGAGGGACCAACCTCACAGAAGCTTGTAGATATTACGAAGAGCATTTTTACTCAAAGTCAAGAAGTGTTGCCCCCATTGCTTGCAGCTGTTAATGCACTGTGTGCGTAGGTGGAGACCCCAAGACCACAGTGACTCAGGACGAGTCACAAGATTGTGATGGGGGATTGTTGGAACATGGTCTCCTACAAGAGCTATGAAACTGGTCCATTTTGTATATTTTTTATTATATTTAGTCTAACGCAGGGGTTTTGGGGTGGTTCAAAGCCCCTAATGCATTGTAAATGGGTCAAGGGTAGACCAAGAGTCCGCAAACCATGATTTGTGGACCATTGGATGTGTAGGCTAAAATAGTATAAGTAGTTGAACCTTTTTGAGTTGTAAGATAGACTTGGATTAAGATTGATGCGAATTGCAAATTAGTATATCTGTTTGGGCTTTTGGGGAAAGGACTCCTGCTGGTTGTGTGCGTGGAGATCCTTAGTCCTGCTGTGTGCAGACCCTGCTGCTGTGTGCGTAGGTTGGGTTTTTTGGGTATTGTAAAAGGAACTGAAGGATTAATGAATGCGGAAGGCTGTTGAAATCTCTGAATATATTAGATCTGTGATATTTGTTTGTGTATGCTCTATGTCATTGATTTAAGTTGCGCAAATACTGGTGTTACGTGTTTACACTGTGATCTAGGTCTATTATGGTATGCATAATTCTATATTGAGCTCCACAAGTAACTGTGCCATGTGTTTATGCTGCATTGACCATGGATCTGAATCTATTTATTAGGCTGGATGCAAGAATAACTGCGATAGTTACCTTATTTTCCTATATCTGTGATTTTTTGCAATTATACATGATATTGCGCACATGGATGCAGAGGAGCTGATAGATCTGGGTTCTATAATATGTGATCTGAAAATTGTCAAGTTGACTCCAGGGTGCAGAAACTTGGTTCTAGCACCCTCCCATACTACTTCGGGTGAGACTTTGGCCTACGCAAGCAGGCCACTGTCGAAAGGGCCAGTAGTATAGGGGTTTGTTGGAAAACCTTAACCTTTGAACCTGGGTCAGGACCCCTCTGGCCAACACACGGTGTTGTGAATGTAGTCTTTTATTTATCCTCTAGATGCATGTTTGTTTGATTATAGCTAGAGAAACCATCCATCATTGATATTATCGACCCTATCACATTTTGTAACAAATGATCCATCTTGGGCATTGGAAAATTTCCTTTAGAGAGCACCTGTTTAGATTTATGAAATTCACACATAACTTGATGTCGTCGTCCTTCTTTCTCACAAGTACCAGATTTTCTACCCATTCAAAATATCTCACTGGTATAATGATCTTCCCATAAAAAAACTTCTTGATTTCCTTCTCTATCATCAATAAAAAAAATAGGATTAAATCTTCCGATTTTGTGCACAAAAGGCTAAGTTTTCTTTCAATGGTATCCTATGTTGGATAATGGAAGTATCATAAGTTTTCAAGTCTTTATAACTTGGTGAGTTTTTATTGTTGGGTTGCAAAAACTTGGTGAGTTTTATTGTTTATGGATTTTCCTCCATGCCTGAGTTGTGTTCCTTGACATTCTTAGATACCGACTAAAAAAAGTGTTGGGTGGACACATCATGATGGTCAAATATCTCCTCTAGCGGGACCAATCCCTTCGAGATGAAGTTATTTTTCACCTGTATCACTTCATGGCCTTCAATTTGGTTCAGAAAATTGATATTTCCATCATGTGATTCTACCTCTTCTTGATTCATATCGAGAGTTTGGTTCTCAAAATATATGTTAATGACAGAGAAATCATCCACTAGCTCCAAAAATATTCCTAATTGTTCATTTTCTTTGAAAATATTCAAATTCTTAATGTTTTCTGGAAAAGAAGGCTGACATTGCATCTCCACCTCATATTTCAACTTCAACTTAGGAGGTGGCTTGAAAGTATTGGTCACAATTTCTAATGCATCTGCATGTTGTTTGTCTTACCTGCGCACAATTATGATGTTAAAAGAATCAATATAATTTTCTACAATATCCCATACTACATTTTTATACAATCTCATTTGAGGGTGTTTGGTGGTGTAAATTTTTTTTATGTAAAGTACTACAAGTTCTAAGTCACTAATGGCCATGATGTTTTTCACTACCATCCTCCTAGTTGTTTCTAACCTTAGAATTTTTGCCTCATGTTTGTCAACATTGTTGTTGGCATCAAATTATAGTTTAAATGATAGGAAAATGTTTTGACCCATAGGAACTAAAAGCACTCTTGCCATAGTTCCTTCTTTGGATCATGATCCATAGAAGAACAATTTCCAAACTGAATTTAACCCTTGTAGTTGTTCAATCTCGACGGGTGGTACATTGGCATTCTTTGTGGCATTGAATTTGATGGACATGCTATAACAACCCATACACTCTTCTTCGGTGTACACATGTAGGTTTTTGTATTTCTTGGAATCACTCACATTGTATAATAGTTTAGTCTCTCTGTATAATCATTGCTCTTGACCCATAAAGACATGTATGGTTGCATATGATAAGTCCATTTGTAGGGTTCCTCACAATTTTCTTGCATGGGACCTAGAAAACAACATACCATAGGTAGCTGGAATATCTGCTACCACTATGTCCATAACTAGACTTTTACTAAGTATCTGGGTGAGAGAGACCACTACATCTGTAATAAGAATGAGGCATTGTACTCTTCTAGATTTTAATTAGGAAATATCATAATATGGTTTTGAGATGTCCTATTCTAGCTTTATCATGACTGGATTAGGCATGAGATTATGGGATGTTATTGAATCCAACATGCAGTTGTGAATAAACTTTGTGTGAACATTAATAGTAATATAAAAAGGAGGATTATCATCATCTTGTTCTTCTACATGCGGTCCACATTCTACATGGGGACGATCTTCCTAGATGTTTAAAGTTTCATTGTGAGACAATGCTTCAATGGGGATTATAAGTTTTCAAAAATGAGGTCAATACATTGGGTTCTGAGCCAATTCCAATAATGACACCAAGGCATTTATTTTTCTTAGCTCTTGCTTGAGGTTAAAAAATAATGGTATGTTTATTTTGATTTCCTTGACTGGCCAAATTAACGTTCGTGAGGGCATGGGGCCTTATGGTTTGTTAGATTCCTGAGTCAAGCTTGGATTTGGATCCTGAATATTCTCCCCCTTCATATGTGAAGGCCCTTGTGCTTTCCTCAAAAATTTTTGAGGTGGTTGATTCATATCACGAAGTAGTTTTGAATTGAGTAATTACACAAATGATTTATGGTGACATCCTAACCCTAGTGGTCTTCCTAGTTTGGGACACGGGTCATAGTTTATTCTAAGTTATGCAATTTCCATGTCAACAATCCTTTGATATTGGGAAGGTGATATTTCATAATCCTTTCATAATCCTCATATGGATCATAAGCCTCTTGTAGTGCTAGATAATTTCTGTAGTCATTTTCTATGATGTAGAAAGTATGATTCTAATCCCTTACCTATTTTATCTCCTCATCTTATATGAATTCATCAGAGAACTCATCAGTTTGAAGGTTTAAATCCATTCTCATAGGTGGTTGTATCAATTTCTCCTTGGGCCTCCTTTTCCTATTCATCTGTTGAGGGTTAAATGTCCTATGGATAAAAGTGTGATTTCTAGGAGGATGGGTTTAGTTCTTGCTTGACCCTTTGAATTCAAGCTTGATAATATCGTTGGATAATTTTTTGTTCAACCTATTCATCTCTTTAATATTTTCTTCATATGGATCCTTATTTTACATAGGATAGTCAGGTTTGTCCTTTACGTTCTTTTTTTCTTTATCCCTATTGCCCCATTTTTCTTTCTCAACACCATAGTTATCCTCGTTGGCCATAGTTATTTGTAGTCTTGCCACAATAGTTATATTTCCTTCTATTTCAACTGCGTCTGATTGCATGTCGACTAGGATTCTAGGTCTCCTTTCTCTTAGCGTGATAGAAATATCAGGCTGAAAAGTAGTTGCATAACTCACCATAACAGTTATAGGAGTAGGTTTTATTTTGTTCGAGATTTTTTATACAACTTTTTAATTTTTTTGGTGAATTTTTCTACATTATCAAAAGGTTTATTCTTGACTGCAACGAATTTGGAAAGGTAGTATCAAAAGTTCTTTTTTCACCCTACTGGGTACAAAATGTTCTCTCTAATGCATCTCATGAGTGTAGAGAATTAATGGGGAGAGTACAAAACCATTTCTACACATACCTGTCCATGATTTGTATGAAAAATCTCATGAACACGTCCTCTTCTTCCACCATGAAGTTATTAGTGAAGTCTTGGAACACGCTAATATCTTCTTCTACAGTTCCTTTCATTTCTCCATTGAATCTGGGTAAAAATTTAAAATAATTCTTTGGCATGTCATGTAAGACCCGAGGAAATCAAAGGGAATGTACCAAGTCTCTACTTAGGCTGATGGTTGATTGGGATGATTTGACTGATTGGTAGGTTGTCCTTTCATAACCATGATGAGTTTTAAGATTATGTTTCTAGCAAGAAATGATATGGGAGTTCTAGTTTTATTTGCAGTTTGCAGGGTCACCTAAGGCGTAGCCAAGGGTGGGTTTTTTGATGCATGTGGAGGAATAAGTAGCTCAGAGTGTTTGATTATTTATTGTGCAGAGAATTTATATGTTTGAATGATCTTAGAGTGAGCGAGTTGGGAAATTACATTTGGACAAGGTTGAGATGCAGCGTTGACTATTTGATTCTATGAGGGTCCTACTTGTAAATTTTTTTTCATTGTTTACAAGTATATAAAAAAATTTTGGGATTGAAGAATTAAAGCATAAGGTTTTGATTCAGGTTGATTCAGGTGTGTGTTTTCAAAGAATCCAAAATGTGAATGTGAAAATTATGGATTTTGCATTTTTAAAGACAAACAAAATTAAGATGAATATGTAAAATGGGTTAACTGAGTTCACAAAATATTGTAGTTGTAGTATGTGGTGGGTTTGAAGACAATAACATATTGAAAGATAGTGAAAATTATGAATAGTGGGGTTACCAGGTGGAATGCACAGTGAATTAGTCCCCGAAAATGATGACATGAGACGTTGGGGCCCTAGAGTCACACTATGCGATGTTGTAGTGCAGAGCTTGGGAACATCTAGGTCGATCTAATTTGTTGTTATTATTAATTTTTTTTTTTTGAAATTATGTGTATGAAATCATATATGTTTACTTAAGTCTTGCTGAATGTGTCTCTATATTCTTTAAATTTGAACATTCATGTATGTTGATTCTTGGTTTAAAGTTTCAACAAGAAAATAAAAATGATGAAAAATTGTAGCAATTTTAATCATATATTAATGTTGGTTTTATGTAAAATGTTGTTTTATTAAATGAATGTATGAATTCTGCCTTAAATTTTGTTTATATTCTCTGTGTTTATTTCATATTTAAAGTCTCATGTACTCTACTTTCTCCATAAAGTTGTCACAAGAAAATAAAGAAACATGAAAAATCATTTTTAGCCATTTAATTCAAATTCTTAACCTCTCTTAACACATCTATATTTTTGTAGTAATGTAGTAGAAATTACTCATAAACATTGTTACCGATGAAACAGGAACTATTACCTCAAAACAGGAACTCTAGCCCAAAAAGACTCAAAAAACATGAAAAAATGCCCCAAAAACAAAAAGTGTGTACTCCAGAACGCATTTGTTTTTTCCTCAAGTTCAAATTTCACCTTTTTATAAAATTATGCTAAAAATGAAATTGTTTCTTGAAAAAATGATTGAAAAAACACCCTCAAAACAAAACGAGTTGATGCTGGAATAACAAAAAAAAACATTGTGTCGCACTTTTGACACATTGTAACAATGGAATTAAAGGCAACATATTAGGACATTGAAAAATCATAAAATTCTAAATTTTTTGATAGATGATGTTAAATATAAACAAAATCATGTCTGAAGGGCTTATCATTTCGAACAATTTTTATCCATGTTGTTAAACATAAAATATCTTGACTCTAAACAACCCTAAAATTATAATTATTTTCAACCATAACATTAAAGATAAAATTTCGTAGCGCATAAAAACCTTAATGACAAGTTGTAAATCTCAAGTTTTTAAATCTTAAGTTTTCAAGATACTTGAACCATGAAATTATGGATAAATTATATGACGTAAACAATTTTTAAAAATGAACAAGTAAATGAAAAATTTATTATTCATATATTTCTTTATTTATATATAAAACATATTTTTTAATTTTTTTTATTGTTTTTCTATATTTTAAATTATAATTGTTTTAGTTTTAAGAAAATAAAAAATATAAATTAAAATCTTCTTATATATGTTTTTTTGTATTTTAAAACATATTTAAAAAAAAAAAAAAAAAAATATATTGTTTTTTTATATTTTAAATAATAATTGTTTTAATTTAAAAAAATTAAAATTGAAATATATATATATATATATATATATATATATATATATATATATATATATATATATATTTAAAACATATTCATTAATTTGTTTTTTTTTTTTTATATTTTAAAATTTTAGTTGAATATATATATATATATATATATATATATATATATATATATATATATTAAAAAATACATTTTTTTTATTATAATAGTTTTTGTTTAAAAAAAAAGAATTATATAGTTTATGTTTGAAAAAACTAAAATAAAATAAAAATTAATTTACCGCCGGCCGAGGGCCAGAGGTAGGCTGGGCAGCCCTCGACGGTGTCGCCCGGCCAACATCTGGCCCTTGGCTAAGCAGAGGGCGATTCTCGGAATCACCCTCCACCCAGTCAGGGGTCGGAGGCAGGCTGGGCGGCACAGTCTAGTTTTGTCCAGCTTGCCTCTGACCCCTAGCTGGGTGAAGGGAAATTTCGAGAATCGCCCTCAGCCCAGCTAGGGGCTAGAGGCAGGCTAGGTAGCCCTCGACGGAGCTGCCCGGCCTGCCTCTGACCCCCAGCTGGGTGGAGGGTGATTCTGAGAATCGTCCTCGGTTGGGTGGAGGGCGATTCTCGGAATCTCCCTCCACCCAGCCAGGGGTTGGAGGTAGGCCGGGTGGCGCCGTCGAGGGCTCCCCAGCTTGCCTTTGACCTGCAACTAGGTGGAGGGAGATTCTCGAAATCGCCCTCCGCCCAGTAGTGGGCCAGAGGCAGGCTGGGCAGCCCTTGACGGTGCCGCCCGACTGGCCTCCAGCCCCTAGCTAGGAAGAGGGTGATACTGAGAATCTCCCTCTACCTAGCCGGGGGCCGGAGGCTGGCCGGGTGGTGCCATCGAGGGCTTCCCAGCTTGCCTCCGGCCCCTGGCTAGGTGGAGGGTGATTCCCAGAATCACCCTTTGCCCAGCCAGGGGCCAGAGGTAGGTTAGGCAGCCCTCGACAGGGTCGCTCGGCCTGCATCCGACCCCCGGCTGGGCGGAGGGCGATTCCAAGAATCGCTCCCAGCTAAGCAAAGGGTGATTCCGAGAATCGCCCTCTGCCCATCCGGGGGCGATTCTCAGAATCGTCATCTGCCCAACCGGGGGCCGGAAGTAGGCTAGGCAACCCTCGACAGTGCCAGTCAGCCAGCCTTCAGCCCTCGGTTGGGCAGAGGGTGATTCTCGAAATCACCCTCCGCCCAGCCGGAGGCCGGAGGAGGGTTGAGTGACACCGTCAAGGGCTACCTATCCTGCCTCCAGCCCCCGTCTGGGTAGAAGGCAATTCCAATAATCGCTCTCCACCTAGCCGGGGGCTGGAGGCAAGCTATGCAGCCCTCGATGGTGTCACCTGCTTGCCTCCATCCCTTGGCTGGGCAGAGGGTGATTCCAAGAATCGCCCCCAGCTAGGCGGAGGGAAATTCCGAGAATCACCCCCGCTTGGGCGGAGGGCAATTCCTAGAATCACATCTGCCTTGGCGGAGGGTGATTCCGCCCAGCCGAGGGTGATTCTTTAAATCACCCTCTGCCTAGCTAGGGCCCAGAGGTAGGCTAGGCGGTGTCGTCGAGGGCTGCCCAGCCTACCTCCGGCCCGCGGCTAGGTGGAGGGTGATTCTTGGAATCTCCCTCTGCCCAACCGAGGGCCTGAGGCAGGCTGGGCAGCCCTTGACAGTGCCACTCGGCCAACCTCTAGCCCTAGGCCGAGCAGAGGGTGATTCCGAGAATCTCCCTCCGCCTAGCCAGGAGCCGGAAGCCAGCTGAGTGGCTCTGTCGAGGGCTTCCCATCCTGCCTCTGGCCCCCGGCTGGGCGGAGGGAAATTCTCAGAATCACCGTTGGCCCAACCGAGGGTCGGAGGCAGGCTGGGCAGCCCTCGACGGCGTTGCCCAGCCTGCCTCTGGCCCCGGGCAGGGCAGAGGGCGATTCCGAGAATCGCCACTGGCTGGGCGGATGGCGATTCTCGGAATCGCCCTCTACCCAGCTGAGGGTGATTCTCGGAATCGCCCTCCGCCCAGCTGGGGGTGATTCTCTGAATCACCCTCCACCCAATCGGGGGTCGGAGGTAAGCTGGGTGGCATCGTTGAGGGCTACCCAGCCTACCTCCGGCCCTCGTCTGGTTGGAGGGAGATTCCGAGAATCACCCCCGGTTGGGCAGAGGGAGATTCTGATGAATCGCCCTCCACCCAGCCAGGGGCCGGAGGCGGGTTGGGTAGCCCTCGACGGCGCCGCCCGGCCTGCCTCCGACCCCCGACTAGGTGGAGGGCGATTCCAAGAATCTCCCTCCGCCTAGTTGGGGGTCGGAGGCCGCCTGGGTGGTGCCATCAAGGGCTGCCCAGCTAGGGGCCGGAGGTAGGCAGGGCAGCCCTCAACGATGCCGCCCGACCTGCCTCCAGCCCCCAGCTAGGCGGAGGGTGATTCCGAGAATCACCCCCGGTTGGGCAGAGGGCAATTCTCAGAATTTCCCTCCGCCTAGCCAGGGGCCAGAGGCAGGCCGGGTGGCACTGTCAAATGAAGGAGATTGGGTTTTTGATGTATTCTCAGGTTCAGGTAAGTTTTATTATACAAAATTAAATTCAAATATTTTTTTTTTTTTAACTTTTTATGTCTTTATACTAATTTTCTTACTTATTTCTTTTGTACTTGATGATTAGGTACAACACTAGCATGTTGCCTACCAAAAGGAAGAAATTGCTTTGCCATTGAGAAAGACCTCGTGCAATGAAAATTTATTCAACAAATAATTAACGCTCTTGAATTCCTTCCAGATGCGAAGCAAGAAGTTGGTTTGAGTAAAGGGGATTTTAATGAATCACGTGTGGCAAAAAAAGAAAAGGAACCTCAACCACCATTATATGGAATGATTGGAAAGGGACACTTTGGAAGATTTGTAGACATGAAAGATCCATTAGAACATGACAATGACCAAAATGAAGTAGAAAATGTTGCAGAAGAAGCCATCAATGATGTTCTAGATAATGTTGAACATGTATTAGTTGATATTGTTGATGATCTTTAAGTTATGCTTGCAAACAAAGCTCATTTTTGAGATCTATTAATCAGTTTTACTTGTAATTTTTAGACTTTGATATTTTATGAGAAGAATCCTTATTTTTTGCAAAAAACATGTGATTACTATTATTTTTTGACATAAAATTCAATAAAAATGCTATTTTATTAAGTTTTTTTGTTAAGATTTTCCCAAAAATTAGTTTATTTAACATATTTTTTTTAACAAAAAGTCTCTAAAAGTGTATTTTTTGCATTCTATTTGTATTGAAAATTTGTAATTTTTTGTCATATCGTTCAAAATATTGGTTTTTTAGCGACAATTATTTTATGTGCATTGAAAAATTAATTAGCAATACATAAACTTGTAGAAAATATAAAATTTATAATATTGACCCCTTTTTCCTTTTTTATCTATATGAAAAAGTGAAGATATCATTACAAATTTTTATTTAAAAAAAGAAATATTTTTTCTTTTTAAAACGCAAGTACATAAATGAACTTAAAAATAAACATCTCACAGAAGAAGAAGACATTAGAAAATGTATAATGTCAAAATAAATCCTCTAAAAAAACGTTGGTGATGATACGCCACCACTATTCAAAATCGACATAAAAAGCATCACAGAGAAAAAATCAAAAAAATAATAATTTAAAGTGCTAAAAACATGCTAAAAAAAAAATTTGATTCTGCATCACCACTCTTCAAAATCGGGTGTTTTTCTTGCTATGTCAAAAAGTAGGTACCAGTGCAGTTACCTATTTCATTGATAACAGTGCTCATAATATAACTAATATATGTTGCACATTTCTAAAATCTAACCATTTCACACATTCTAACATTCACCATGACTTTTCTCCAACAAATTACAAATTACAATGAGAAAAATCCATACAAGATAAATTCAATTTCCATTTTAAAGTTTAAATTTGTTATGAGAATTTGGTTAAAGGAAAATGTCAACCATTCAGAACAATTTTGTTGGGAAAAATTTCCACACATTTTTAGTTAGAACATTCATGAGCTTTAGGTTTGAATTGAAGAAATAAAAAGGTTTTGAAGGGGGGAAAAAATGGGGAACAAATCTTAATAGACTCAAATGAGTAATTAAGAATTCATTTAATCCTGTCAAAGTCAGATGGGTAGCTGAGCAATTAGGAATTTATCCACAAGACAACATATCATTTTGAATTTTTCAATTTCAATGAAAACCATGTAAAAATCATCAAAGTAGCCAAGATACTCTTCAAAAACATTGATAAAGTTTGCATAAATTAAGGCAAAAAATCATACTGATTCATAATTATTTTTATTAACAATCCCATTTCAACTTCATAACAAAGCAGGTTTACAACATAATTTGTCATGAAAAAACCTTGAAATTATATTAGTATGGTGCAAAAATCTAAATACAAAGATGTGTTATTAGAATAACATGAGAAATAAAAACTGATAGCCCAAAGCTCACTTCAAAATTCCTCATTAGACAACTTCAAAATTCCCAACAAATTTTGGAAAAATTTGACAGAGTTTCCCCTACATCATAAATTTTTTCCCTTAATTATATCAAAATGAGGCCTATTTATAGGCACTCAATACTCAAGACACTAGCCCTAAACCACTAGTGGTATTCAAAAACCAATAAGAATATTTTACAAAATGATAGTTGTCTTATAACAAACTTCTTCTAAAAATTTCTTGAAAAATATGCTAGATTTAGGGTGGCTCCCACTTGATTTGGCTACAATGAATTATCTTTCTCTTTCTTGCGTGTATGCTCATTAGGCGAATTTAGAGGTATAAATGGGCCTCCTAAGGAAATTATAAAATAATAGTGGAAATAATAAAATAATATTAGATTATATCATCAAATTTTAGAGGGAAAAAAGGAAAAACTAATTTTTCAACTTGTATTTTCAACTTATCCCCCTTTGGGTTTAGTCAATTTTCAAGCGACAACACTCATTGGATGCATAATGTGATTCCTCATCCAAGGATTACCCATGTTGCATACTTTAGATGCACAAAAGTATGCAACATGGGTACTTCTTGGATAATGAATCAAATTTTGCATCCAAGAAGTACTCCCGCTCGAAATTTGAGTAAAACCTTAGGGATATAAGTTGAATATATGAGTTGAAAAAGTAGTTTTATTATTTTATTACTTTTTAATCCTTTTACTTTTTTACTCCAAAAATGATGAATCATCCCCCATGGTTGACATCATCATCTTGAATCCTATTGGTTCTTATAAAGTTTATTTTGGTTGTACATTTTTCTTAGGATGACCATTTTAAGCTATTCTTCATTGTATTTTATTTTCCTCTCTTAACTTGAGAGAAGATATTGTAGCTTCTTTGCATCCTCTAATACTGTCAGGGATTCTACCTGGCCAATTAACACATCTAAGACGTGTTAAGACTACAACTTCGCATCTGTCTTATCTTTCATTCCTTGGAATCGTTCCTCTAGTAGCACATAAATTTGGTCCTTGTATTCCTTTTTCTTTGTGAGTGCCTCATGCAACTTAACCTTCATAACTTGGCTCTCTTTTTATACCGCCTCCAATTCAACTGTTTGCACAAAATGCGCTTCTGAAATCTTGCATTGTTTCTTCATTGAGGCTATCTCCTTGTCCTTTTCCTCCAATACATCTTTATATTGCTTAAAATCCATAAGGAACATGTCTAGGTGCATGATTTTTTCCTCTAGGATTTTAATATTTATCTTTATTGTCTTGCAAACCATGTTCTCATATTTCAATTGATTACTGGCCTTGGTATACAGAGCTTGCAACTTTTTGGCTATAGCATTCATTTAGTGCATCTGTTTATGCACCATATAGATCACTTATAGATTCAAATCCATGATATTAGTATACAAAATAGTATCCACATGCAAGGACATTTGATGCACTTCATTGTCCAACATGGACCTTTTTGTCTCTACTTTCAATTACAACACTGCCAGCTTGAAATTTCCTTTTTCATAATCTAATGCACTCTTAAGCTGCATGGGAGGAAGTGGTTGATTCTCCACTATTATAATGTATCTCTTCCTCTCCTTATAGGCTTTCTTGGCTATTTCCATGAATTGTTTTACTACTAACATGTGTCCAAGCTTGGACACCTCTCTTGAATCTATTTCCTCTGATCCTGACATGGCATAAGGTAAGGTATCCATGGTGAATTCCTATTTTTTCGGAGTTTCCAACTGACTATTGTATAGTGTTAAAGCCAGTGACTTTGTTTCATCATCATCTTAATCAATGTCATCTATTGCTTCTTTACTCATCTTGGCTTTATTTGAGCTAGGTTCCTTACCTTCATCAATCTTCATGGGTTCTTAAGTGCCTCATTTGTTTCCATAGAGGTGAGAAAAGTATGAATCAGTTGGATTTAGGATGGCCCTCACTTCTTCCTAAGTATATTTGTTAACATAATATTCTACTATGGGATTTAGATCATATTTTTTTTTTTCGATCCTTATCTTTTCTAAATTCATAAATGATATTGTGTGGATCATATTTCCAAATTACAAAACTTTTGAGGTCTAAAATGGTCCTCCTAAGAAAAATGTGCAACCAAAATAAACTTTATAAGAACCAATAGGATTCAAGATGATGATTTCAACCATGGGGGATGATTCACCATTTTTGGGGTAAAAAGGTAAAAAGATTAAAAAAATAATAAAATAATAAAACTACATTTTCAACTTGTATTTTCAACTTATCTCCCTAAGGTTTTACTCAAATTTCCAGTGGGAGCACTCGTTGGATGAAAATTTTAATTCCTCATCCAAGGAGTACCCATGTTGCATACTTTCGATCGGCCCTGCTACAAAAAAATGTGATTGCAATCACATTTTTTAAGTATTTCTCATTTTTCATGTAGCAGGGTCCATCAAAAGTATGCAACATGGGTACTCATTGAATGAGGAATCAAATTATGCATCTGATGAGTGTTCCTACTCGAAATTTGAGTAAACCCATAGGGATATCATTTGAAAAAGTAGTTTTTTCTTTTTTCCCTCTAAAATTTGATGATGTCATCTAATCTTATTTTATTATTTCCACTATTATTTTATAATTTCCTTAGTAGGCCCATTTTAGACCTCAAAATTCCCCTAATAAGTAGGCTCTAGTTTGTGGGAAGTCAAATATTTCCAATATATTTTCCATTAGCTCGAGATAATTTCTTGAATTGACACAAAATCGTCCCACCTTGTGAGGAAGGTGGAAAGTGACAGCTACTTTCCTAGGAGTGAAATGTACATTGTCACTTCTGAATCTCTCCCATATGTACTCCAATGCAAAAAAAATGAGGATTCAAGAATTTTGGTAGTTGGTATGGTTGACCTTTAAACCCATAAATTATGATAATTTTTTATTCCTTGAAAAAGTACCAATCACCGACTCTAGTATCTTGGATAAATTGTAACATTTCCCTGAGGAAAGGAGGGAATCTAGGCATCGACTAATCCTGAGAAAGGGTGTAAAAAACTGAAATAAAAGAGAAAATATAATCAAATAAATTCCATTAGTTTTTTGGCTTTTGGACCATTTGTAACCACTCATAGATTGGTACCAAGATATTGTGCTCATCTACCATTTTGGGTTTTAGGTGCTACGGGTAGGAGTATTGTCGATGGATGAATAAGTGGACTAGATAGGCTTTGTGGTGACAGGAATTTACCTATCCAAACTCTCTCATATGGGAGTAGATTTCATCTGACAAAAACTGTAGGAAATCAAATTTGGTGCAAGCCTTGGTGGCCGAATGACACAAGGATACCAAGAGACCAAGAATTGTCTTGGTGATATAGACATCTGTATAAGGCCCAAAACCTGGGAAACCATGGAGAATGACAAATTTTACATGGAATCAAAAGTTTTGATGTGATAAGGAGGGTGACCAAAAGGAGGGACCACTCCTTCTTTGAAAAACTAGGAACCATTTGCTACTGCACCATTGGTCTAAGGTTGATACATTTTTCTTCAATTTCTTCCTTATTTGGATTTTTTAATAATTTACTATAAGGAAATGACTGCAAATCCACAATTTTATCTTGTGTTATTCTAATTATTTATTTTCCTTATTAGGATTAGAAAATAACCCTCTTATCTGGAAAGTACTTGCTTTCACACCAGGTCACCATTTCCGGCAAGTGGAACACTTGTGGGATAGCAACGAAGACCAAATTTAATGCATACATATTATTATGGTCTATTATTACTTCGATGGTACTCTGAAATATATGAATGGAAGCCTTCATATCATAGGTGGTGATCATCATATCCCAAACATCAACATCTCCATCATAAAAATTTGGTTCATTGGTTTTCCCTTTCATCTGGACATTAGTGGAACTTTTAGCAAATGAGGATGCTATTGGAAAAGAGAAACTTGTTGGGAATAACTAGCTGGCTAAAGAGGGATAATAGGAAAAAAATGGAATATTCTCAAGGATTATGAAGGGAAATGAGGAAATTCCACGTGGAAGAATTTGAAAATGCAACAAGAAATTCTTAATTTGATTTTGCCTTAGTCAAATTGAGGAAATTCGAAATCCCACATCAGTACACAACTTGGAGTAGTTAAATGAAGTGACATGGAACTTTTCACTCAATTAACTCTGTCAATTTGAGTAGGGGCATGAATTTTATTTTTATGTAGTGATTCGTATATTTTAGGAGCCTAGGTTGAGTTAATTTTAGGTGTAATCAGTTAAAATAGTTATAATTGTTAATAGAACTAGTTGGTGGTTAGTTAAGTAGTGGGACATTAGTCTAACTCAAAGATCATCTAGTTAACTGATTAATCAACTAATAATTAGCTAATGCATTGACCAAGAGATCATGAATTTTTCTCAAAATTGAAAGTGTTCGAAATTGTACCGAACCTGAGTGACCAGGTAGATCTTGTTGTTGTGATTCCAGCGCTGTGAACAGTTCAAAAAATTGATGTC
Source organism: Pinus albicaulis (assembly GCA_034641835.2). Classification (NCBI taxonomy): domain Eukaryota; kingdom Viridiplantae; phylum Streptophyta; class Pinopsida; order Pinales; family Pinaceae; genus Pinus; species Pinus albicaulis. Next base: position 1,060,623,269 of record CM076579.1, read on the forward strand.
ATACGAGGGAGATATTGTGTTCTGATTGATTTCCCAAACAACTAAAATTTTGTGATAGGAGTGACTAGGATTCCCAGTCAGCATGTAGGTATAGTCAGCAAAAGGTGGAATATTCCTGAGAATTTTCTATTTTCCTAAGCCAACCAAGTTTTGCTAAGTGTCATATTCTGGGTCGTTGATTTGAATGTACAAATTTTTGTGGCTCGTTGGATGGGTGACACGTGGCCAGCCCGAAGGTTGCCACGTGTCCCCTAGAAAATTGTGAAATTTTTTTTTTGGGTTTGGGGGGTTTGACCTCGTGACCTCTAGCGTGCCCGCACAAACCATCGTCCAACTCAGCAACTCAGCTACAAGTGTTGCTTACTATAGTTAGCACTCCTCATATATTTATATGGTAATGTTTGGTAAGTTGGGGGGGACCATTAGCAGTCCCAACCCGCCGGTGGCCCCAAATGATATGGTCACATGATATGTAAATCGCAACATAAAACTACAATGATCTGACGGTTCTGGAATATGTTAATTCCAACGGTTGAAATCCATGTCACATGGATAAGGTTTAACCGTAATAATTATTGAAAACTCTGATGGTTCCATAAACCTAACCCACGGCAGATAACCTTAAACGTTCTCACATGGTCGCTTACTTTGCAGTTCGACACGATGGTTAAGCTGATAGTTGGGGTAAACCCCGACCCGAACTCCAGTCAAACGAGTTTTTTATTGTGGTTTCGGCATGGGTTCTGCCAACATTTATTATAACCGAAGTTTCAGGGGTTTGCATGTGGCCACCCCCACTCCTCAACGATTAATGTTACAATTAGCGAAATATTTAGCGCCCTCTCTATTTTCGGAGTTATGGGCCAGTTTTAACTATGGACATGTGCAGTCTCCACATTTAGTGGAGGATTTCTAGGGGATATTGGGTAAAATCTTAGGGAGATCAATTTTCGACCAATTTGGGTGAAACAAGAGTATACCTAGACTAATTTGAGCATTGTGGATCCACTAGTGCAGAGAAAAAAACCATTGGAGGCTTGTAAACACATATATTTTCAATTTTGAGCATAATGACAAAGAGGGACATGGAACTGGGAGCTGGACCAGCAAATGTAGCCCGGGAGGGGTGAACTGCTTCATCATGCCTGTTGTGTAAATCTTATGTGTGATGTTTTTTATCTATTATACACTATTGTTCAGTTTTATTTAGGATTATTTACATGCTTAAAACTCACAAATTCATCTATGTTTCATGGTTAAATTACTCATTCCTTAAGCAAACAAATGGAGACAAATTGTACATTTTTAATAACTAAAATACATTTAGCACAAAAAACTAATACAGTCCTTTCAGATCATGCATGTAAAAAATACAAGTTTCCTAGTTGTGGTGGAGTTGTCGAGGCAGTGTAACAATAATTGTAAACTAGTTTGAGTGTATAGGTGTTGCATGAGTTCAGGTGGACCATCCTTGGGAATTGTGCAATCAATTAGAGTAATTTCTTAAATAATAGGGGCTCAAGTAGAGGAATTGTTTTACCAAGTATGGGTCATAGATTCTCAATGAGCAGAGAGATAGGTTACGCACTGGCAGGTCATGCTCAATTGAGAAAAGAAATTGTAATACATCTTCATTCATCAGAGTAATGCAAGTAGACATTGGGGTTTTTAGCATTTTCATTTCCCTGAAAAAAATACTATTTGCATGTGTGATTTATTATTGTACGTATGAGATTTTTGTTCTATATTGTGAATTAATTTCCACAAAGAAGTTGAGTAGGTTTTTTTCTTGTTATTTTAATTAAAATTTCATGCACAGTTGCAAATCTACACCATAATTTCTTCATAGGAGGAGATTGGACCAAATGTTGGAGAGATAATATTTTAAAATTTAAAATTTATGCATAATAAGAATTAGCCAATGTGTATGAGAGGTCAAATTTGGGGTTTATTGAGAAAATTAGTTCAAATTTAGCAATTTTAGTGAGAATTCAGCCTGTGACTTTGCCTAAAGGATTTATTAGGACTAGACAAAGAATTTATCCACTAAAAATCAGGAATTTATTGGGTGAGGACTGTGCTTTTCGAATGGAGCACGAGGGTTTGAACTAGAATTCCAAATTTTCACAAGTTTAATAGTAGGAAAGGCTTTAATAGGTGGAATTCACAATAAGGAAGTGTGTCACTAGTTTAAATCGCGAAGTTTATGCTAGACGTCGAATATGGTAAATTAGCTCTATTGGTGCGAACAAGTTGAGCTGGAGGGCGAAATGTGCAAAAAAACAAAGCGAATGGGTCTGTTAACATTTTATAAAAACAATTCAGCTTAGACATGTGTCAGGATCGTATTGAGAAAAAAATTGGATGACGTCTGGTTGATGTCAGCATAGCGTGAGCCATGACAAGTGGTAGGTTGAATGGGCATGGAAGGCAGTGATCAAATTTGAAGGGAGGGTCTTAATTTCAATTAGAAGGGCATATATTTATGTCGCCCTTCCATGATGAAGGGCTTTATAAAAAAAAACATTTCAATTGACCATAATACATTATTTTTACATTTCATTTTCAGAAAGACAAAATCATCAATATTTATGTTAATAAAAGACTTTTACATATACAATAGTGAAGGAGGTTCCATCTTGCATTGCTTAAATTGTTCTATTGTCTATTAAAACTCTTTTGGAATGCTAAGACTTCCAATAATTACACATCTCAAATAATTGGAACAGATCCCTTGACTTGGCCGCAAAATTGATCCGAGATAGCTTCTTCTTTCGCTTTATAAACCTTTGACAGATTATGGTCCTCTAGCTTAACATCTCTTGTGTGATACCCTACAATGATTAAATTCAATATGTTAATAAAAAAAAACATAATAAAAACTTGAAAGATATTATAAAAGCAGAAAGTAAAAGTCAAATGGTATAAAACTAAAAAAAATCACTTACCAAAATTGTTCTTTTAAGTGCTTGATAGAGTAAGACAGATGATGGTCATAAACACCGAAACTCACTAGTTCTTTCAATCTGTTCTCATAGTGGAAGAGGTTTTCGAGTTTTCATCTCTTTCCATTCATCATAAATAGCATCCCAATCTACCTCATTTAGAGCATGAGGTGCACCGAGAGAGAGAAACATTAACATATCCAATGTTTTTAAAGAAAGTTTTGATCTATCATCATTTTTTATTCGATTTAATTTTGAAAAGCCTCTTTCACATACTAGTTTGTACTAGCTTTGGAATAACAAGAATAGCTTGCCATAGCTGCATTAAGCATGGAAATCTTTCAAACCATTCAATTTCACCTCCACATAGATCCCATGCTCCAAACATATGCTTTTTTTTGGGTAAGATTTATAAATAGTACATATAAATTCATCCATTTCACCCATACATTTAATGTTGTCCACAAAAAAGCAAGCCTCCACCACTAAATTTTTCACATAAACATGTCAACCATCTTCTTGTTTGATTGTCTCTATCATCCATATCCTCATAATAATTACGAGGACTAAAAAAACTTAGTCGCATTAAAAATAGGCAAATCTCGTGAACCTTGCATTTAGAGAGTCAATCACCTTCATTACAAAACCTTTTCCCAGCAGTAACACGGTCATCTAGTGTCCACCGATCTCTGTGACTTCGGCAAACTCTCAAACCTCAATTCATGTACATGTACTATACCTATACAATCCGCAAACTCAAGAGTTCCTTTTTGTGTTTTACTTAAAAAAGATGATGTGTGCATTGCCCCCTGGCCCCAAATGTGCCTCTTAGAAATCGCTTATGAAGCAAGCTAATAGTGATATCCAAAGTCATTCCAATAGATGTAATGTCAACATGATCCTCTTGAAACTTTTGATTCAACTTATTTAACTCAATAAGCACATCTGCAAGTAAGTGGATGCAAAATTGAACTTGAAATATTATAGCCATCTCATACATTTTTTTCTCCACTAACTCCCAGTCTCTTAACAAAGCAGACATGAGCTTAACAAGTCTTTCCATGACTTTTCCTCTAGAAAGCCATCTAATATGATGAATTTGTAACACTTCTAGCCTTGTGATTTGAAATGACTCCATTAGCTCTTTCAATTCTCCATGTCTTTTAGTATATTTCCCTAACCATGAATAGATCTTGTTTGCAAACTTATCAATAGCTTGCAACTCTTCAAAATATGATGAAGCATCATTTGTTGCTAATGCTTCTCGGTGAGCAATACAATGGATATCTAATAAATTAGGGGCATGTCGACGAAGCTTAGTAGATAAACCTTCACGAATACCCCCTAATGGATGATGCTCCATCGGATCCAAATCCAACTAACTTTGTCATGGATAGATTCATGTGCTGCTAAAAGAGATATCACAGGCATCATACATAGATTGTGATGTTCCATCCTTAATCTGTAGCAACTTGTATGAATTTTGTAGCACATGGACCTCTTCCTTCATTTGTCAAATATGTAATATAAACAATCAAATGTTGCACCATAGTCCGATCAGTGCTTTCATCAAGTAAAAGTGAGTAATATGGGCTTTGGAAAATCTCATCTTTTAATTTTCTCCAATATACCTCCTTAGCGAGCGTCTAAAAATTCTTTTCCGGATGTTGTATTTGTATATGCTTTGAATATTCATCCGTTAAAGTCATGTGAGGAGTGTTTTTTATACCTGTTCAAGTCACAAATTGACTTATATACTTCCAAAGGTAAATCATGTATTGCAACAAAATACATGTTCTCAATAACCGATATAATTCTCCCTTTACGAGCATCAACCATTAGCTCTACATGTTTTGTAATTGGAAGAGTACTCTTTGTTTTCTTTACGCCTCTAAAAATTGCAAAGAAATTTTATGAGCCTCCGATGTCTGCATGGATGTTTAAAGCACTAACTTGAAGAGTTGTGCTTCCATCTTTAGCAAATGGAGTTTCCCTTTTAAATTTTACACACCATGAACATTTTATCCTTTCAACGCCATTACAATCTTTTACAAAGATATGCCCATGGAAATCTCATCTTCCATTTGGACTTGAATGTCCTTTTGTACCTCTTGGATGTCGGTTCCTCTTCAAGAAGTTCTGCACTATATGATTCATGGTCCCCATCTAAATGATCATATACTTCATTTTCAGAAATGTGCGGTTGATTAGAGCATTGAGAGATACCAAATGCATCGAGCAAGTGAACGTTGTTTCGAGATCTTTTTTTGGGCGACCAAGAGGTGGCATTTTATACTGTAAATCATAATCAATCAACAAAACAAGAAATATAAAAATACGATTAATATAAAACACACGAGATTCTTTGAAAACAAGACGAGTAGACAACAAACTTCATATGAAAACTAATGTAGAAAAACACATTAATAAGAAAAAAAATCGAAACTCTTTCCAAATTAATAAGAAAAAAAATTATACGGGATAAGATGTATGGTGATCCTTTATTTAAAATATAAAAACAATTATCTAAAATCAATATAAATATAAAAAAAAATTTTGCGGGCATGCTTAAAACATACAAAATCACATAATTCTTCAATGAACTGTGTAAAGCACTATAACTCATGCTTGATTACGTATGTGTAATACAATAAGCGATGATAAATTAAGATGTCCGTTCATGTAAAAGTCACGGTGGTGGACCATTTGGATATCCGAGAACAACTTTGATGCACTGGTCGGTGGGTCACTCTGTAAAAGTCATGGTGGCGGGCCATTTGTATATACGAGAGAGGCAACTTATTGGAAGGCTCGTGAGGGGCGGTGGTAGCCTCCTAGACAACTCCTATTTCAAAACACCCAATTATTTCAAATACTACCTAAACACACACACGGTTTCAATATGAATCGAGTGTCAAGTACCTTTACGTGAGCGTCATAGAAAAGTTTCTCCCAATATAGTATTCGAGTAATCACGGAAATATCACGAGACACTTTTGTTTTACGAGTTATCGAATTCTTGAATTGAAATGACGAGACTTAAAGAATTCGCAAAATGTACCTATGTGAAATCTCGGGTTTTTTATCTTCAAACTTTTGCAAATGTACATAATTTCATATAAAAACTTGTCAATTCAAAACAAAATGGTACGGTTGGAATCCGAGCAAAGTATAAGTTGATTTGATGGGGAATGATACCATGCTTCTCCTCGACTCTTTGGGATCGGGGATTCGAGTATTAGTAGCAATGGAGACGAGGCCTACAAAATGAGAAGTTTGCACTTTGGGTAGGTATTACTATTCATGTTACTTGTCTAATATTGGAAGAGATCTGTCATAAACTCACGTAAAAATCAAAACTCGCTCGACCCTAATAAATTATAATCCATTTAAACTTTTTAGTTGAAGAAGACCACTCGGCAAGGTGGAAGCCAACATTAGCTTCTTGTGCGAGCAAGAGATAGAGGGTCCCATCTTGTTATATTCCGGACGGGACTTGCCAACATTAGCTTCTTGTGCGAGGGAAGAGATACGAGGGTCTTGCTCGTTATATTCGAGGACACGAGATATAGGGTCTCGTTGTTATATTCATGACGGGAGATACGAGTTTTTTTTGTTTTTTTTCAATGGGAAAATCCAGACAGATTATTTAGGCAGATTCACCCAGAGTCTAGACAAGTAGGGCTTAATCCCAAAAGTTTTAAAGAGATTTGACCTCTTGACCAAGTACCAATTGAACTATATTTGACCTCTTGACCAAGTACCAACTGAACTAACTCTTAGAGCTAGAGCTAAAGTCTTACTAGGGTCTCACTATTATATTCAATATAAGTTTATAATAAAAACCTTTTCTATTCTTTCTATATTGAGTCGTTAAGAGAATTGTTCAATTTGCGATTTATCTTCCGTGAGAATAAAATATTACTGACTCTTTAACGCAAACACTTGTCCGATATCAACCGGTATTTTACGTGTAAGAGTTTTCTAATTAAATTACGATATCTTCGCTATGGTTCATAGACGACTTCAATAAGATAGTGAAGGGGTCCCTTCCATTTGAAAATTCTTATGCAAGTAATCTTCTATTTGGGAACAATAGTGTTGTATAGAACTAATCTAATTTTATATTTCGATAAATGAGAATATGCATATCAAGATTGCAATTTTATATTTCAGGTAAATGAGAATGCATATCAAGAGCTATGATAGCGCATTTAAGGGAACAACGGTGTTGTAAAGAGCTAATCTAATTTTATATTTAAGATATATCCTCTTCTCTTAATTTCCCCAAAAAAGGGGGATTCAGCAGAACACGTATTTCCAAGCGTTGAATACCAAATTGATCTAAAAGGAAAGTATAAACTTCTTCCAAACTTCATAAATGCTTTTGATTATGAAAAACTCCCGGAGTTACAAAATAAAGAGTCGAAATAATTTTACAAACATAAAATAATTTATTAAGCTTACCATAATGTTTACCTCTACATATCCATGTAATCGTGAATGCAATTGCTAATATCCTAATATAGCTAAATTTTGAGCTATTGGACTTAATGATCCCCACTTAATCCTATTAATCCTTACTTATTGAAATTGATTTCTATTAGAATTTCTTTTTTAATGCTTTTAAAACTGACGTAATACCCCCCCCTCCATTTGTAACGGGATTTTCATTTAGACAAAGAGACGAGAGATAGTATTTGATCGCTTCCGAGAATGGCATCAATCTTGTTAAGCGGGACAAGGACAAAAGGCTTTTTTAAGGGAATTTTCTATATTGCTATCAAGGACGTTGACGGTTCGGATGTGGATGATTTAAAAGATGAATTCGAAGAAAAAAATTTCCGAATGTGTTCCAAAACTCATGAAAACTTTCTCTCAAAAATGTATGGTGGAAAGGTTGAAATAGCGAGCAATGCCTCCGTATAATAGACCCGATTACCATAATCGCTTAAGGGATATAGCAAGTACGATAGCGAGAGATGAATTCATGCTATCACAATGAGTGCTCGCTTTCTTGAATGATGTGAAAATTGTGATATCTCGGATTGCAACAAAAAGATCGGACATCTCGTAGATGGTAAACGTGTAGCACTCGGGGTGGACATATTAAGGAGAAATTCAAAGCCTGCTATAGATAGAGGATGCCTCTCCGCCACGGGGGATATCCAAATGCTAGTTAATTTGGATACGCGGGAAAGAAGTTTTCGGATTTCCCCGTAGTTGTTGAGGAAGTGAAATTGAATGAGCTCGGAAAGACGGACACCATCCACAAATGACTACGCTCAAAAGCACATTAAGCAATATCGTCAATGCGAAGTGCCTAAGATATCTTAGGAAGTTGCGGGCATAAACGAGTAGAATTTTAAGCGAGTCGGAGCGTAAACAATGAGAATTCTAAGGAACTCGGAACGCTAGAGGCATCAAAACACTTTGAATCCATTCCAAGAACTTAAGAAGAAACTCTTCCCGGACTCTCAATATGGGTTGAACATAAATATTTGAATGATGAAGTACTTAAAAAAATCAACTATCGACAAAACACAATGATTTACTTCAGAAAAATACAAATTAAAATACCCTAACAACTTCCGAACATAAACAATATGGAATTGTGTATACACGAGATAGGCCCGAAAGATGGATGGATTCAAGGGTTTTGAGTACCTGGTTGTTTGTGCGACGATTGAAAATATTTTATCGTTGAGCTCCCGAGTCCCGAGTCCCCGACACTCTCGAGTCTCGAGCGGTGAGGCCGAGGAATGGCTCTTTGGCTACAGAGTTGCAAACTTGCATGTTGCGGTTCTTCTCTTCTCCAACGCAATGAAAAGAAAAACCTTAGCTCGAGTCCGAAGCTCGAGTCATAACTTGGAAGTTGGTAAGGTCGGCTTGGAGTTGGAAATGCCATTAATTGTCTTCAATGTTGTTCCTTCAATGCTCCGCTACCACGAGTCCCACTAGGCGCATGCCAACAACCTTGGACTTGGAGTGACCACGCGACCGGTGAGGAGTCGACCACGCATACAAGTAAGTGAACTATGACGGGTCTACCGTCTACCGTCTTCGTTGCGACACTTCTCTGCTCACTACCCCCGCCACGCAAATTGCAATGTGTTCCATGGAAGAGCCACCGGCAAAAAAAATTGTGACGGGCGCCGACAGGGACAACACTTCTGAAAACATTTTATAATATTATTCAACCTTCTTTTAAAACTTGTAAAAATTCAAAATTAATTTTTTTTTTACGGGTAAATTTGCCTCCTCACTTCTCTGACGTGCCAAAGACCCTTTGAAGGGCTCTGACGTGTTCAAATTTGATCACTGATGGAAAGGGCTATGTGGTAGGTTGGGTCAATGTGGTAGAGTTACGTGGAGAAATGATGACTAGGCATGGGAGGCATGAGTGGAAGGGTGTAGTGGTGATGTGGTATCCTTTGTGCCCCTCTACGACTTGTTGTTGGAAACTGGCGAGTGATGCGAAGGGCACACGGGTAGCCACATGTCCCCTTATATGCTCCTTTTGTCCACATGTCATTGGATGGTCGAGCGCACCTGCAGTGTGGTGTGCCTGCTTTGTAGCACCGTGTTGATGTTCACTCACCACTGGCCGCTCGATGGGGCTTGTGCCTTCAAAAAAAATTTGGCATTAAACTTTATAATTTCATTAGGTACCTACACTTAATCCATGGTAGCCTCACTAACTTCCATACCTGTAGATAATTCCTATTATCAAACTGTTAAATCTTATCAAGATTATGCAACTGTTTTGTAGAAATCGTGTTGCTTTTCCAAAACTTAACCCGTGTCATTGCTTATCTATACTATTTCACTATGGACCACCCAATGAAATTTTTATTGATATATTTACCAAAACCAAACCTAAGTTTAGTGACGATTAAAATAATTTCCTACCAATAAAAGCAATAATCTACACGCAAATATTCTATTCTTACTGATTCAATTCACACATAATACATCCCATCATACAAGAATACAATATGTAAATGAAGTGATAGTTATATTTTATGAGTCAATGGAATGTTGAATTCATGGCTATTCAAGCCATAAATCAAGGCCATCGATCTCTCAGAGCCACTTAGGCTCTCAAAACAGGATGCATCGAATCAAGTGTGATTAGCCAAATAATCACACTCCCATAATTTTTAGAGTCAAATCCTAGTCTCACTGATTGATTTAACCACTTAATCATTCACTCTATATGTAAATTAACCACTTAATTCCAGTCTCATATATGTTACTATTACAACTATACCTCTATTTAATACCATTTCCGGTTGGATGCTAATTGTCCATGTCTTTCCTAAACTCCCTTGTCACTATTACAAGTCATCACGCTGTGTAACTTGCCGGGGAAAATTTCCCACATTTCTTTCCCATATTGCAATTTTGGGTTCACCATTATGATATTCCATTCAATAGATTTCAATTGACTATTCAAATTTTAATTTACAATTCCTCGGGTGAAATATATGCTCTCCAGAAGTATTAGGTGAACTTCTCTTTTTCTAATACCTGCAACTTCTCATGACATTTTCCTCTCAAAAATATCACTTGATTCCAAATTATAGGTTTTCTAAAATATTTTCCTTGTCAATATCTCTCTATTGACTGCATATTTGCATCATTTTGACTTATGGAATATAAGTTATGCCTTGTAGACTGCTACAACTTTGTATTCTCCTTTGTGCCTATTTAAAGCACATATAAATTTCTTTTATCTTTTCACAAAAATTACGGCCTCATATTAAAACTTCGAGTAGACAATCACAATCTGTTGAAAAAATTTCTTTTGATTGGTCATGCGTCAAAATATAATAATTAGGATAAAATTTATAGCCCCATGAAGTCTGCCCTATTTTTCCCTATTTCATCCATATTTGAAATCCCACTTCCAGTAATGATTTGTAACTTCCTTCCTTCAACTGGTACTTAACAATTATTGGCATATGGACTCTTTATCAAAAAGTTATAAAACTAATACATATTACACGAGTTATATAAACTAAATATATAAAATATACTCATATATATACATTTATTTAAACCCAGGCTTGTGAGTCTAAGGTACTCGAACTATATCCAAATAAATATATTAGTGCAGAGTAGGCATTTATGAGTGCAAATGGAAGCAATCCATATGCTAGGTGTTCCTAGTCAATTGCAAGCAGAAAAGAAATACCATGCTTGCTAGTGGTAGGTAGAATTTTGAATTTCCAAGCATAGAGAAATTAGAGAAATATGCTCAAACTTGGGCCATAGGTTTTAGTATTTAAATCATATTTTGACATATGACCAGTCAAAAGAAATGATTTTTAGAGTAGATTGTGATTATATACTCATAATTGTAACACGAGGCATGTAATTCTAATACAAACAGAGATAAATCTACAGGTGATTCAAATAGGAAGAAAATATGATAACATATTGTAGCAATCTACAAGGCATAAGTTACAACCCAAAGGTCATAATGATGCAAATAAGCAACCAATAGAGAAATATTGATGAGGAAAAAATTATGGAAAACCAAAAATTTATAACTAAATGGATTTGCGAGGAAACATATCATGGGAAGTTATAGGTATTGGAAAATGCGTTGTTCACCTAATAATTCTAGAGGGAATATCTTTCAACCTAGGAATCATAAATGGAAAGTGATAATTCAATGTAAATTTATTGATTGGAAGATCATAATGGTGAACCTAAAATACTTTTTCAGGTAAAGTCCATTTCAGGGCTCTCCTAAGGGAATTCCATCATAATCATCCAACTCATAGGAACCTTTTTCCAAAACTCATTTAACGATGTAAGGGCCATGCCACATAGGCTCAAATTTAATATCTCCAAACTTATCATGCTCTTGATCATATAAAAGGACCAAGTCACCTTCTAGAAAAACATGAGGTTTTACGCTTTTGTCATAATGAGATTTATTGTGATTCTTGTGAGCCTCATTAGATAATGCAACATCACGATGAGTTTCATCTAAGCGTTCAATATACAACAGAAATTATTCCTCGGTGGAAGTAGCAGGGAGTAATCGACAATGAGTTTTAATGATAGAATCTCGTATTCAATGGGTAGGAAAAATTCCAATCCATATACAAGTTGAAAAGGAATGAATCCGATATTTATTTTAGTTGAGGTTCAATATGCCCATAATTCCAAAAGAATCATGAGGTGTGAATTCTTTTTTTGAATCCCTATCATTTGTTGAAGCATCATTGTAAGAACTTAATTGACTTCTTCTACTTGGCCATTGGCCTACGGATAATAAGGAGTTGATTTTTCATGGTGTAAAACCAAATTGGCAGATAGATTTGACATCATATAATTTCAAAAATGTGAGCCATGGTTAGTGATGATGGCTTAGGGAACACCAAATCTAGCAATGGTGAGATTGAATACGAATAATGTTGCGATTGATCCGTTATTGGAAAATGTAGGCATCACCTTGGCCCATTTCATGAATTAATCCATGACAACAATAATATACCCATTCCCTGAGACAAAGGAGGGTTACATATCATGAAATCCATGCCCCGCTTAACAAAGGGATCAATGGTAACTATAGGATAAAGTGAATAAGGTGGTGCAATGATATCATGATTCTAAAGTTGACATAAGTAACATTTTTGGTGGTGCAATATTTAAAGAGAAAGGGCCAAAAATATCCCAAACACAATATTTTCTAGGCAGTGGCATACCCAAAAATGACTTCCACATGCTCCAACATGGAAATCATTGAGATATATTTCATCTCCCTCGTGATTTAAACATTTTCGAAATACAATATCAATGCCATGGTGATAAATAACATTGCCGACAATAATATGTTTTTGGGATTGGTATCAAATTCAATGATGTTCAACGTGTGATAATTTTAGCCGAAAGTTTTGATTTTAGAGATAGAAAATTATATCTCCATGCCATGGGTCTGATGAAATGATAAGGAAAAGTGATTCATATGGAAAATCTTGGAAGATCCACTTTGATTACTTGATCCCTATCACTTTTTTAGTCATAATATGTTTTATAGAGATGCAATAAGAAATAACATTATTTTTGTGCAATAAAATGTAGTGACGGAATCTTTTAACAACTTGCACTACTGCCAATGCCAATTTCTCTACCTGTGTATACTTCATTTAGGTAACGATAAGGTTCCTGTTGATATAATAAATAACACATTCATTGCACAAATCATCCTCTTGGACAAGTACCATGGAAATGGTACCATCCAACGCAACTAAGTACAACAATTAGTCTAATTGATAATCAGGGAGATGTAACAATGGTGTATGAGTTAACACATTCTTCAAATCATCAAATGATTTTTGAATGATTTCATCCAAAATGGAGGGAACCCATTTTCTCAATAGTGGAGTAAAACCTTTCATTATTTCAACATAATTGGGTACAAAACGACGTAAAATGTTTTCCTTCCCTTGCAAACTTTAGAGTTGACGCAGAGTAAAAGGAGGAGGTAAATTGACAATAGTTTCAACCTTCAAGTGATCAAACCTAATCCCTTGCTTAGAAACAATAAAACTTAGGATATGTATGGATTCCACCTAAAAAATTCATTTATGTGGATTCAAAAGAATATTGTGGTGTCAACAACAGAGGAATATTGCTCGTAAATGTGTCGAATGATATTGATGTTGCATAGAATGTGCAGGTAAATTGTCAAAATATGGCTGAGGAATATGCTTTATGTAATGGAATGATAAGACATGGATCTTTGAAAGTTTCATCTGCATTATTCAGTCCAAATGGAAGTTTTCGATAGGTGAAATTCCCCCAAGGATAGATAAAGGTAGTTTTATATGATTCGAAGACAATATGTTAATTTGATTATAGCCAAAAAATTCATCCATAAAGGATTTTTTTTTACTTTTGGCATAGTCATCGATAATACGGTCAATGATTGGGGTGGGATAATTATCCTTAGGGTAAGCTTTGTTTATATCCCTATAATCAACACATACTCGAATTGTACCTTATTTCTTTATAACTGGAACAATGTTTGAAACACACTCAGCCAAAGGTATCGGATAAATAAAACCTACTTTTAGAAGTTTTTCAACTTCAAATTTTATCACAACAAATTTTCGTGGATGCACTAGATGAAGCTTTTGTTGAATAAGCTTAGCATCAAGTTATGTCTTAATCTCATGAATGATAATTTGTGGGTTGATTCCAAGCATTTTTTCTTATGTTCAAGAAAAAATGTCACGAAATTATTTGAATAGGGCCATACAAATTTGAATTCATTCATAAGATCAAGAGGCACCTATATGAATGTTTTCCATGATTCCATGTTTTATCGAGATTTCAAGAGGCATGGTTTCTGATATTTTTCACAAATTCCATTAAGATAAAACATCATGAACTAGAAAGGGATTTTGAGGCTCGCTAACTATCTCAAGTGAAACAAAACTTTTAAAACAATTATCACTATTCTGTAGTTTAGGGATAAAGGAGGATTGATGGTGACTATAATCCCATGGTGTTTCTCCTAAATATATAATCTTTATGATACTTTCATCAGTAGGAAACATATCGTTAAAATGATCAAGAGATGAAGTAGAAATAAGCCAAGACGATTGAGAATATTCATCTAGGACCACATTCATTTGGTCATCGCATTCAATAGAAGTGACAAAGGAAAATTCTATCAATTCATAAGTATATTCAATTGGAATGAGTGGAATTTGGTATCCATAACTTTTGCATTCTAATGGACTAGGAACTACCCAAATATCATATTATTCAAGGGTTCCACTAGTGCAAGTCAAAACCATATTAATCAAAGTGACAGGAGGAGAAATATTTTGTGGAGGGAGAATTTGGTAATGAATTTAAGATTCCATAGTGTTTAAACCTTCTACCATCGAAATGTTTCAATGTAGTGGGTGACTAGTTGGTCGAAGGAGAACCAATGGCTTTCCAACAAGATAAAAACGTTATATGTGAAAATTTCAAGTCTGAAATCCTATTGCAGTAACTGAAAATTATTATTCTAATTGTTAATTAATTTAACAATTGATCTTCTATGACAAATACCAAATGATTCACACTACAACCTTCATAAATAAAACTATGGAAAAATATTTTTGGAAACTTAGAAAATACTAGCACAAACACAAAAAAATTAGCACAGTTATTTTTGGACAAATGTCCCCGAAAAAACCCAACTTGGGAAAACTGGTTCAACAGTTGAGGGTTTTTATTATTATGAAATAGTGAGAAATTATGAGTATAATTGGATGTTGAATTTAGCTATCCTACAGAGAAAAAAATTAGAAAAAAACTAGTGAGGAATTTTCCTCACCCCATAGACGAATCCAGGCTCTGACTACAGCTTCAAGTGAGTTGTCCAAACTGATCTGCATAGGCTTGCATCACCCTTGCGTCACCCATTGTGGCTATCTATAAATTTATGAAAATGCACTCGTCGAATCTGGAAAACATCCTCTGCCCTCACTTTCTCTACCCATCTCTAAATATACTTCCTTCTGAAGCTTGAACTCTTTCGACAATTGCTGGCTCTCTGGAAAAATCGAACTCCTTAAGTGTATTCTCCATCTACCCATCGAATTATTCTTATAATATTATGTTGGAGCTCCAATGGCCAATATTAAAACTTAATCAAGTGCTAATATTAATTCCCTGTCGATCTGAGTGATTTTATATATTATTTGCACCTTGTATCAATTAATATTGCTTAATTAACCGGATTTCCTAAGTTAATACTTAGGAAATATTAAAAAACAAACTAATAATCTAATTGAGACACTTCTAGGTGGAATTTACATAAACGATTTATGGGTTATGAATACCTCATGTGGTTTAGCCTCTCCATAAATTTTTGAGACTATAACACCTTCAATTCTATAGAAAATAATACTCCCTGTTAGCAAGGAATGTGTTCTCTCTAACTCTAGTGTTGCACAACGTCCCACAACACCCGGCTTCTGTACCACCCTCTATCATACTTTTGATTTATGGCCACTCCCACCAACCAGTGTGCAACTTTGATGTTGCATATGTGTTGCCACTGACACTGATATGTTTCTGCCAACCTTGAATCTACACTGCAACTCCCTCTCATATTTTTTTGTTGCAACTACAACTATAACAACTGAGAAGCATCCAAAATATTGAATCAATTGTGTTCAGTTTGATGAATCTATCTCCTGATTTCTGACTGCTACTAACTACTGCATTTTCTACCAAGGAATCTGTGTTGCTTCTGACTCTGCTACTGAGCCTCTTGCTACGTTTCCAGCATTGCACTGTGCTCCTCAGCACCTGACTACTACTAGTCTGCAAATGTCACTCCAAAATATGACTACATCACTGACACTGATCCATCTTTCTAGTGAATATTTTGGTTCCTCGTAGCAAGGTAATGATCCATGAAGAGGACACCTCAATTATCTTTCCCAATATGCAACTTTGAGACTACAACTCTATGTCACCTCACTTCTCTCATGGAGGTATAGCTGCAAACATAATGAAATATGATCTACTCATACTATTGTTGCTACTTCTTTGTTCATGCTTCTCCACTGCTGTTGCAACCACTACAATAATGAGTCTGGTCTCCCCAAATCTTGAAGTACTAGCTTCCATAGGGATGCTACCTATGAAACTATACTCTCTCTGAGTCTTGATTTCCCTATGGGAAATATCTTTTGTCCCTCTTGGAAACTGACATTGTCCTCTTGCACTAGAAACTGGACCGTAAAGCTCTGTTCTAGGAATATTCTCGCTATAATTGCACTTGCATACTGAAACTGGGAAATTCACGCCATGTGTGTCACTGCAAATATCTCCTGGGTACTGGCTGTAATTAGATATGAAGGTGTCATTTGAATTACTAGTTTCCTTTATTGACACTAAATCTGCTATTGTGGTATTGTGGGCCCCTATAGCAAAGGTGATGGACATGTTGCAACAATCCAAAACTAATCTGACTGATATCCTTGTTGCAATTTCATTGGACCCTACCCATTTGGATCACTGAAATATCATACTCCTCCTCCTAGATCTAGTGCCTCACTATCTGTTGGTACTGCCACCACATTTTATGCATAGGTATTCAGACCATGCTCATCAAGGAGAAAGGGAATTTTGGCCTTCCAAATTTCATAGATGGAGGCATCATACAATTTTTCTTAATCTCTGAGCCCATTTTAGGCCATCTCGAATCTAGTCGAAAATTCCCTTGTTCCCTATGTTTGGATGTTGGATCTACTACTCGCACTCCCTTCAGGAGTGTCCCCGTATATGCTCACAGCTACTGCTAATATGAACCTAGAAAAATAGAACCTCTAAAACTTGAGATATCCTCAAAGATATTTTCCCTTTTCTACATGTGCTTTTGTCTTCCACCCGACCCTAATTCTTCTACTGCAATTGTTGTAAAACCTTTTGCGCCTAACCAAAGAATATGCTCAGTGAAAATTTGAGTTTTTCTTGCTCTCTCTATCTATTAGAATCACTATTATGGGAAAATGCATTTTTTTCCACCTTGTAACTAAAACTTGAACCCTTTCCCAACAATTTGAACTGCCTAGCTAGGTACTATGCAACACCAGAAAATTAGCCTTGTTTCTCCCTCTTAAAAACGAAATTATCTTCTTTCGCTTCTTTGTATCCCAGCTAATCAATCACTCTCTGATACCATGTTAAAATTTCAAGTCTGAAATCCTATTGAAGCAAATGGAAATTATTCTTCTAATTGTTAATTTGTTTAACAATTTATCTACTATGTAAAATACCAAATAATTCACATTTCAACCTTCACAAATAAAACCGTAGAAAAATAGCACTGGAAACTGAGAAAATAATAGCACACACATAAAATTAACACAGTTATTTTTGGACAAATGTCAATGAAAAACCAAACTTGGGAAAACTGGTGCAAAAATTGAGGGTTTGTATTATTATGTAGCAGTGAGAAATTTTGAGTATAACTGGATTTCAAATCTGGCTATCCGATAGAGAAAAATACTGGCAAAAATCTACTGAGGAATTTTCCTAACCCCATAGAAAAATTGGGGCTCTGACTCCAGCTCCAAATGAGTTGTCCAAATTGGTATGTGTAGTACTGCATCGCCCTTGCACAGTCTCTTCCCACACATAGCCTGAATCAGGTGCTCATATAGCTATCTTTTCTGTCACTATCTGAGAAACTGTTTCTTCGTCCTTCTGGAACCCTTTCCTATCCTCTCTAACTAAAACTTGACTTCTCTCCAGCAAAATCGAACTTCCTCTAGAGGCTTCTCCATAGCCCCTGCACCAGCCTCACTATGGTAATCTCTGCCTCTCTGTAAATGCACTCGCTAGATCTAGAAAACTTCATAATTTGGCCTCACTATATCTACCCCTCTCTATCTTTGCTTCCTTCTAAAGCTCGAATTCTTCCAGCAACTACTGGCTCTCTGGAAAAATCGAACTCCTCAAGTGTATTCTCCATATACCCATCGACTTCTTCTTATGATCCTCTGTTGGAGATCTAATGGCCTTGATTAAAACTTAATCAAGAGCCCATATTAATTCCCTATCGCTCCATGTGATTTTCTAGATGATTCACACCTTATCTCAATTAACATTGATTAATTAACCATATTTCCTAAGTTTAAACTTAGGAATTATTAAAAAATAGGTTAATAATTTAGTTGAGACACTTCTAGGTGGAATTTCTAGAAACGATTTTTGGGTTATGAAGATCTCATGTGTTTTTTCCTCTCCACAAAATTTGGAGACTAGAAAACCTCTAATGCTACAAAAAATAAAATTATACATGTTGAGGCTCCTTCATATATGAGAGTACGAAAAAAATTAATTTCATTCACATCATTTTGGATTTGAAACACAAGTTGGTGTGGGATCCTAGGCAAGCGATTTTCCAAATAAAATATTATTAGACTCAAATATTATGGATTTATTCCACTAATAGTTGACAATAATGATTTATGTTGCGTAAGGAAACTTTAAATAAGTTTGATGGCTAACATTGCAGAAGCAACGTGAGCCAAATATTATAGAATGTTATAATTCCTAGAAGACCTAGCATGAGGACTGAAATATGACCTACGAATAATGCCCTTTGGGGTTGGTTGAATCATTGAATCAGAACATGATCTCTTGATCTGTAGAGGACTCACACTATGTGGCGTAGATGAGGAAGGTTGATCACTCGCACTTCCAGTAAGAGGACTATAGTCTTTGGTTCATGTAGCCACGAAAGTAGTCTCTTAACACATCATCACATTTTGTGAAGAAGAGGATTCATTTTTTGAAACCATTTTGGTTTCCTAAGGAGGAAAAAGGTCCATCAGAATAGTAGGTGTGCTTAGAGTGCCTTTGAGAAAGCGATTAACATCAACTAGATGCAGACATTCTATAATTCCCTTGTCATTCATGATGTAATTAATATACATTGATAGTTAGATTGGTGAGCTGAAATGATATTATGAGGCTTGCATACCCATGTAACAGTAGTAAATATTTTTGGTCTAGCATGCCTGGAATCATATACCTTCAATGGTTGTGAGGTCTTAGAGCTTTAATTTATAATTTATATTGTAATTAAAATATATATATATATATATATATATATATATATTGTGTTTGTGTGTGTGTGCACCGTATATGTGTTTTAAAAAATTATTATATATTTATAAATCATTTCCCCCATCAAAGGAGTGAGGCCAAGGTGGAGCGAAAATGTGGTTGAGATATTATTATTTTTTAAATGCATATAATCACAAATTATTTTATTTTTGGTAAATAATACACATATAAGGTTATATATGTGCTTTGAAAAGTTTATATATGTGAATTCCCCAATGTAGTGCTCATTTCTCTCCTCACAGGGCATGGCCGATGTTGGTGCTTAGAGAGTTGCAAGATGTGGTTGCACGGTTCTAGGTTGGAATATTTGTTAATCATCGAAGGTCGTATCATGACCAAGGTCATCGCCTGTAAATGAGATCGCCATCGGTGGTATTCCATGCTACATAGGTATACGAAGTTAGTGTTAATTTTTTTGGAGGTAAGGATGGAGACATATCCTGTAGTGAAGCAGGGTGTATTGGGTATTCCCTGTGAATCGAGATAGTAATCAAGGGTTAGGCCATGAGGGCCGAGACAACCATTAGATAAATTTGAAGGTAAAAAGTGTTCCTCAAAACAAAAATGTACAAAAAATCAACTTTCTATATATATATATATATATATATATATATATATATAATCCTTTTACCTCTTTAATCCAAAAATGGTGAATCATCCACCATGGTTAACATCTTCATTTTGAATCCTATTGGTTCTTATAAAGTTGATTGTTTTGTATATATATATATATATATATATATATATATATATATATATATATATATATTCAACTTGTATTTTCAACTTATATCCCTACAATTTTACTCAAATTTCAAGTGGGAGCACTTGTTGGATGCGTAATTTAATTTTACATCTAAGGAGTACCCATGTTGCATATGTTTGATGGACCCTACTACATGAAAAATGTGAAATACATGAAAAATTGTGATTGCAATCACGTTTTTTCATGTATTTCACTTCTTTTTTGTGTAGTAGGGTCCATATAAAGTATGCAACATGGGTACTCCTTAGATGAAAAATTAAAATTTTGCATCCAGCGAATGCTCCCACTCAAAATTTGAAAAACATAGTAGAGATATATGTTGAAAATTCGAGTTGAAAAATTAGTTTTTCTTTTCTCCTTCCAAAACTTGATGAGGTGATCTAATCTTATTTTATCATTTCCACTATTATTTTATAATATTCCTTGGGAGGGCCATTATATACCTCAAAATTTCTCTAATTTAGCCATGTCATTGAAATTATCATGAGTGGGAAAGCCCCGAGCCATAAGGCCACAAATTATAACCAATGTGGAGTACGCAAAGTGGTAACAAAGACACTAATAAAATGAGCCACGAGGGGCTGAAGGAATCGATACCATGGTCGTAGTGGTGGAACCAATCCACAAAATTCAAATAGATACCAGGTGACGTAGGAGAGGAACTGAGAGAAAGAAAAGGAGTCAATATTGGGTCGGAGGAGGCCTTGTAATGTCCATATCCCTAGGCAGCATCACTCAACCAGTACTGCTTACACATAACTACAATTCACCTGCAGAAGCGTATGTAATCCAATCTACCATAATTCTCATTTTGTTTGGAAATTATATTTATATAAATTGCAACACTATATTCCATATACACGCATTTAACATCACAATTATTGTAAATAAATATCCACAACAGAGTAAATAAATCATATCCAACACATATATAATTCAATTAATTCAATAAAATTAAGCGTAACAAATTCACAATAAAACAAAGAGGAAATTTGAAGTCAAAAGCACCAAATTTTGGCTAGGGTTTGTATACACATTGTATAAGTAAACACAACACATGGTATTCAAAAACCACACAAATACTAGAATTGGTCGTTATAACCAGAATGCATAAATTTACACAAAAATACATAGAAAAAACATCATGGAATATGGTACTTATTTATATTAAAATATTTGATTGGCTCTTGTCTTTCCACATTCCTTTCATCCATAGACCGAGAGGTGCATAATCTCAACCATCGGTCACCCCTGAGCGGGGGAAGCAACTCCAAGAAAGAGTTTAACTATAAAAAAACAAAAAACCAACCCCAGAAACTTCGTCTCTAGCCGCATGCTCATGTCCCCCTGACCGGCACCCAAGTAGCGCAACCCCAAAACCCTCAGAAATGCCTAAATTCCAAGGAAACCTATGATTGGCCAGAAAATTCTTTGCCTGCAACTCCAGGAGCCCTGCTATTTCCAAGTGTCTAAATGATAAACAAATGAATCGAGATAAAACCCTTTAGTTGGGCCAAATTCTAACAGGACTCATTGACTATCTCTAAACCAAGTTACAAATAAGTATTCTATGGACATCAAGCCATAAACAAGGCCAACAAACTTTGAGAGTACCAAGCTCCTGAAGCCAACATAGGGGCTCACATATTAAACAAGATGCATCCATCTGGTATGGTTAACTGAATCATTGCACCCGAGAAAATTCTAGAGTCCAGCCCTAGGATTTTGTAACTCATTAGCCACCCACACTCAGTTTTTATCCTCATCCAATCATAACTGATTGAATGAATTATTGAATTCCTCATAATAGGAACCTACACTTCCTTTTTAAATGCATGGAATTTACTAGCCAAGTGGCACTCACTAGAGCCTCTTGGGCCCTAGGGCGCACTTTTTATCAGAAGAAACCCAATTTTTTCCTTTTGTCTTTGGAGTTGTGCCCCCATACTCTTTTCATGGAGTGGGCTCCATAGCAAGCCTTATTTTATTATTATTATAATATTTGTACAAAAGTAAATACAATCTAGCTCTCTATCCACTTAGCTAAAATTGGCTTATAAATTTGGGCATGTCAGCCCCAAAATCTATTTAATATGGATACATGAGCACATAGGCTTCACAATATCATTTTGTCTCACCATCCTGAAAATCAATGTGTATTTAATTACAACATGAATGGTGTGGGTATGACATTCCTCCCCCCTTATTTTATGCATTATCCTCAATGCATAATATGTCTACAATCTGAATCTATTGCCACAAAATCTCGCAATCCATTTCCTCTTCCTTGGCTTCCTCTTGGGATTCCTCCATCCTTTCAATGTCTTATGCACAACAAATAGATCGACAGGTTCTTTCCCCGTGCTAATTGTTGAGAAATATAGGGCATCAAGTATTAGGTGATTTATCTTCTTATGATTACTACTTGTGAATGCTTTCAACTTTCTTAGATTAAGATATTATTTTACTCAAGTTATTAGTATTATTATTCATCAAACAACTACCAATGCATAAACCATAAAGAGACAAGATACATAGAATATAGGCGATCAGCTAGGGCTGAAACCTCTCCCACGTGGGAGGAAAATTCAAACAAAATCTTCTTCTTATAGAGACTTCAATTGATGAATACAAATACCAAAACCCTTGACCTATTTGCCACTCCAATACCAAGACACAACTTCCCTTTCACTACTTCTCTTTTTTTCCGAAGCCAACACTTGATCCAACTGCTTTCCTTCTTTGTACTTCGACTATACTTCATATTTTTGGTCCATGGTTCAACACTACACTCCTTGTCTCTATTTCAGAAACCCTAGCACATGTATTTGACCAACTTTGACCCTTTATGTTCCTCACTCTATAAGGAGACTTTCTTTCTTCAACTTGACTACCTTTTGACTTGACTTATTCCTGAATTTGGATACCTAGGAGGACTGCAATTCTTCTCGAACTCTTCTCCAACAACTAACCTATTTATTCCTTACACGTGTGGAGAATATCAACCCCAAAAAATCGAAAAATGGACTGGTTTATACTCTCCCTTGCTTTGCTTTATTATAGGCCTCCTTGATGAAATTCACACCTCTTATCGTAGACTTAATGATGACTGAAATTCTCACTTTGAAATGAGGCCAAGCTGCCCTATTTATAGTTGTTGGAGCCTCCATAATAAGCCAAATTTAGCAATGGCTGAGCTGACATGACTGTTGAAGAAAATTCGTTATTGATTTTAGGGCCGACTTGAAGTAGATGCTTCAGCTTGGTCTTGGAGGGCTATTTGACATTTTCATTTACTCATATACAAATATAATATTCCTAAGAAGGGTCCTTCATTCATAACATTGACTCAAATTGACTTTTATGACTTTATGAAAAATCATAAAGGCTCACAATGGGAGCCATCACTAAGAATAAAATTCCTTTCTCATGAAACCCATGAGACAAGCATTACAATAATAATTTTATTTTTCTTCTTTACATCAATTACATAAAATCACAATTTATACACATGTCATTATGAATATCGAACCTAGTTACACTTTTCAACACTCCATCTTAACTAAGGAGGTATTCATAATGGTACTTGGTCATTCTCAATCTGAATAATTTCTCATAAGAAGAGTTAGATTGGTAACCCATCTGTTTAGAATCATATCAACCATCATTGTCACATAGCAAGGCCTTGACTAACAACTCTATATCTCCACAATATTACAGCACAATGTTGGTAAGAATAATGATGTATAGACACCCTCATCATTGTCTCTCTTGGAACATACTCTACCTGGGTTCTCAAAGTGTGTTCCACCAAGACTATCCTTATCTTGGATTCCCATTCCTCAAAGAATATCGGTCCTCTACGATTACTCTTGTCTTTGATGCACTAACACATCCTTAAAGAGCATCAGATGCCATATGTTTACACAATACTCCATTATG
Source organism: Pinus albicaulis (assembly GCA_034641835.2). NCBI lineage: Eukaryota > Viridiplantae > Streptophyta > Pinopsida > Pinales > Pinaceae > Pinus > Pinus albicaulis. The sequence goes on from CM076579.1 coordinate 1,060,647,590, forward strand.
TCTTCCCAAGTGAAGACAAGAAGGGTGTGTCTATCTATCCCTCTTAATTTGGGAGGACATATCTATTACACTAAAGAAATGTACTCATTCCTATGGAAGGAATGTACCTATGCTCCCTCTTAGCTTAGGAAGTTTTCTTCCAAGTAAGAAACTTATTTTTCAGGCTCCCTCTTAATTAGGGACCTATAGCAGTGCCTCAGGTGGAGATGATGGAACAACCAACAACTTATCGAACTCCTTCCTTCGATTTCATGAGTTTATTCTTGTCATGGAGTATACATTCATTGGGATTTATTAATAGGGCAGAAACCATCCATCCCTTTTATCCTTGAGCCATGTAATTATTCCTTTTGTCGAAAAGTGATCCATTAGTCCATATTTGGCCTTCCTTCATGCCATGTTTCCTTAAGGATATTCAATCCTACTACATGGTCATAAATGATGGAAGACATCCATATTTCTTCCCTTGGAAGCCCTGCATAAGCCCATCCAGATATCATTAAAAAATAGTAAATTAAATAAAAAATTACCTTTGTGATTGTCTTCCATCATGACATCTACTAATTTGCATTAACATCCTGCATACATATTGACACATCTCCAAATGATATTTAATTTCAAGGGTCTCCATCTTTTTCAGACTTTCATCAGAGTCTTCATACATTTTCTGAATATATCATAGTCAAATATTTTAGTCCTTGGATGTTGATTTCCTTCATAGTTTCACATTCCACGTTCTCTTCCTTTCTTTCTTCACACATTTTTTTCAGGAACTTTTGCTCATAGTTCCTTCAATTTTGTTCAACACATGTTGATTTCATCTAGTCAATGTGTGACTCATGCCTTTCTATATCTTCTCAATGGAGGAGATCCTTTCCTTTGATCATGCTCTCGAAGTAGAGAATTCATTCATTTTTTCTGCAACCATATGATATGACTCCAAATTAAATAAAATCATGCATACCTCATTCTTCTTTTAGGTCATCTAGAATTCCTTTAGAATTTTCCTTGATTGAAAGGAATTCAATCCCTTGATCTTCTTTACCTCTTTTCATACCATCACCCCATGAATTCCACAAGTTGGAATTCCTGATGAAACACTTTCTTATTCTCTAGATTGTTGAACCTTCTGATGAAGATTCCATCAGAGAATCTTCAGGATCTTGAGTATCCCCATATAGCATACATTTCTTTTTTACTAATGTATGATGAGCCTTGTCCTGGATGAATTTTTCCTTTTTTTCCCATAAGTGCCACTCATGCTTCTAATGAGGTACCCAAGAGCTATATCCTTCCATAGTTGACTGCCATAGATTTCAATTTTCAATCATGCTACTCTATGATGATGTCGTGAGCTCTTGCTTCTAATGCTTCTATGATGTCATAATGCATCCTATCATGCTCTTCTAATGATTCCTATCATGATATTTATACTTTACAATGGGAGAACTTGAAAATAATTGGATGCGGAAGACTATCTCAATCATAGTAGAGATCCTTTACTTCCTCTTTCCTGGAATTCTTATTTTCAACTTCCTCCATTTCCTTGGTGATATGGGATTCTTCTCTTCATTTTTTTTTATTGTACTTATTGAGCTTAGGAAAATATCTCCTATAGTTCCCATATTCCTAACAACCATAGAATTGAATATTATCCATGTTATTCTTCTTTTTCTAAGGACCAAACTTTCTAATTTTTCCCTTTCTTTTTGCCATTGCAACATATTCTTGATTTTTCTCACCTGATCCCACATCACATTTTTACTTTATCCTTGATTCTTCAATATTGCATAGTGACCACAGTTCATGGAATGGAGTAGCTTCTCTCTTCCCCTAAATACTTGAAGTAAATTTATCCCACTCGTTTGGTAGTGCATTTAGTCCTAGTGTATTCATTTCTCTATCAGACATGACTTCTCCTAGATCTTGAAGTTGATTCCTAGCTTTAGATATCCTCATAAAGTATGGGGCTATGCCTTCTTCCTTTGACATCTTCAACCTGTAGAGTTATTTCCTTATAGAGATAAATTCCCTTATAGTGCTTACAGAATACAGCTCTACCAGTTTGTCATATATTTCTTTTGAAGTTTCAAGTTTTGATACATATGGGTTGAGAGGATCCTTGATGGATTCAATGAGAATCCTTTGAGACATAACTTCCCCCTTCATAAAAATTATAAGTTCATGAGCATATTCTTTCGTTGGTTTGGTGATAGATCCTTTGACATTATCCATCACCTCATTTTCAATGAGATTTAGATCTATCCTCTTCTTCCATGCAAGATAGTTTGAATCCCCAACCAATTTGTTGCTTTCCTTGCAAAAAGACATTTTGACAGATTCATATGTGGACATATAATTACTTGTTAAAATGCTTCATCCACGTGTTTCTCCCTTGAATTTGATGATGATATATATGATAGAAACCTTCTCCTTAATGATGATAGATTTATTCTTCAAGAATGATCCTTGGCCCCTCAAAGAGGGAGATTTCTTAGTTTATGATTACTTCTTGATGATGTCCTTCAATTGGAAGAGACTTGATTTAATGAGAGGAAATTTCCTTATAACCCTTTTGAAGATGCCCCTTGATATAGCCTCCTTTTGATAGCTATCCTTCAAGATGATTTGACTCCTTAGGTGATGATTGAGTGCAGATCCTAGAAATGATTCTTTGATTAAACTAGGGTTTTTACTTTCTAGAAGATGATGACGTGACCTTTTTCCATGAAATTATTTTCTTGAATGAATAGACTTGTCATTAGGGGAATCTTGAGGTATAAAATGGGCCTCCTAAGAAAAATGTACAACCAAAATAAACTTTCTAAGAACCAATATGATTCAATATGATGATGTCAACCATGGGGGATGATTCACCATTTTTGGAGTAAAAAAGTAAACATATCAAAAAATAATAAAAATATTTTTTCAACTCGTATTTTCAACTTATCTCCCTAAGGTTTTACTCAATTTTCGAGTGGGAGTACTCGTTGGATGTAAAATTTAATTCCTCATCCAAGGAGTACCCATGTTTCATACTTTTAATGGGCTCTACTACACGTAAAATGATAAATACATGAAAAACGTGATTGTACCCATGTTGCATACTTTCGATGGACCTTGCTACACAAAAATGAGAAATACGTGAAAAAATGTGATTGCAATCACGTTTTTCATGTAGTAGGGCCATCAAAAGTATGCAACATGGGTACTCCTTGAATGAGGAATCAAATTATGCACCCAAAAAGTGTTCCTGCTCAAAATTTGAGTAAATCCATAGGGAGATAGATTGAAAATACGAGTTGAAAAAGTAGTTTTTTATTTTTCCATCTAAACTTTGATGATGTAATCTAATATTATTTTATTATTTCCACTATTATTTTATAATTTCCTTAGGAGAGGCCCATTTTAGACCTAAAATTCCTCTAATGAATTTCTTTGATTTGTAGATATTGACTTCACTTTGATATCCTTCGATTTTATTTAATGTATTTCTTGAGACTCGATACTTGAGTGTCCCTTGATAAGATTCCCTTCCTTGGCTTTGTCACCTTAGCTTTGATACTATGTTGAGAAATCTAGGGAATCAAGTATTAGATGATTTCTATTCTTATGATAACTAGTTTTGAATGCTTTTAACTTTCTTAGATTAAGATCTTATTTTACTTAAGTTATTAGTGTTCTTATTCATCAAACAACTACCAATGATAAACCATAAAGAGAGAAGAAATACATAATATAGGAAATCAACCAGGGCCAAAACCTCTCCCACTCGAGAGGTAAACCCAAAAAAAATATTCTTCTTATAGATACTTCAATTGACGAATACAAAGACAAAGACCCTTGATCTATTTTCCACTCCAAGACCAAGACACAATTTCCCTTTCACTACTTCTCTTTCATGCCCAAGTCAACACTTCATACAACTGCTTTCCTTCTTTGTACCTCTACTATACTTCAGATTTTCAGTCCTTGGTTCAGCATTGCACTCCTTGTCTCTATTTTAAAAACCCTAGCACATGTATTTGACTAAATTTTACCCTTTATCTTCCTAGCTCTACAAGGATACTTTATTTCTTCAAGTCGACTACATTTTAACTTGACTTCTTCCTAAATTTGGCTACCTCAGAGGACTGCAATTCCTCTCATCTTCTTCTGCAGCAAATGACATCTTGCTTCCTCACACGTGTGGAGAAGATCAACCCAAAAAATATCAGAAAAGATCTCAATTTATACTCTCCCTTCCTTCACTTGATTATAGGCCTTCTTGATGAACTTAGCACCTCGTATTACAAACTTGATGATGACCAAAATTATTGCTCTGAAATGAGGTCGATCTACCCTATTTATAGTTGTTGGAACCTTCATAATAAGCAGAATTTAGAAATGGGTGATCTGGCATGACTGTTGGAGAAAATTCATTATTCTTTTAGGTCTGAATTGAACTAGATGCTTCAAATTGGTATTGGAGGGCTTTTTAAATTTTCATTGACTCATATACAAATATAATATGACCAAGAAGGGTCCTTCATACATGACATTGACTCAAATTGACTTTTATGACTTGATAACAAATCCTAAAGGCTCACAATGGGAGGCATCACTAAAAATAAAACTCATTTGTCATGAAACCCATGAGTGAAAATAATTACAATAATAATCTATTTTTCTTCTTTACATCAATTATATAAAGTCATAATTACACGTCATTATGAAGACCGAACCTAGTTACACTTTTCAACACTAATGAGTGTGCACTTGCAGCTCCACCAGCATGATAAATAGAGGAAAACAATCAAATAACATTAATATCAACAACAGTTAACCTTTATTAATATACACATGTTATTAATTTCAAAAGAATAACATCAATCATTTGCAGGAAAACATTCATTTAAATATGTAAACGTAAATTGTAATCTATCATGAAATGTAGCAATGATGCACAAATCCAAGCCACGTTGGCATTATTTTGCCCAAACCATGAGGAAATGTTGTTCCTGCATGCTAAGATTGTATACAATCCCTATATATAATTTCTATATGTAACCCATGTATATAATCACCCTGTAGTATGACTAATTGTTGTTTCTATTCACAAATACTGCATGCAAATAACCTCTTTGATAATTTTTCTAGCCCCTATGGCTACCATTATTCTTGTTTATTTTCCATTACTTTATATAAAAGTTACCTTGTTCAGATAACACAATTTTTATATGTCCTTTTTGTCACCTAATTTCCAAATCATCTACAATCTGTTAAAATCATTTTGAGCTTCTCTTTTCTCTAATTCTTGGAATTTTTTTCTCAAGTTTGATCATTTTTTTCACCAAATCCATATTAAGCTGCCTATTTCCTTCATTTCGGTGATTAATCAGAGCTTTAACTTCTAGTCAAACTCTATTAAATTTTGTTGCAAAATATTTACCAATCTTTTTATAACATGTGACAAAACCCTACCATAACTTGTCATTAGTTTTTCCATACACCTAGCATGCCCCTATGACCTATCAAGAATTTTCAGAAGGCCTATAAAAACCTACATAAAAAACCTGGAATCACCTATCAAAGGCTTGTCCTAACATATGAAATATTTTTTAGCATCCTGCAATAACACTTTTCATAACCTTGTATAACTTGTTATAGACTTACTACAACCCACTATATCCTGCAAAAAACCCGTTAATTTCTTGTTTCCAATTCACCTATTGTAACCCTATTTAGAATCTACTACCACCTATGAGACATCTACATGTTGTAACATGTTGTTCCATTTACAACATTTTCACATCCTATGAGATTCTATGACATCCTGATGGTGCCTGTGATCAAATCTTGTTATAAGTTGTTATAAACTTTTCATGACCTGCCCCAAAACTTGTTAATTTAACATAATATTTGCCACTTTCCTATGACCGAACACGAGTGGTAACATGTTATTTCCTATAGGAAACTTGTTATACCACCTTCTTCATGGTCATGCTACCTACGTATTATAACCTTGTAATAAAATTAGTGCACAATCCCTACATAAGGTACATACATTTATTTCATGGAAACCTCGTTAAATTTCATACTTGTATATAATTATTGTTATCAAATTGTCAAATCTTATCATCATTTGTACCTATTTTGCAACCAATGTGTTTTCTTTCCAATACATAGCCTGTGTTATTGCACAACGACATTCATATCTTATATAAATCCAAAATACCAAAGCATCGAATACCCAAGTTTCAATTAATACACATATATCCAAAATATACAAGAATAAATTATCTAACAAAGTCGATACTTGTCTTGTAGAGTAAATGTAATGTTGAATCCATGGAAATTCGAGCCATAAACTAGAGCCACCAAGGTGTCAGAGTTGCCTAGGATCTCACATAAATAGGATACATCTAACTGGTATGGTTACCTGAATAACCGAACCATATCCAATTCCCATTATAGAAATTTTGAGGTCTAAAATGGGCCTCCTAATGAATATTGAAAATATAAAATATGATTAGGTTACATTATCAAATTGTAGAGGGAAAAAATAAAAAACTACTTTTTCAACTCATATTTTCAACTTATCTCCCTATGGTTTTACTCAAATTTCTAGCGGGAGCACTTGCTGGATGCATAATCTAATTCCTCATCCAAGGAGTACCCATGTTACATACTTTTGATAGACCATACCACACAAAGAATGATAAAGACGTGAAAAACATGATTGCAATCACGTTTTTCATGTATTTCTCATTTTTCACATGGCAAGATTCATAAAAAATATGCAACATGGGTACTCATTGGATGAGGAATTAACTTATGCATCCAACAAGTGCCCCCACCCGAAATTTGAGTAAAATCATAAGCATATAAGTTAAAAATACGAGTTAAAAAAATAGTATTTTATTTTATTTTTATCTTTTTACTTTTTTACTCCAAAAATGGTGAATCATCCCCCTGTTGAAATTGGCAACAAGAAGAGGCTTCTAATTTAATTTTCTCTTAATTAAATTAGAATGAAATTGTAATTCCACATCACATGACAACTTGTACGAGTTAACTGAGTTGGGAATACTTATTTAGCTTAGTAAATTCGAGTTGAGTGTCAAACTAGAGGCATGTAGAGTTCAATCTAAGTTTAATGGGGTCTAGTTGTAGTTTATTTTAAGTTGTAATTGTTTAAGTTTTGAGTTAAAACCAATTTAACTAGTTCTAAATGATGGAGGAGCTAGTGAGAGCTCCAGTGAATTAAATATGATTTAATTCACATGCAGTGATCAATTAAATAACTGAAAATTTTATATAAATAGTTGTTGCATGTCAGCTCTAAGGAAGACCCAATTGAGATTGGAGTTAAAGGGAAGTATACTATCAGTTGTATAATTAGAAAATTGTACAAGTCATGCATGAGGTCACCAGGATGCCTTGGATGTATTGCACAATCAATTATTTGGAATTTCCTAATTAATATGGTTTCAATTTCCCCAGGGATTACACAAGCAAGGCTGAGCATCTGAAGGAAATAAATTGATTAAGTATTGGACCAAAATTGCTTGGATCAAAGTTAGACGGTGAGAGATAGTGCAGAGGGCTCTCAAGCCTGAGAGAAGCAATGTATTGTTTCATATTCTTGACTTTATTCAATATACATATAGAGAGGTTTTTAGCCGAGGCTTTCCCTAGATAAATATTTGTGTCATGCAATTGAAATTATTTATCTTTCTTGTTCACGTGATTGTGTGAACATAATTGATTTCCATAATTTGTAGGATAAATTCAAGTATTTTATTTTAGCATATTACAAGATTAGTTGAATTTATGGGGATTTTATACATGGTATCAGAGCAAGAATCACTATAAAAGAGAAGAATATGAGTTTGTTTTGAACAAGTGAACTGAATTTGCAGATTTATTCTTCGGGACCACTAGCAAATCAGAATGTCTTTCTATGGATTGAGACTTGAATATGCCATTGAGGGTAGTTCAAATTACATATCTTGGAAGGACATGATGGAAGCAGTTTTGTAGGAAAATAGATTGAAGGAATTCATAGACATTGATATTCCTATGCCCGCAACAACAGATGCTCATAATATTGATGCATGGAAGAAGAATGTAGCAAGAGTGAGAAGGATTCTGTTATAAGGAGTTCGAGATCATATTGTCTCGAACCTCCATGGAAAGGAAACTCCATATGCTATGTGGAAGGCCTTAACATATTTTTTTTAGAACAACAATGACCACATGAAGCTAGCATTGAAGGACAAGATCAGAAAGATCACGATGGAGAAGGATGACACGATACCAAAATACTTGACGAAGTTTAATCAATGTCAGTATGATCTTGGAATTGTTGGTGTGACAATTGCTGAGGATGATCTGGTGAGCCTAACACTTCTAGGCCTTCCCAAGAGATTGCATAGCTACTAGGATTTAGTGAATGGGAGGGAGAAGTTACGAGAGTGGGAGCGATTGTGGTTTGAATTGGTACAAGAAGAAATTTGGTGAAATACCATAGATGGATCCTCATTAAAGACTGATGATGAGTTGAATTATGCCTTGGATGTAAAGGAGAAGAAAGGAAAAGGGAAGGCATCCCATTCCAAATCATATTCTGGTCAGGTAGGAAAGAATAAAGACATGTCAAAGATAAAATGTTTTCACTATCATGAGCTAGAACACTATGCTACAAAGTGTCTGCACAGGAAGGCCGACAAGAAGCCCTTAGGAGGAATGATAGGTGAAGCACTTTCTTCATAGTTCGAGTTGGATTTCAATATCATCTCATGCATGGTGTCATCGGTGATGGGATCTGTGTGATACTTGGATAGTGGAGCTTCATTCCATATGACCAGCAACAAATAATTCTTCAGTAACTTGAAGGAGAAATATCATCAGATGCACATCGAGATGGGAGATGATGGGAGGTATAGCGCGACTGATATATGTACAATTTCCTTTCAGAGTGACTTTGGTATTCCTTTCAAATTAAAAAATTACATGTATGTTATTGGTTTAAAGAAGAATTTAGTTTTAGTTGTTATGTTGGAGGACCGTGGCTATGATGTGAGTTTTAGTAAAGGAAAGGTTTTCCTTTGTCAAAAATCCACTGGACAAGTGAAAAAGGTTGGGGTTCGGGTGAAGAAACTCTACAAATTGGATGTAGAAAATTGTGTTGCCTTGAGGAAGAAAGCATGGAAGGTGCAGAACCATGACATCGGTGAGTTATGGCATAGAAGTTTTTTCCATTTACACCATCGTGCTTTGAAGATCATGCAAAATATTTCTACAGGACTTCGCAAGGGTGCACTTGAGCAGCGAGATACATGCAAAGGGTTTACATTGGGGAAGTACACCAAATACATATTTCATGATAAAGAAAAATGAGAAAAGTTGGTCATTGAAAGAGTTCACTGAGTTGTGTGTGGATCATTCTCGATAGCCTCCATAGAAAAACACAAGTACTATGTGATTTTCGAAGATGATTTTTCACGCAAGTGTTGGATATTATTTATGCAGAAGAAAGATTAGAACTTATCAAAGTTTTGTGAGTTCATGTCACTTGTTGAGAAATATACAGAGAAGAAGGTGAAGGCTCTCAGGAGTGACAATGCTGGAGAATATCTCTCGAATGAATGAAGGCTCACAGAAGTGAAAATGTTGGATAATATCTCTCGAATGAATTCAAGAAATTTTGTGCTTCAGAAGGAATTCGATGGGAATTGATATCACCTCATAACCCACAACAGAATGTGGTTGTAGAAAGGAAGAATAGAACTATTGTGGGAGCAGCACGAGCGATCTTACATGATTAGGGCCAATCATTTCATCTGTGGGCTAAAGCATGCTACACAATAGTATTTGTTCATAATATAAGTCCTCATCGAACCTTGGGATGAGTACACTAGAGAAGGATTTTTAAGGTAAGAAACCAGATGTGGTGCATTTTAACAAATTTGGTTCATCGGTTTATTGCCATGTAACCAAATATTCCAGGAAGAAGATAGAGCCAAAAACTAAGTTGGGAATATTTGTGGGGTACACTGATATACCTCACAACTATCAGGTGTACTTACCAGCACACAGGCTGACAGTGGCCGGAAGAGATGTGAAATTTGATGAAGAGAAGGCCATGCGAATTTCCCTTGAGAGGGAGCTTTAGTTGCATGTATTTGAGGAGCTCTTAGCTCCAAAAGAAGAACCTCAAGATGTGGAGTAGCCACAAGCAGAGGAATAGAGAGTGGAAGCACCCACTCATGCAGAGACATACCAATATGGAAGGAAGTGCAATAAAGAGGCTGAAAGGTTTGTGCTTTATGTTAGAGAGAATACGAGATCACCCAAATCACAATGCAAGCAGAGAAGGTCCCTAGAGCGGTACACTCACTACATGGATCTTATGAGAGAGAGTGTAGAGATAGATCCATCCTCTTTCGAGGAATCAGTGTAACAACAAATTAGGGTTGATGCCATGGTTGAGGAGTATGGCTCCATTATTAGAAACGGTGCATGGGAAGTGGTCCTAGGACTGGAGGCGAAGTCAGTTGTAGGCAGTAGATGGGAGTTTTGAGAAACACAAGGCAATATTTGTGGCCAAAGGTTTCTCTTAGGTGGAGGGGATTGATTACGAGGATACCTTTGCACTAGTCATAAGGTACTTGTCAATCAAATCCATCCTTGCACTTTCAATGCCAATGGGATGGCAGATACATCATATGGATGTAAAGACATCCTTCATGAACAGTGATTGAGGAAGAGGTGTACATTGAGAAGATGGAAGGTTTGAGACTTTTGACATAGATTCTCGTGTGTGCAGACTCAAGAGAGCATTGTATGGACTGAAAAAATCACCTCGTGCTTGGTACACCATGATCAAAAACTACTTCACAACGTTTGGCTTCACCAAAAGTGAAGTAGATGTGAACCTTTACCATATTGTGGTAGAAGGTAAAATTTTTATCATTGTACTTTATGTTGATGATTTGATACTAACAAGTGATGAGAAACTCATCAAGCCTTTCGAAAAGGATCTTGCAAGAGAATTTGAGATGAAGGATATGGGGCTCTTGCACTATTTTCTAGGATTGAAAATTTGGCAAAGAGATGGGGAGCTATTTGTATCTCAAGGAAATTATGTCAACGATAGTTTGAAAAAGTTGCACATGGAGGGAAGCAAGCCCATGGAGACTCCTCTAGCAGGAAACTTGTTAGGTCCTTATATTACTAGTATAGTCCATTATTGTCGTTAGTGTAACCCTCTTATTGTTATTGTTATACCCTTGTAACCCCCATTTTGTTATTATTGTGCCCTTACATTATTATTGTTAGGTCGGCTAGGATTACATTGTGGCCCCCCTAGGATTACATTATGGCCCCATGACTCCTATATATAGAAAGGAGGTTTTTTCATTTGTATCATCCAAGAATTTTTCATTCATGTAATGCATTGGAGGTTTCCCCCTTGAAGTGGCTTATTTCTAAGGAATTGATATCTCTTTTCTTCTATTTTTGGAGTTGGTTTCACAACATTTGGTATCAGAGGTTTGGATTCTAGGGTTTCGCTGCTCCAAACAGGTCATCGTGGAATTTTTGCTATAAATTTTTTTCTACAAAGGTTTATAAGCTGAAATTTTTAGGGTGCAAAGCCAAAATCCTAAGGAACATCATCGCAAAATTTCAGATCTTGGTTCACAATAGTTTTGGAGATATGGTCTGTGGAAGTTAGGCCTTTTTTAGGCTCCTGAATTTCATCTCAAAGAGGTGATCGTGGGAAAATATTCACAAATCTCTCTCTGAGCATTGGATTGGAATTCTGTAAAAAAGTGGCCACAAGTACACAGATTTCGGTTTCTTGTCTATCAATTTCATAGTCGAATGAGGAAACAATGACACGTGACATTCCGTACAATTTCGCTCTACTGAACTAGTCCATAATTAGGTCATTCTGGGAGACTGGACATAACTTTGCCTTGAAGAATTCAAATCAGGTCAGTCCTGTGGCATTCGAAAGAGGGTTCAGAGGGATACCTCGAGACCAAATTTCAGATATTAAGGATCTGAAATCATAGAGATAATTCAGTTTCAATATCGAACTCTTCAAAAGCAAGAAAAATGCATGTATTTTTTTTCCGAATTGCATAAGTCTTGTGTAAAAAAATTATTTTGAAGTGATTCTATTGAGCCCTCAAAATTCATTGCAACAACATGGAGGATGACCACCCGGTCCGGACCTTAAAGCAGTTCCTTTTCCGTTTCGAATAGTGGCTCCGACTAGTTTAACTAGGTCCTGTTACCTTCTCTCAATCTCCACTGACTTAAAATATGACTTTTATTTACCAATGGGAAAGAGACATTAGATCATTTTTCTTACTGATCAGGTAAGAAAGTGATCTTTAAGCTAATTTGGTCTTAGCCAAGCCACAACTAAATTTTTTCCTCTTTGGGAAGAGGACTTTTTAGAGATGTATAGTTTAATCTAAATGCAATATTATTCTAAGATGCAAGCAAAAGAAACTATTTTAATCCTATCTCAATTAGGAAGATATAGATCTATCCCAACTGAGAGAAAGATGTTTTAAATAATTGAGATTTAAATATGTCTGTTTTAAATAAATATCAAGCTAACGAAGTAGTTCAATTAACTGATATTTTGAATACCAAACACATTCTATCTAGAGACCTCTTAACTTAAATAATCAATCAACAACACTCAGGAAGTAGTTCTCAAAATGATATTGATCATTTAATCAGTAACTTGAATAATTAAACAATAACACCTAGAAATAGTTCAAAACATATCACTATTCAATAAGTTAGTTTTATAAGACAGATTTCTAAGTAAATAGTTACTGAGAAATCACAATTCAACCCATAAGAGTAGAGACAAATAATAACATAAATTAAGGCAAATTACTCATGCCGACAGAAGTGCACAAGTATGGGAGTAAATTGACACATTCATATTATCATAAAATGAAACTAGCATTTAAAATAATAATTTTATAAATACCAATTTATTAAGTCCATTTCTCCAGCTCTGGCCTCTAACAGTCTTTTACAATGCCTGAACTTTTGCTTTCAAAATCAGAGCTACAACAGTGCAAGACTTTGTTCATTATACATAACTCAGAATGTAAAAGAAAAACCACAATAATCTCCAGATCTGAGATTCCTCCCTTCTCACCCTATAAATCTATATTCCTATTACATAAGTGCTTTTAGAATTCTAGAATTGCAGAGGAGAGAAGCCTCTATTATATTTTTCAATCTGCTATTTATAATATCTGCAAAGAAATTCTTCATAGGAAAGTTTGTTGAAGAGTGGTTTTGGTCAATCAATTTTCATTGGTTCAAATCATATTATTTAATTTCTGGAGCATTCCTATTGATTGAGATCTTCTTCTTATCATCTCTTCAATTGCTTTCCTGAAAAAATAAATCAAAACAAAATTAAAATGAAAAAATAAAATCAAAATGTCAAATCTAGAAATTAAAATAAAACCAATTGAAACTTAATTAATTAAATAATTAAAAAGGAAATATAAAATTTCTTTTGATGTTTTTGCTTATATAATTGGCCAAGGATATCACTGACGAATGTATCTGCATTTAGAAGAAGTTGTGGGCAAATTAAAATGCAAAAAATAAAACTCAAAAAATTGATTTTGTTAAAAATTCAGAGCATGATCTTCCGCTAAATTTTAGATCTAGTATATGATCAAATCTAAAAATCAAAAAACTTCAGAAATGTTCTCCATGATTTTATCTATTTAATGAGCTGTCCTGGGCCTCATTTGGCCAAGTAAAACTCCATTTATGAGCTTCTAAAGTTGATGTATTAAAATTGCAAGAAATCTGAAATTTTGTGTTGCTTGGGCTAAAAATTAGAATTTTTAAATTAAATTACAATCCTAAATTAGATTATAATATTTAGTTAATTGATGCTAATTAATTACAATTTTGTTATTAATCTCAATTTACTATAAACAAAAATTAATTAATAAAAATAAATTATTTAAAATATAAATATATTATATTAATATTATAATGTATTTATATTAAAATTATAGTAAAATATTATAATTAAAATATAAAAATTATAATAAAAATATAATATTATTTATATATTAAATAATTAAAAACCAAACATCCACGTGAGAGAGGGAGAGGAGGAGAGGAGAGGAGAGAGTGGAGTGATAAGGGGTGAGTGTTAATGGAGGGTGAGTGAGGTGAGGGAATATGTGGAGGGTGAGGTGAGTGTGACGTGAGGGAGAGTAAGGTGGAGGGTGAGGTGAGCAGGAGTTAGAAGGAGAACAAAACTTTGGATAAAATCTTTTAACCCTTTGCATATTTTCCAAATCGCAATTCCCAATCGTAAATTTTTTTGAAGTCGTTTTTTTATGTGCTTTACGAAATGCGATATGCGATATTGTGATATCGCAATTTCACAATTGTGTTTTTATTTCAATATTTTTTAAACCATGTTTTTTAAATTTAAGGATTTTTAGGAGAGGGGATGTGGTGTGAAGTGGGCCCACATGGATTAACCATCCTACAAGTTAGACTACAGTCACTTTGCAATTTTGGAATTTTGGGTTTGACAATTTGTTTTAAAATAAAAAGTTGGAGTATATTACCATTATCCCGAAATGTATTTTCCTCTACTGTTCAATTTGGCTGGATCATTTTGTAGGACTGTTAGTAAAAAATGGAAAAAATTAGTAAAAATTAACTAAAAGTTAATATTTACAATGAAGACTATTTTAAGTAAGAAAATTGAAATATTGGTACATTTTACACATTTTTTAACCCAAGCGAGAAAATGATAAAAAATTCAAAGGAATGTCATTTACAAACCGGTTGACCAAATGAAGTGAAACAAGTATCGTTGGAAAGCTTGTGAAAAATGGATTCAATAAAGCAATCAAAACAAAATTCCGAGGAAGATGAAAAAATGACAAAAATGTAGGATAATTAACTTAATGAAAATTCTAAAAGGTGTTTAGCCAAAAATTTTGAAGAAAGGGTCCCCATTATTTGAAGTGCATAAGTCAAAAATTGAGGGGTTGTGTTTTACCACAACAATGACGATATACGGGAGAAAAACCAGTTATCTCTGATTAAAGATAATGAACTTGAATTTACCCAAAAAGTTAAAAATAATGGAAATCATGAAATCGTCTAACAGTAAAACATTTCCGTAGGTTTCCACATAAATAGATTAAACAATGTGAGTTTGTAAAGATAAGTACTTAAAACAGACTTGAGTAAAAATGATGAATCCAAATTTGGGGAATTTTTTTTTTTTTCCTCATGTGAAAAATAGAAGAAGGTAGAGATAGGAGTTTTTTATAAAGCATATATCCATTTTGTGATTGTCTCTGACATCGGTTCTCTGTAAACGAGCTTGAACAGTACCTCGAAGAAGTTGTCTTTTATGCCATACAAGCCTAGTCCCACTACCAGCGAGCGTTCATAGCCTTGATGGGTTTACTTGTATTTCTCATGCTTCCTCTTTTTATCACTCTTTCGATAAGTGCATTTGCAAGTTTTTTATTTATGATTTATTTGAGTGAAAGAGGTGGGATGGTAATAGAGATTTTATGTTTAAAGGAAATAGTACTTTCATAATGTTTGATCCAAATTATTTCCCTGCAACTATCAATCAGAGGATTTTTATGTGGAGGGGTGGGAGGTATTCATTGAATTAAACTCAAATCAGTTCTTTCTTTAAAAAAGTAAACTCAATCACTTAAAAAGGATGTGTGTTCCTCCATGATTTTTTTTTTAAAGCAAGATGGATTTATGGTTCCATAAAGATATGTCTTTAATGATAAATGAAATTCACTTAAATGGATAGAGTAAAAGATTTCCCATGTATGTCAACAACTGTAAGGTAAGAAAAATTCCTTTGATTAATCATGAAAAAGCCACCAAAATCAAATAAAAACTGAAAACAAAAGGAAAATAATTTATAAACTAAAGTAGAAAAATGAATCAGCAAATAAAAAATGAAGAAAGAAAAAATTGAATGAAAAACAAAATTTAAAAGCTAAACTCTAACAAGATCACTTATATGAATTTCTCAACAAAGGATTATAAATAAAATAAACATATGTACGTTCATTCCTATGTTGATATTTTAACATTTTTAACTTGCAGAGTTACATAAAAAATGAGGTTCTCAAAATGTAGAAGGTGAATAGCAGTTATGATAGATAATATGATGAATGAGAAGTTTTTCTTTGTTGTAAATTTTTCTACTTCAAGACAAAACCTACATAAAAGCATCTTAACTATTTTCTAATAAAGGTATTGCTTTAAAGAAACATACTAGAGGTTTAGCAACTCCCCAGTCTAACTGATTCAATGAGAATAATTATTGCTTCTCTCAAGAATCTCAAAGAGCAAAAAGAAATTTTGAAAACTGATCTGGTAAAGGTGCGAATGGTTCATGAATGCCTATAGAAACAGAGTTCAAGATCAACAAAGACTACAATAAAAAATGAATAAATGTGAATAACTGAAAGTGGGCACATGAAATTTACCATTGAAGAACTGCATTTAATCTTACCTGAGAAAGATGATTTTATTCAATACAAGTTAATTTCTTTATTTAATTAGAATTAAAAGCATGAAGAATTTTTATTGACCCAAAATTCTTATTTTATTACATCTAAAGTAAAACAAACAGTAAACTAAAAGAAAGCAATGTTTCATGTTCAAAGAATCAGAAATAAATAGAATCCATCAGAAATGAGGATGAAGTTATGCTTCTTTATGAATTGTAGTATTGAATGTTTTTTTTTTTTTTGCTTTTTTCTTTCTAAATTTATATCAGCTCCAAAGTATTGAAATTAATTCATAATCCTTGATAAATATTTAGCATCGCGAGATTATTTTCCATGCATAACTTAAAATCTTTGACTTCCAATTTTGCCGATATGTGATTGAGAATTTTATTTATATAACAAAAGAAAATAGTGGAAAGTCAAATATCAAAGTTTATTGCATCAAAAGATCTTCAAGACAAAGCTTCATTTAAGTTTAGCAATGCGATATAAATTTTTTGATGGCAAAGTTGTGATATGAGCATATGTGATAGCAAACTGCGAAGGGGTGGATGTGATATCGGAGAATAGTTATATCGGAAGATTAAAGCTTGTGAATGAAATGAAACACCAATATAATTATTCCAATAATGAAAATGCGATAAATGACTGATGCAACGTGACTGCAAATATCAAAATATATGCGTGGAACTTTGGTTTTGCAGCCCACACAAATGGTAACCAATCACCCACGGTTTCACTTTGCACATTTTATAATTTACCTTCCAGCAGATTTCAAAACTTAACTCTTTTTCAATTTTGCGATTTCGCAATTCGCAGCGAACTCCACATCTTTTGTTGCAACTTTTATCGTTTAATCATATTACTTATCTCATGCGATATGCGATATGTGTATCATAGCTTCACAATATCTTTAACTTGTCATTTATCTCATCGCAACTAATATAATTTACCAGGGGAGGTCTTAACAATAACCACTAAAATTGCTGATATGAAAAATGTAATTTCGTTAATGTGCCAACGTGTGATGAAGAATGAACTCGATATTTTTATTATATTAATTTTAATTTCATATCAGATCTTGGACATTGGAACTTTTAAATATATTCTCCACCCAATTTTTTGATTTATAAACGGACACGATATATGTATATAAAGAGGCTTTAAATGTCATATCGGGTCCTGGATATATGAAAATCACAATTTTAGCGAAGTAATTTTAACGAAAAATGAGCGAGAATGAATATCAGAAGATATGCATCGAAGGTTTCCTATCGGGGATTGTTACGACCTGCCTCTGATCAAATGTTGTGATACAGATAATGTGATATCAGAGAGAGAGATCATCGGAGATTGGAGTGAATGAGAATATCAGGAAATCAGATATATTTAGTGTATGTTCATTTCAGAGCCTCCGATATGCGATTTGTGATGTATAATGAGTCATATGCGGGGTCGATGATTTCTTTGAAGTATTCAATTCAAAAAGAATGTGAGTGTTTTAGCTTTTCTTTATAATAAAGAACCCTTTAATAATTTAATTAAATGTCGAATTTTTTTTTAGTGGAAATTAATTTTATCAGAACTTTCTTATAAAGAGAATTTTGAAATAAAATCATCTGATATGATTATTGCAACAATTTATTAAGACTTATCAGGATTTCAATATAAGAAAAATTTAGATACCCTTTAAATTTCAGACAAAATCATAAATACTTCCTTGAACATGTTGCATATTTTGGAAACAAGGGTTGGCTGCTTGCTTATCTCAGATTTACATATTCAAGTTAATAAAGATATGTACACAAAACAAAATATAAATAAGAAACAACATTTGAAAGAAAAATAAATAATAAATGATGATGAACCTATAAACACATACCTGGAAGAATTTTGATTGTAAGTTTACCTCATGAATCTTCAAATTCTCCCAAATTTTCTCAAAATTTGCATAAGTTCAACACCACCTTCTTATTTTAATCTAAAATGATAAGTAATGAATTTTTACAAATTGCATCCTTTTCAAAATTACATCAGAAGACAAGAGTGGTAAAATGAATTCTTAGAATTACTTTTGAATTAAAAATTGTCAAGTGGTAGAAAATTCTTGGAATTTCTTCATGTATGATCAATGTTATGAATTTAGAAAAACAAGAAAATTGAAGTCTTTGACAAATACATATGATTAGATAATTCAAGAGCTTCTAAAATACTCAAGGCTGTTTTTCTATAATTGAAATGGAATGCCCAAAAGAAATTGGATTCATTACTTGTTTTATTGAAAATCTGAAATAATGAAATAAATGTAAACAAAAAAGAAAATTAATCTATTCCTATTTCTTAAATTAATGAAGGAAACATGACTATGTATAGTCATACTTCCAAAGAAACCATGTAAGCATTTTAATTCTTGCATGTATGTACATGTCAAACATTAGTAAAAATAAAAATATAATTAAACTATAAAAACTAAATCTGAAAGCATAATGTATATTTATTGCTAGTAGCTTATTCACCATTACCTTCTCTTGAAATTTCCTTTCCAACTGAATTTAAATTGGATCATATAAATCTGGATGGATTTCCATTATTGAGTAGGAGAGGTTTAAAAGAGAAGATGACAGCTCAGGTTGTAGAAATGATCTTTTAGAAGCAATGGCCTGTGTGATTTTGTTAGTGTTATGATTAAGTATTAAATTATTAACGATCTTCCATGAAGGAAAACTTTCTAAATGTATTTCAAATTGATCAATGAAAAATGGATGGAAGTCCGATAAATCCAATAGAAGATTATTAATTGAATCAGATTGTTGGTCATAAAGTAAAAATACACTCTCTTGTTTACACTGCTCTTGAGAAGTAAGAAGTAATTGATAAGGAATGACCATCAATTGAAATTGGAAATTTAATAACTTTCGATATTCACATTTATAATTTGAATCTTTATTTTTCCCTTGAGGTAATGCTTCAATTGAGTGTTCAATGTTGAGCTTCTCAATATGCCAGCACAAAGTATCTAAAAATCTAAGACTAAAAACAGAAAATAAATTTGAAGTTAAAATTAAATGTTGAAAAAATAACAAAATTGAATCATAGTTTACACTAGTGTTACAATTGTTGTTACAACACAATTGGGAGTGACTTAAAGTAAGTTCCTCTTCACAAGAATTAGACAGAATAATACAATTAGAATTATTGTTGATACCCACTTGAGAATTAGAGAGAAGGATATGACTCTGAATAGGAATGCGAGCTTGATCATCATATAAATCATAGATTGGAATGGTTTCTTGAATGCTTAAATTATACGTATGATTATTTGCTTGAAAATGAGAACTATTTGGAACAATTTCTAAATTAGATTATTCTTCATTTTCACATGTGATTAGACTTAGATCATGAGGATTCAATTGTAAAGAAGAAAACTCAATATCCTCAATGTCAAAGTAGCTATCATAAATGACCTCAAGACATTCATTGGAATTCCCTTCGATCTTATTTAATGTATCGAAACAAGAAGGAATATGAAACTCATTTTTATTAATGCCAGAAGAAATATCATTAATTAATTCTCTATCCTGATAAAAATTAATTAGCAATTTATTTAGATCAACCTCTCTGTTTTCTGAAACATCTTTAACTGGAAGAGAGGAAAAATTTCTATTAGAAAAATTATCAGGATAAAGAGAAAAATATGAATCCGAAACAATGCATTTGAAAATATCTATATTTGAAAACTTTTGTGCATTTTCTTCATTGCAAATTTCATATTTAAGATCATTTTCTCGGCTACTTATGATTTCTTGAAGAAAGTTGCTTTGTTGATATGAATTTGGAATTTGCTCATCATGAAAGAATTTAGAAATTTGTACAACAGATTGTGTTTTATTGGAAACTTTAATTGTTGCTGATATTTGAGGAATTATGATCTGATTTTCTGATTCTAATGCATACTGATTTTCAGATTTCAAAGCAGTATCTTCTTCAATACTACTACTAATATTTTCTTGCAATTTATCAGTGAAATTTTCCAAGCTTCGTGATTGAGTTTCATGGATATGTGAAGGTGCACCTTGATCTTTCTCAATACTGTAAGAAATGTGCAGAAATTGAAGGAATTGATTATACAAAATAGAGGCCATTTCATCATCATTTTTTTGTACCTCCATTTTGGAATTATTACTTATGTCAATGAAATTAGAAGGAGATTGATCAAAGTTTGAAATAATTTCACATGGATTATGAATGGAAACAAGGTTGCAAATTTGTTAAAACCAATCTAATAAATTTTTTTTCAAAGGTTTATCTTCAATTTTCAATTTTAAACAATTTAAAAGAAACCTGATGGTAAAATCAATTAAAGATTCACCTTCAAACCTTCATATATCTTCAAAATAGTCACATACCTGTTTGTAAATATATCCATCAAATTTACAAAGGAAAATTGTAATAAATTGTTCCCAAGTGTGGATTAAGGCAACCTGGAGTGATTTACACCAGCTTTTGGCTATGTAAGACTATAAGTCCTGCATAAAATACCTTTATCAATTTCATGAAAAACATAATTTGAAATTTTTTTAATGAATTGTAAAAAATGATTAAATGTGGAAGTATTCCTCTTACCATTAAACTTTACCTGATACAAATGTCTTACTATTTCTGGTGGAGTATTGGAAGATGCTCGTCCAGAAATACAACTCCAAATTGGAAGTTTTAAAGGAGCCATTATGATAAAAATGAAATATTAGAATACAAAGAATCCAAATTAAAACAAGTCTCAGGCCCTCCTTCTAGCACCAAAAAATTTGAGGCCTCGAAATTCACTGCAACAACATGGAGGATAACCACCCGGTCCGGACCTTAAAGAAGCTCCTTTTCCGTTTCGAATAGTAGCTCCGACTGGTTTAACTCAATCCAATTACCTTCTCTCAATCTCCATTGATTTAAAATATGACTTTTATTTACCAATGGGAAAGAGACATCATATCATTTTTCTTGTTGATCAGGAAAGAAAGTGATCTTTAAGCTAATTTGGGCTTAGCCAAGCCACAACTAAATTTTTGCCTCTTTGGGAAGAGGACTTTTTAGAGATGTATAATTTAATCTAAATGCAATATTATTCTAAGATGAAAGCAAAAGAAACTATGTTAATCCTATCTCAATTAGGCAGATCTAGATCTATCCCAACTGAGAGCAAGATGTTTTAAATAATTGAGATTTAAATATGTTTGTTTTAAATAAATATCAAGCTAATGAAGTAATTCAATTAATTGATATTGTGAATAAAAAACTCATTCTATATAAAGACCTATTATCTGAAATAATCAATCAATAACAATCAGGAAGTAGTTCTCAAAATGAATTGATCATTTAATCAGTAACTTGAACAATTAAACAATAACATGCGGAAATAGTTCACAACATATCACTATTCAATAAATCAGTTTTATAAGACATATTTCTGAGTAAATAGTTACTCAGAAATCATAATTCAACCCATAAGAGTAGAGACAAATAATAACATAAATTAAGACAAATTACTCATACCGACAGAAGTGCACAAGTATGCGAGTAAATTGACAGATTTATATTATCATAAAATGAAACAAAAATTTAAAATAATAATATTATAAATACCAATTTATTAAGTCCATTTCTCCAGCTCCGGTCTCTAATAGTCTTTTACAATGCCTGAACTTCTGCTTTCAAAATCAAAGCTACAACAATGCAAGACTCTGTTCATTATACATAACTCAGAATGTAAAAGAAAAACCTCAATAATCTCCAGATCTAAGATTCCTCTCCTCTCACCCTACAACTCTAAATTCCTATTACATAAGTGCTTTTAGAATTCTAGAATTGCAGAGGAGAGAAGCCTCTATTATATTTTGCAATCTGCTATTTATAATATCTGCAAAGGAATTCTTCATAGGAAAGTTTGTTGAAGAGTGGTTTTACTCAAGCAATTTTCATTGGTTCAAATCATATTATTCGATTTCTGGAACATTCCTATTGATTGAGATCTTCTTCTTCTCACCTCTTCAATTGCTTTCATGCAAAAATAAATCAAAACAAAATTAAAATGGAAAAAATAAAATCAAAATGTCAAATCTAGAAATTAAAATAAATCCAATTGAAACTTAAATAATTAAATAATTAAAAATGAAATATAACCTCTCTTTTGATGTTTTTGCGGATATAATTGGCCAAGGATATCATTGATGAATGGATATGCATTTAGAAGAATTTGTGGGAAAATTAAAATGCAGAAAATAAAACCCAGAAAATTGACTTTGTTAAAAATTTGAAGCATGATCTTCTGCTGAATTTTAGACCTAGTACATGATCAAATATGAAAATGAAACAACTTCAGAAATGTTCTCCAC
Organism: Pinus albicaulis; assembly: GCA_034641835.2. Taxonomy (NCBI): domain Eukaryota; kingdom Viridiplantae; phylum Streptophyta; class Pinopsida; order Pinales; family Pinaceae; genus Pinus; species Pinus albicaulis. The sequence continues at coordinate 1,060,670,544 of CM076579.1, forward strand.
GATTTAATCTATCTAATGAGTCATCATGGGCCTCATTTGGCCAAGTAAAACTCCATTTATGAGTTTCTAAAGTGGTGTATTAAAATTGCAAGAAATCTGAAATTTTCTATTGCTTGGGCTAAAAATTAGAATTTTTAAATTAAATTCCAATCCTAAATTAGATTACAATATTTAATTAATTGATGCTACTTAATTAAAATTATTCTATTAATCTCAATTTACTATAAACAAAAAATAATTAATAAAAATAAACGATTTAAAATTTATTTAAAATATGAATGGATCCAGCCTTTAGATTATGAACATGTACCTTTCAGATGCTGAAAATGTCATGTCCATGGTCATATTTTCCATGACTGACCTTTAAATGCTAAGTCTCAGAACAATGATGCATCAGATAACCCTGATCCTGAAGGATTCATCAAAGTCACCACTAAAAAAAGGACTCATAAAAAACTCGCCTCTGGAAAAAAATCCCTCCATGATACTTCCTCCATCCCTTCCACCAGCAACAACTTTGATGCACTATCCAAGGAAAACAAATCCATCCCAACTGAAAACCAGCAAGATGCCACCCCTTCCAAATCATCCCAAGGAACCCCACCCCTTGGCTCAATCCCAACTCCCCTGCCTTCGGCTGATACCCAGCCTAACGTGGATACGACTCATAAGGATCCTAATTGGAAACCAAATGGAATGGATATTGATTGTATTATTCACCAGTCTCATTTCACAAATGACACCATGGATGGCAGAAACCAGGCACAAAATATTGAGGAGGAGCCTAAGAGTATATACCTAAGAGGACTCGACATTTTGAGCCTTGAACAAGCCTGCAGAAAGAAAGAATTCGATAAAATTCAAGCATTCCAGGTGGACAACCTGGAGGTCATAATATCTAGATCTTTTCAGCAGCGCCAACTCAGAATACAACCAGGTAGTCAATGGGATGGAGCACTATCTCCCAAGGACTCTAAGAAGCGCGGAAGAAAGACAGATCTACAAAGAACCATCACCATCGGCAAGATTTTGGTGGAGTCAGGAAGATATTCCAAGCTGAAAAAGTACTACAAACCCCTACCAAATAGTGAATCATGAAGCTCACATCATGGAATCTAAGAGGGCTAAATAGTCCTAGAAAATTTTGAATGATAAAAAAAATGATAAAGTAGGAGAGACCAAAAATTTTCTTCATGCAAGAAACAAAATGTAATAGCACCACTCTTGGAAACATACTAATGAAAGCTTGGCCAGGATGTCACTCTGTTGCAGTGGATGCCTCTGGTGCATCTGGAGGGTTAGCCATCACATGAAATACGCAGGCTATCACACTCTTTGACTTCCATGCATCTCATCATATCATTCAAGCTTCATTCCACATTATAGGAACCAATATTCATGGACATCTTACTAATGTCTATTTCCCTCAGGATGCTGGTAGCAATATTTCCCTACTCGATACTATAGCTAAGCTCAACTCCAACAGAATCCACCCACTCTGGATCACTCGAGGAAACTTCAATATGATAACTAGACTCAAGGAAAAACAGGGAGGAAGAGCCAAACTAGAGAACGAAAGTGGTCATTTTAAGGACTTCATACAAAACAACTGGTTAATAGATATGAAATTCAGCAATGGAATGTATACTTGGAGCAATCGCAGAGCTGGTAGGCAGCAAATTGCCTCCAAATTAGACCGCTTCCTAATCTCAGATAATTCCATTCATCTTGGAGTGGATATCTCAGCATCCATTCTGCCCCTCTCTAGATCAAATCATTGGCCAATATCTCTACAATGGCAAAGACCGAACAACTCTACTCGTCGTTCTTTTAATTTTGAAGCATTTTGGCTCACTCACTCAACCTTCAATGACTTGGTCTGTAAGACTTGGAAGGAATTATCTCTCCCAGAGGGTTCTAAAATGTTTCAATTCCAGCAGAAACTCAAATTTCTCAAAATGCACATCAAAAGATGGAACCACTCCACATTTGGAAACATTTTTCAGGATCAGAATGCTCTAAACCAAGAAATGATGGCTCTCCAGCAAAATATCATCAATGAAGGCAGAACAGAGGAGACTTTGGAACAAGAAAAGCGGATTCAAAATCAGTTGGAGGAGTGGAGAAAGCAAGAGGAAATCCTCTGGAAGCAAAAATCCAGAGTCAAATGGCTAAAAGAGGGAGAGCGAAACAAAAAATTCTTTCACAGAACTACTATACAAAGGCAAATGCATAACACCATCTCTCACATTCAAAATACTCAGGGGGAAAGGAAGGAGGATCATGAAGAAATTGAAGATGAGATCATCAATCATTTCCAAACGGTTCACCAGGGGCCCCAAATCAACAGGCTACCAGCCATTGAAAAAATCACTCAAAATATTTTGAGAATTATTACAGAGGAACATAACTAGCTACTCCTAAGGCCAGTTTCCCCTCAAGAAGTAGATATGGTTATGAAATAGCTCAAGGAAGGTAAGGCTTCTGGTCCAGACGATTTCACCACCACCTTCTTCCACACTTTCTGGGATCTCATCAAAGAGGAAGTTTGGCAAGTGGTGGAAGAATCTAGAACCCTACATTGGCTGCTTCCTTCTTTAAATTCGACATTCATCGCCCTAATCCCTACAGAAGAGAAATATTGCACGCTGGACAAATTCCACCCAATTGCCTTATGCAATGTCTTTTACAAAGTCATATCCAAAGTCATTGCTTCCCAGCTGAAACCGCTTCTTCCCCTCCTCATTGCGCCAGAACAATCAAGATACGTGGAAGGTAGGAAAATTCTGGATGGTATAATTCTCACCCATGAGGTTACACACTCTCTCAAGTATTCTAAAAAGGTAGGTATGCTTCTCAAAATAGACCTATCTAAAGCTTTTGACAAATTAAGCTGGACTTATATTCAAAAAATATTGGCAACCTATGGCTTCTCCCCCCTTTGGATCCGTTGAATAATGAGTCTGGTTTCTTCCACCTTATTCTCCATCCTAATCAATGGCATACCATCTCGTCCTTTCAGTCCCACCCGAGGTATCAGGCAAGGAGAACCCCTCTCTCCTTTTCTTTTTGTGTTAATGGCAGAAGGTCTAGGTCTTCATATCAAACAGGCACTTCATTCTCAGCACCTCAGGGGAATTTCCATCCATAACTCTCTGGCGATTACCCACCAATAATTTGTTGATGATAACATGCTATTTGGCCATCCTTCTGTGCAAGAAACCTCAAAATACAAATCACTTCTTGATGACTTCTCAGAGGCTTCCGGAGCCTGCATCAACACTGCTAAATCCCAAATCTTCTTCTTTCATACTCCTCCCATGACTCAACATGCTATAGCTCATATTCTTGGTTTCTCCATAGCTACTCTTCCTTCCAAATATCTGGGGGCTCCCTTAACTGACTCGGCCATAAAACATGCCTCTTAGCATTCTATTCTAGAAAAACTAGAATCCTGTCTCTCTTCTTGGACGTACCAAGCCCTTAACATAGCCAGTAGATTGATTTTAGTCAAAGCTGTATTACAAGCAATGCCTCTCTATCTTTTCTCTATCCTTGCTGCTCCAAAGTGGGTTCTCAAGAAAATAAAATCTTTGTAATGCAATTTTCTCTGGGGAGCCAAAGGACAAAATTGCAAATAGGCCTTGGTAAAATGGCCGACTGTTTGTAAATCCAAGGAAATTGGTGGCATAGGCTTAAGATATCCCCTTCAAAGTAATGCTACTATGGGAGCCAAAATATGGTGGAAATGGCTTTCAGCTCCTAACACGCCTTGGGAAATAATCTGGACTGCTAAATATGCTAATCATACGCCACCTGAAGAGCTGATCAGATTCACACCAACAGAAAAGGGATCCTTAATATGGAATGCAGCTAGACATCACTTTCTTTTAATCCAACAACATAGTTTTCAGGAAATCAGGGATGGTAACACAGCTACGTTTTGGATGGACTCTTAGCAACAACAATCATGACTTTGCAGCATCTAGAATGCCCCACCTAATGATGAATGGGAAGAGCAACAAAAGGAAATTGTCTAGCAACAATTGACCCCCAGCTAAGCTCACGGATACAGAAAATGGCGCCCAGTTGCCCAATTGATCAGGAATGGAGCAGAGCACCTCTAGACGGCTATAGAGGTTGAATTACAAAATTGAAAAATTAGATACTCTGACAAAAAGAACATTCTAAGATGGGGCTATACCCCAAGAGGATCTTTCTCCACTAAGGAGGTGTACAAAATAATCTGCACTGATCCAATGCCTCCTAACCCTTTATGGAGCAAAATTTGGTCTCCAGGAATTTGGCCCAAGGTTTCCATGTTCCTCTGGTTGTTTGGTCACAAGAAAATCCTCACTTGGGACAACCTTCGGAAAATAAATTTTCATGGACCGTCAAGATGTTCCAATTGTAATCAACAGGAAGAAACCATACAACATCTCTTGGATTCTTTTTCTCTGGCCAACCAAATCTGGGAGAAGGCTAACTTTAGATGTCAAAAAAGGTGCAAAGTTTCAGAGGATATAATCAACACAATCCGCAATTGGCAGCAGTCTCCTTACAAAAGTGAGCTTCTTAACCAACTATGGCGAATCATTCCAGGCCTTCTTTTATGGACAATCTAGAAGGAAAGAAATAGGCGCATCTTCAAGGATCAAAGCACTCCTCCAGACACCATATGGAGCAACCTTTATCTCAATCTTCAGGAGACCTTGGTGCTCCAAACCTGGCAAGCTGAAGATTTTCCAACTCTCCCTCACGAGCTGGCCATATGGGCTAATTGGAATCTACAAATCCCCCAACTTTTGAAATCTCCCAGAATGTCTCACAATTCCTCTTCAGAGACAAGCAACTGGACCCCCCCCCGGGTACTTTCAAACTCAACTTTGATGGTGCTTCCAAAGGAAATCGCGGCAAAGCAGGGTTCGGTGGAATCTTCAAAGGTCACCATGGTAAACCTCTCCTTTTTCTGGGTAACATAGGTTGGGACACGAATAACTCGGCTGAATTAGAAGACCTATGGCAGGGTATTTATTTGTCCCACCATCATGGTTTGCATCCCTTGGAGATTGAAGGGGACTCTCAAATTCTCATAAATATGGCCAATCAACTTCTCCAAGGGGGCCATGCTAACAAAATTGCTAAAAGCTGGAGACTAGAGGCTAGATTGGCATTAATTGAACAAGTGCTCAACACCAACCGAGTGATCCTGTTCAAACATGTTAAACGGGAGGGCAATAAGGTTTCAAACGTTTTGGCCAATGTGGGAGTGAATAGTGACCACACTCTTCTTGTTGGTTCTCAAAACATAATCCATGACTATGATCAATTACAGGAATGCAATAATTTGGTTCAGTATGATGAGAACTTCTCAGATGTGTGTGAACATCAGAGTTAAGGTGGTGATGGGACTTGGGTTTGGCAAGTGGAGGGGCCACTTGGCCACCCAAGCCATCACCATGAGATTTAGCCTGCGCACTCATCAACGCAGCATTCAAACCATCGCACTCATCAATGCAGCATTTATTCAGAGCCGAGGTCGAGATCCGACCATTATGCTCACTCGTGCCTCCGTAACGAATTCTCTGTACACTCTCCAACTGGTCACATTAATGGGGAATTAAAGCTGGGAGAGCTTCGAGGCAGCGCTTCTGTAGTGCTCAACTTAGTGTTCCTAAATTGAGGTCATAAATTGTCAACCAAGGCTAGTAAACTGCTGAAGTGAGGTGCACTATATGTGCCTAGGTATCTGTTTCTCACTACGTTGTATTTAGTGCTTTTCTGATGTTTTTGGTTTTATGGTTTTATGTTAAAAAGGAAAAGAACTAAGTGTTGGTAAAGAGAAGTGGATAGTTATCCTAAAACAGAGCAAAACCTATTCTAAACTGTGTAAGGCACTAAAGAACAGAAAATGCAAAGCTTGATAATGACTCATGGCAAAGAAATAAATCACAACATGAACTCAATAACTCACAACATGAACTCATCCAATTCATTCATTAGAAATATGTTGGAATAGCTTGAGGAAAGGACAAGTTTAGTGCAAATGAGGTTCTCCTAAGTAAAAAATCATCTTACAATATTACAAAGAATCTCATCCATGGCTAGAAGTTTATTGGAACACAATTGAAAGAGACTATTTGTAGCACAATAAGATTTCTACTCTAAATTAACTTGTAATGCTAATATTAATCAATTCTGCAGCTCAGCTTGTCACTACTAAACCTTATTCGAAAGTTAGAGATTTTCTAGAATAGTTTTGGGAAAAAGGCTTATTTGTGAAATTGCAAAGGATTGCAGAACAATCAAGGCCTTAAACTAATATCACTAATTCATTCTTGTCCATATGATGATGCATTAATAGAAAGGCAGAACAAGATTAGTTTGTAAACAATGAAGGCCGTGAAGTCTAATTTTGACATTCAACACAACTTAAAGAACAATGAATGACACTGAACTAGAATGCAATTGATCAAAATTGAAACACAGTGACCACGACTAAACTAAAATGCCATTAACCTAACTTGAAATACAATGAATTGGAACTGAACTAGAATGCCACTAATCTAACTTGGAATGCAGTGAATTAAAACTGAACTAGAGTGCCATTATCAAACTTCAAATATAGTGACAGAATTAAACTAGAATGACATCTACCTCCGGAGTGCTACAACAAGACTAAAGATGCAACTAATCACTGAAATGTTTCAGCTCTGTCTCATTCGGAATTATTGGTATTTTGGAATAGTTTGTAGAACAGGACTGGCTGCAACATGTTATGTAAATAAGCATGAAAGCATAAAATTCAACAAAACACAAAAAAGCTCTAAAACACCACAGCTATGTCTCATCCGAAGTTAATGATATTTTGGAAGATTTTATAAGATCATGACTAGCTATAACAACTGATGTAATTGAGCATAAAAACGAAATGCAACTAACTCCTAAAATACTACAGTTATACCTCATCCAATATTAGTGATATTTTGGAATAGTTTGTGAAAACAAGACTAAACTGTAGTATCCAATGCAAGTGAACATAAAACACAAAGTTCAGAAAATTGATTAAACTAAGAATGAAACGAGGCTAATGTACTTATCTAAACCATATGAACAAATCTTCTCAGGTAGAAGGGGCCCTCTACCACCAGATTAGCACGCAAATCTACTCAAGATTGACTCAGCTCTTGCAATAAAGTGATGCTTCTTTCATTAAAAGAGAAATTCTTCAAAACAGAGTATTTACGGTCTTCTGAGATCTAGCAATAAAACATAAATCTAGCTAAGTTGTTTCTCGGTCTCCCGAGCCATACTTGTAACAAAATTACATAACTGTCTTTGAGATAAAACAGGAGTGATTGTCTTTTCAAACTAAAATCGAACTAAGACTCTGGTGGTGACCTCATTCTATGATTAAGGACATCTGTACAGTCCTTGTCCTATTAGAAGTCTGTCACCTAGTTTTGGTTTCCCACGTGCATAACCGCCTGTAGACTCGAGCTCAGACTTCGTGGGGAGCAAGAAATGATGGGGGAGTGACGTGGAATATGACCATATGCATTTTTCCTTGTGGTGACACCTGGAACCTGCGTAAACATGAGAACGGCTGCGGAATAGGCGACTGGCTACAAAATGACTGTGTTCTGTAGCCAGTCTAGTCAAAAATTGCTACAATAACAAAATCATGAAAACATAGCAAGTTAGTCATTATACACATTCTTGAAGTAATCCTAATCAATCCTATTGATCATTTAAACCTGTAATTGATGAGGGACAAAGAAAATGAAGTGCAATGTGGTGGAAAAGAAGGACATATTTGGGGCTCAACATACCCCCACTGCAAGGCTTTTGCATGTCCTCATGCAACTTAATCCATATACTCTGAGACCTTTGCTAGGACATCCAACCCTCTTCTTCTGCTTTTCCTAACAGTCAATGGCCTTCTGGGCTTCCTTATGACTAACTTGAATCTCAAATTTGTAAGTGCCCTTCTTAAATTTTTGTTTTTCTTCTTCAAATTTTCACTGGCCTTGTACAACTTTTCCATTTGTAGAGACAGAGTGGTATTCATATCACCTTTGAGCTTAACCTGCTCCCTTAAAATGTCATTCTCATTCTTGATATGCCTATTGAGTACTTCTAACTCATACTTATCTCTTTTAGCATATCAATTTTAGATTTTGGTGGACTAGGAGTTCTGTCTCTAATTTCTGAAGCTCTCTTCTCTAGTGTCTCAACATAATTGTAAATTTCTTGTTGTGCTGGGTCTATTTCAGGGGCTCCTTCATCAAAATCCTCAGGTGTTTCTTCATCCTCAATGTTTATGATTCCATTTTGTCTAACCTCTGTTTTATTTAGTATACCTCTAAGCCTGTGGCTCTGTCTCGGTTGAGATGGACCTTCTCCTCTGTCTTTGGCATATTTTATTATTATTCTCTCCTTCTTAAGTTTTTTTTTTATTTGAGCCAATTTCTCAGAAATCATCTCTTCACTGTCCTCTTGAATTTATTTACCAGTTTCAACTTCAACAGCTTTGGAAATTTCCCTTCTCCTCCTTCTTCTTGTAGGTTTACTTTCAGGTGGAGATTCTTTGGGTTCCTCAAAATGGTTCCTCACTAGAAACTCTTCCCAATTATCTCCCATTTTCCTCAAATGATGTTCAATTAAGATTTTGACTAAGCCATGGTGATACAAAGTTGTTTATAGAAATTGAACCCTTTTTTGAACATTTGAGGCCATTCTTTTCAGACTATGAAGCAGGAAAAAGGGAAAATTAATTTCTTCATCTAAGAAATGCATCATTAACCGAATATGATAGACAAAGAGGGTACCGAATCTTCCTTCACAAGTGATAAATTTTTGCAAAATGAGCAAAAAATTCCTCCATTTGTTCTTCAGTGCCGAGCTAGGGATACCTTTCTTAAAAATGAAAACATCCATACCTGGATTTTTGAGTATTTGCTTCCATGCCTCGTTATGAAATTCCCTATTTTTGAACCACCTTTCTCCTTGTCTGGGTAATTCCGTTGCTTATACAATGAAAGCCTCTGTAACAGTGAATTTAATATCTCCTATCTTGACCTATTCTCCATTGAAGGACCTTGCAAATGTTTTAGTCACCTCTTTGTGAAAACCACTAAATTTCTCCAAAAATTGCAACCAACCAGCCTGTTGTAGCATTTCTCTGATTTGTGGATAACCTTCCAACTACTTGGCTCCAACTGGTTCGGTCCTCACTATGAGACCCATAACTTCTCTTTTCAACCTTCAAATTACTGCTCCTCTGCTCACGGTGAAAATGGCTATTAGAGAGATGTTTCTGCCCCAAAGATGTTTCCTCTGTTTTATAGACTGGAATGGCTAAGTATTGGCTGCGGAAAGGAATGATATGGAGTGGTTATGAAACTAGTGTAATGAGGTGAGGATAGTTCACACGGATTAATGAGTTGAAAGCTATCACGGAAGAAAAGACCGCGGAGATATTTCATTAAGCAATTCAAAATCATCATTAAATACTTTGGCCTAGTGACGTGACTGATTAAATCACTTCAGTACTTTAACCGTTAAGTTTTAAATGATGATCGAATATGGCAAGATGGAAGGGTTTTTTTTGTCCAAAGTTTTTATGATGGATTTAATAGGCACTATCAACACGACTAACCAAAATCACTTTTTGAATCACACATGACTTAACTATACTAAAATTTTCATGATCTGTCACTATAATAATTTCATAAATTTTACCTTTGCCTTCCCTTTGATTCTTTTGTGGTTTTGATATGCCTTGTCCTCCTTTGAAAATATTTGATCTTCAGTCCTCATAACTTCTTTAATTTTTCTTGTTGTCTTGGATATGCAGGATCAATTTGTTGCTAAATCAGGTGATTACTGGATAGTGCCTTCAGGATCTCTGGCTGCAGAATGTCTGATTGGCTGCAGAATGTCTGATTGATTGCAGAATGTACCTGTAGAAGCCTTGAAATGGAATGGTTTGAAGCATGAATGGAATGTTGGAATGTTGTAAGAAATGAGTTAAAAATGGATAATAAAATATGGTGCAATAGAGTATAGGTGAAGTGAATAATGGAATGAAATGAATCACAATTATGAAGTGGAGTGAAAAAGTGTCTTGCAACTTCTGATGTGTATTATTCAATTGCAGAAAAAGGTCAAATTTAAAAATCAGAGATGGAAATGAGGTGGACCATGGAGTGAAATGAATGAAGTATGGATGAATGGAATGAATGACATATGAATGAATGGAGTGGATAAAATATGAATGGAATGAAACATGATGGAGTGAAACTTATGACTTTGTAATGACTATTTGCAGAAAAACAAATTTGAAAAGCTAGAGTGTCAGAAGGATTCTGATTTTCACTCTATCTTTTCTATATAAAAATTCTAATCAGTGATTAGTTTTCATGTTTATACTTCTTCTTCTTCTTCTTTTCTTTTTTCTTTTTTTTTTATTTTATTTCTGACTTTAGAAAATTCAATTAAGTTGATGAAGAAGAAAGATTCTTCTTCATTAACTTCACATGACTGCTTTCCTCGAATCTTTTGACAAATTCTTCTCTTGAGAGTGGCTTATGATACAGCTTCAATCTATGACCATTCACAAGAAAAGTGACATTCTCTTCATCGATTGTCCTGATTTTTATTGCTCCATTGTCAAAAATTCTTATAATTTCATATGGCCCAAGCCAATGTGTTTGGAATTTACCTTGAAAATCCTTGAACTTTGAATCAAACAAGAGAGCCCAGTCACCTTCTTTGAACTTCTTTTCCTTGATGTACTTGTCATTCCATCTAGTCCTTTGCTGTTGGACTATACTTGTTTTCTGAACTACATCTTTTCTGATCTCATCCAATTCATTAATCTGCTCCAATCTGTGCTTTTGTGCCTCTGTTAGATCAAGTCCTAGCTGAACTGCCATTTTGAAAGTTTGAATCTGGAACTCTATGGGAAACAAAACTTGCTTTCCATAAACAAGTTCATAAGGAGTATGGCCTATTGTGCTTCTGCAATAGGCCCACAAGGCTTCAGGAAGCCTATCTACCCAATCTCTTCTATGTAAATGGACAGTCTTCGTTAGGATCCCTTCAATGACCTTATTAGTATATTTCACTTGACCATTTGCTTGTGGATGATAGGGAGTAGATTTTTTGTGCCTAATTTTGTACCTCTACATCATTTGTTCCACTAGCCTTGATGTGAATTGAGCTCCTTGATCTGTAACAATTTCCCTTGGGACACCAAAATGAGTAAAAATATCCTCAAAAATAAAATTAACTACAGATGCTTCAGTAGCAGAAAGTAATGGCTTGGCCTCTACCCATTTGGTAACATAATCAGTGCAAACTAATATATATTTCTTTTGTCTTGATGGAGGATTAATAGGTCCTACAAAATCCAAAGCCCGTTTTTCAAAAGGTTCAATATGTACCTGAGGCTGCAATGGCATCTCACCTGAAGGAGAAGGTTTCCCTACCCTTTGGCAACTGTCACACCTTTTGACATACTCGTTAGCATCTTTAAAAAGGGATGGCCAATAATATCCTAAATGAAAGATATTATAAGCTATCCTTTTATCAGCAAAGTGTCCGCCACAAGGTTCATCATGACATGCCTTGAGGATCTCAGGCATCTCATCTTCCCGAACACATCTCCTGATAATAAAATCTGGACCTGTTTTGTATAACTCATTAGCAATCCATGAATATTTTTCACTGTCATAAATGATCTTTCTTTTGTCTCTTGCATTCATTATTGAAGGAAATTTCCCTGAAACTAAATAATTAGCAATGTCAGAAAACCAAGGAGTTTGAGTAGAAATTGCAAAAAGATATTCATCAGGAAATTGATCTTCAACTGGGGTATTGTCTTGGATGTTTTGGAGTCTAGATAGGAAATCAGCTACTGTGTTTTGTTTTCTAGGCCTATCTAGAATGGTAATGTTGAATTCTTGTAAAAGCAATAACCATCTTATGATTCTGCCATTAGTAATTGATTTGTTCATTAAATATCTAATTGCAGAGTGATCTGTGTGAACAAAAGTTTCATAGCCTGTTATATAGTGTCTGAATTTGTTTATGGCATGAACAACAACTAAAAACTCTTTTTCAGTTACAGTATAGTTTAACTCTGAAGGACTCAAATTTTTATTGGTATAGTAGATGGCATAAGGAATCAGGTCTTTTTGTCCCAATACTACTCCTAGAGCTGTATCTGAGGCATCTGTTGAAATATGAAAAGGTAACTTCCAGTTAGGTCCCCTTAAAATAGGTGCTTTAGAGATTTTTGTTTTCAATGTCTCAAAGGCTAACTGGCAATCAGGATTCCACTTGAATTCACAGTCTTTGGTAAGTAATTTGAAAAGTGGAGATGCTATCTTGGTGAAGTTTTCTATAAACCTTCGATAATACCCTGTAAATCCAAGAAAAATCCTAACATATTTTTGACAACTTGGAATAGATAAGTTAGAGATGACTTCAAATTTTGACTCATCAACTCTAATCCCATCCCCTAAAATGTGATGTCCTAAAACAATTCCTTCAGTAAACATCATAAAACACTTCTCATGACTTAGTGAAAGATTTGCTTCTTTACATCTCTTTAATACTTTTTCCAAGTTTGCTAAGGCTTCTTCAAATGTGTTTCCATAAACTGTGAAATCATCCATATATACCTCTACACAATCATGTATTAGATTTGAAAAAATTCCTAGTACTGCCCTTTGAAATGTTGCGGGTGCATTGCATAGTCCAAATGGAAATACTCAGTAAGCATAGGTACCCCAAGGACAGGTAAATGTGGTTTTGTCTTGATCTTCAAGTGCTACTTGAATTTGGTTATAACCACTAAACCCATCTAAAAATGAGAATTACTTTTTGCCAGCTAATGTATCTAACACCTGATCTATGAAAGGTAGGGGGAAATGATCTTTAAGAGTAGTTTTGTTTAATTCCCGATAGTCAATACATACCCTCCATTTACCATTTTTCTTTGGCACAATTACCAAAGGAGAAACCCACTGAATATCTGAAATGGGATAGATAAAGTTGACATTTAATAATTTCTGCAATTCTTCTTTAACAATCTCCCTAAGATTTGGATTCATCCTTCTCTAAGGTTGTCTGATTGGTTTACAATTTCCTCTATGTAGATGTGATGAGTGCAAGTCTTGGGCCATATCCCTTTCATATTAGTGTACTCCCATGCATATGCAGAAGAATGTCTCTGTAATATTTTGACTAGCTCTTCTTGTTGAGATTTCTCTAGGTTCTTGTTTATGTTTAAATTTTTTCCTGGAAATATCTCAATTGTAGAGCTGCCAAATTTATCCATGGAATAGAGAGACATCTGCCTTGATGAAAAAAACTCAATGTTGGATTCTTCTTGAATTTTTTCATGCTTATATTCCGAAGAGGATTCAAAGTTTTCCAAGGTATTCAAAATCTGACTATCTTCACTAATTTCTGAAATTGTGAAGAGAGGTTGTAAGTCTTCTTCATCCTCTATCCATTGCGTATCATCTAATTCTGTAATTGTTCTTTCTAGAGGATACAAGGTAAATTTCTTGGTTTAACTACCATCAGAGATATACATATCATCGGATCTACAGCTAATGAAGGCATCAGCTATAGCCAACCAAGGTCTTCCTAATATAATAGGGTGTCCTCCTAAATTATTCTTAGGAGTTAGGATCATAAAATCCATAGGGTACTCCCAAGAATCTAGGGACACTGGAATGTCTTCTATTACCCCATCAGGTTTGATCATAGATCTTTCTGCTAATTGTAATAATGTGGGTGTAAAAATAAGATTAGGAAGTTTCAGTTTATCCATGATTTGTCTACTCATAATATTGATTACTGCTCCTAAATCAATGAGTGTGTTTTGAATTTCAATTCCATTGATGTGAATTTTGACAACTGGATTTCCTGGGTCTAGATACTTTGGAACAGCAATCTTACCCATCATGATATCTACTATTTTTCCTGCCAGTTGAATTTTCTTTGTCTCTCTTATTCTTTTTCTTGTTTTCTTCATGCTCAACTCCTTTATTGTCCTTGCTAAGATTGGAATTTCCTTGATGGCTTGTAATAATGGGATCTTAATACAAACATTTCTCAGCTCATCTAGGAAATCATAATTAGGCACCATAATTTTTTTTTCTACACCCCTATCAATTTGTAATCTTTCTGGGAAGGGAGGTGTAGAAGTGGATGTTGATGGCTGCTCTAATATAGGAGTTGAAACTATTGGTTCTTTTTGTTTTTATTTTTCAATGTTTGAGTCTTGGAAAGTTGTGTTCTCTTCAAAAAATTTATTTACCTGTAGAGAATCTTCCTCATAATTGTCTTGCTCTTGTATGATTACAGAAGGTTTCCTCTTTTCAAGTATTCTTCCAGACCTAAGTTGAACATCACTAAGGTCTAAAGGAGTGATAAAATAAGTTGGAAACTGTTGGCCTTCTATCATGTATGTGTTCTGAGGATTTTTATTGTTGGGGTTTGGTATGGGTTGGGCAAGCAACTGATTTGTTTTCTGAGGAAATGGTAATGGAAGTGGTTGATTTTGATGTTGTGAATTTTGAGGATTTTGTTGAAGATTTTGTTGAAAACTTTGTTGAGGAGGGAAATGTGGATATGGTGGATATTGATAATACTAAAAGTATCTTCCATAGGGATTTTGTGCTCCTTGTGCCCAAGTTTGTGATTGATTTTGAAATTGGGGCCAAGGTTGCTGCCAAGAATTCCAATTTGGTGGGGGTTGATTATACATCTGATCATGAAATCCTTGTGTTTGAGGTCCTTGCCAAGGCCTCCTGGAGACAAAATTGAGAGATTCTGTGGAACTTGTAGGAGTATCTTCTTGAAAAACAACTTTAAGACCAGGAAGTGAAGGACAACTCTTGGTCTCATGTTTTTCTAAACAAATTACACAAGTCTCCACAACTTTGGAATCCAAAGGGCACTCTCTCAAGGCATGTTTCTTTCTACATTTGGGACAAATTCCTTTTTCTGCCCTACTTACTGTCCCAGAAGCAGACTTACTTGCCCTTGCAAGAGCAGGGTCTCTTGGTCCTTTTACATTTTTAGATTTCCCTCTTGAAAGGTTGATACATAATTCATCTATTTCAGGTAATGTGAGATGAGATATATCCCCTTTTCCCATCATGTTAAGGATATCTAACCATTCATCCCTAATTTTCTTCAACAAGAGAGCTTTCAAAGTGTCTTGGTCTAAGTTTTCCATTTTTACTCTTTTGATGTTGTAGTTAAATCTCTCCAACAAATCTTCCAGATTTTCATCTTCTTTTTGTAGCATTTTAAACACTTCCTCCTTATGGTTGGCTGGCATACAGTAGTCCAAATGCCTCTCTAGAAATGCTTGTTTCATGTCTTCCCATGTCCTAATAGAACTGTTGATCAAACTCATAAACCACTTCAATGCTGCTCCTTTCAATGTTGAAGGAAATAGTTTAAGTTTTTGAGCATCTTGTAAGTAGTCATAGGTTCTACATAGGACTTCAAATTCAAATAGGAAGGTTTTAGGATCTTCAGTTTTAAGTCCATAAAAGTTTGGGAGGATAGAGGGTGAAATGTTTTTCATAGTTGTATTGGTTTCTTCATCTACTATAGGAAACCCAAAAGAGCTTCCCATTTCTCTTCTACTTCTTCCTCTGCCTCCTTCTCCTTCTGCACCTCTACCTCCTTCTGCACCTCTACCTCCTTCTCCTCTACCTCTACCTCCACCCCCTCCAAATAGTGTGTGTTCTCCATTAAAGACTCCTCCTCCCCCTTCTTCTGCCATATTTGATTCTTTTGTAGAAGTTGAAAAGTTTATGTCCCTAGCAGGGGTTCCTGAATATTCTTCTAAGACAGGTTCAGTGGGTAAAGTGGAAGGTCTTTCTACTAGAATATCTGATCTTAAGTTCTATGGAATTCTAGGATCAGTAAAGGATGGAATGTGGGTTTGAGTTGGAGGTGTGCTGGCTCTTGGTCTTGGTGAAACAAGTGGTGTTCTAGGAATCAAGCTTCTGCTTCTTACGAATCTACCCCTTGAGTCTCTTTCTCTACGCATATTATTTTTTTTGGATGGTAAGAAACAAGGCTACCTAGTTACACTTCCCCGACAACGACGCCAAAATGTAGTGCTCAACTTAGTGTTCCTAAATTGAGGTCATAAATTGTCAACCAGGGCTAGTAAACTACTGAAGTGAGGTGCACTATATGCGCCTAGGTATCTGTTTCTCACTACGTTGTATTTAGTGTTTTTTTGATGTTTTTGGTTTTATGGTTTTATGTTAAAAAGGAAAAGAACTAAGTGTTGGTAAAGAGAAGTGGATAGTTACCCTAAAACAGAGCAAAACCTATTCTAAACTATGTAAGGCACTAAAGAGCAGAAAATGAAAAGCTTGATAATGACTCATGGCAAAGAAATAAATCACAACATGAACTCATCCAATTCATTCATTATAAATATGTTGGAATAGCTTGAGGAAAGGACAAGTTTAGTGCAAATGAGGTTCTCCTAAGTAAACAATCATCTTACAATATTACAAAGAATCTCATCCATGGATAGAAGTTTATTGGAACACAATTGAAAGAGAATATTTGTAGCACAATAAGATTTCTACTCTAAATTAACTTGTAATGCTAAGATTAATCCATTTTGCAGCTCAGCTTGTCACTACTAAACCTCATTCGAAAGTTAGAGATTTTCTAGAATAGTTTTGGGAAAAAGGCTTATTTTTGAAATTGCAAAAGATTGTAGAACAATCAAGGCCTTAAACTGATATCACTAATTCATTCTTGTCCATATGATGATGCATTAATAGAAAGTCAGAACAAGATTAGTTTGTACACAATGAAGGCCGTGAAGTCTAATTTTGACAGTCAACACAACTTAAAGAACAATGAATGACACTGAACTAGAATGCAATTGATCAAACTTGAAACACAGTGACCACAATTAAACTAAAATTCCATTAACCTAACTTGAAATACAATGAATTGGAACTGAACTAGAGTGCCATTATCAAACTTGAAATGTAGTGACAGAATTAAACTAGAATGACATCTACCTCCGGAGTGCTACAACTAGACTAAAGATGCAACTAATCACTGAAATGTTTCAACTCTGTCTCATTCAGAATTAGTGGTATTTTGGAATAGTGTGTAGAATAGGACTGGCTGCAACATGTTATGTAAATGAGCATGAAAGCATAAAATTCAACAAAACACAACAAAGCTCTAAAACACCACAGCTATGTCTCATCCGAAGTTAGTGATATTTTGGAAGAGTTTATAAGATCATGACTAGCTGTAACAACTGATTTAATTGAGCATAAAAACGAAATGCAACTAACTCCTAAAAAAGTACAGTTATACCTCATCCAATATTAGTGATATTTTGGAATAATTTGTGAAAACAAGACTAAACTGTAGTATCCAATGCAAGTGAACATAAAACGCAAAGTTTAGAAAATTGATTAAACTAAGAATGAAACGAGGCTAATGTACTTATCTAAACCATATGAACAAAGCTTCTCAGGTAGCAGGGGCCCTCTACCACCGGATTAGCATGCAAATCTACTCAAGATTGACTCAGCTCTTGCAATAAATTGATGCTTCTTTCATTAAAAGAGAAATTCTTCAAAACAGAGTATTTACGGTCTTCTGAGATCTAGCAATAAAACATAAATCTAGCTAAGCTGTTTCTCGGTCTCCCGAGCCATACTTGTAACAAATTACATAACTGTCTTTGAGATAAAACAAGAGTGATTGTCTTTTCAAACTAAAATCGAACTATGACTCTGGTGGTGGCCTCATTCTATGATTAAGGACATTTGTATAGTCCTTGTCCTATTAGAAGTTTGTCACCTAGTTTTGGTTTCCCACGTGCATAACCGCCTGTAGACTCGAGCTGAGACTTCGTGGGGAGCAATAAATGATGGGGGAGTGACGTGGAATACAACCATATGTATTTTTCCTTGTGGTGACACCTGGAACCTACGTAAACATGAGAATGGCTGCGGAATAGGCGACTGGCTACAAAATGACTGTGTTCTGTAGCCAGTACAGTCAAAAATTGCTACAATAACAAAATCATGAAAACATAGCAAGTTAGTCATTATACACATTCTTGAAGTAATCCTAATCAATCCTATTGATCATTTAAGCCTGTAATTGATGAGGGACAAAGAAAATGAAGTGCAATGTGGTGGAAAAGAAGGACATCTTTGGGGCTCAACAGCTTCCCTGTGTTTAAAGATGGAGCATGTTAGCAAGAGCTCAGACTGCCCCCCTCCTCTGTTGCAAAGAATTTTCTCTCCCTCGACTATGCATCCCTGCTATCGCACAACCACTTGTAGAAGTAGCCATCTTTGTTGTTGCATTGAATTAGGGGAAGGGCTCCACCTCTCTCGTATAGGCCTCTGCAATCAGTCCACTGTTACTTGGGATTTTCTTTTCACCCCACTCCCGCCTAGTTCTGTCTCTCCACCTCCTCCATCACCTTCGTCGGTACCCATCACCATGCCATGTTTGATAAATCACATGAGATGTCGAAGGGGTAACACTAGAGGTCGTCCCCAACATACCCCTTCCATGTACAATTCAGACTCCTCTTCACCCTCCTCGGCCTACTTTATCGGTAGATATCCGAACACTCGCAGTAGGAGGGGCAGATTTCAAAATTCCAACCCTATTCCGACCAACCCTGTCAATCTGGCCTCTAACACCCCCCAGACTGCCCAATTTTTCTTCAATTTCTCTCTAAACAGACCTCTTATAATTGCCTCTATTTCGATGGTCTTTAAGGAAGAACCCCAGCAGGTTGATCCCAGAGTGCTTCAGGCAGGAGCTTCTTCAGCTTCAGCTCAGGAAATGGACAAGCAGTAGCAGCAGGTGAACAAGAACAAAGGCAAAGCTCTTAAATACAAGGAGAAGGTCTGCAGTGGACATGAGCGATCCAAGCAAAGCGAAGCCTCAGGCGTGGACAAGCAAAAGGAGGATGATGAAATGGAGACTTACAGGTGCTTTACCCTGGAGGAACCTCCTCCTCAGCATGATGCTTAATTACTCCATTAGAGTCTAGTTTTTGCTTTACGATTTCCACTTGGTTGGGATCGTTCTTGTTTTTCTAGCTATAGTATCTAGTCGTCTTTGTCTTACAGTTTATCAAACATGCACATTACAGCAGAAACCAAATTTGACACCCCTACGCGAAGAGTATGGCAGAAATATGTATGGTTTGGACTGGTTTCCCCTAGTGGGCAGTCCTTTTTGTGCTTCATATGCTGAATATGCCACTCTTCTGGACAAAGTCATGGCTGCGACCAGGATGTAAATTATTTTTCCTTTTTTAATAGATTTAAACTAATTCAGATAAAAATAAAAAATAAAAAATAAAATTATTTAAAATATAAATATATTATATTAATATTATAATTGATTTATATTAAAATTATAATAAAATATTATAATTAAAATATAAAAATTATAATAAAAATATAATATTATTTATATACTAAATAATTAAAAACCAAACATCCATGTGAGAGAGGGAGAGGATGAGAGGAGAGGAGAGGAGAGAGTGGAGTGATAAGGGATGAGTGTTAATGGAGAGTGAGTGAGGTGAGGGAATATGCGGAGGGTGAGGTGAGTGTGACGTGAGGGAGAGTGAGGTGGAGGGTGAGGTGAGGTAAGCGTGTGGTGAGCGGGAGTTGGAAGGAGAACAAAACTTTGGATAAAATCTTTTAACCCTTTGCATATTTTCCAAATCGCAATTCGCAATTGCAAATTTTTTTGAAGTTGTTTTTTGAAGTGCTTTACGAAATGTGATATGCGATATTGCGATATCGCAATTTCGCAATTGTGTTCTTATTTCAATATTTTTTAAACAATTTTTTTAAATTTAAGGATTTTCAGGAGTGGGGATGTGGTGTGAAGTGGGGCCCACATGGATTAACCATCCTACAATTTGGACTACAGCCACTTTGCAATTTTGGAGTTCTGGGTTTGAAAATTTGTTTTAAAATAAAAAGTTGGAGTATATTACCATTATCCCGAAAAGTATTTTCCTCTATTGTTCAATTTGGCTGGGTCATTTTGTAGGACTATTAGTGAAAAATGGAAAAAATTAGTAAAATTTAACTAAAAGTTAATATTTACAATGAAGACTATTTTAACTAAGAAAATTGAAATATTGGTACATTTTATAACCCAAGCGAGAAAATGATCAAAACTTCAAAGGAGTGCCATTTATAAACCGGTTGACCAAATGAAGTGAAGCAAGTATTGTTGGAAAGCTTGTGAAAAAAGGGATTCAATAAAGCAATCAAAACAAAATTTTGAGGAAGATGAAAAAATGACAAAAATGTAGGATAATTAACTTAATGAAAATTATAAAAGGTGTTTAGCCAAAGGGTCCCCATTATTTGAAGTGCATAAGTAAAAAATGCGGAGGTTGTGTTTTACCACAACATATTCAAAGGGCCTATTAGAGCATATATTTCAGTATTGGGTTCTAAAATTCCTCCTAAAAAGAATTCAACACCCATTAAGCCCTCAGAATACTCTACTATGACTCATGAAGATGAGGAATTGCAACATGATCTATCAAAATTACAAGAGCAAGTGCACCAAATTTCGCTCTCGCAAAGAGCAGCAAAAAATAAAATGGAAGTTTTGAAGAAAGGCATGGAAGCGAAGATGGATGGTTTGAAGAAAGGCATGGAAGCTAAGATGGATGGCGTGGAAGCTAACATGGAGGACATGGAAGAAAAAATGGAAAAAATGAAGAATGATCTAAAAGCAGACATGGAAGGTTTGACAAAGTTGATACAAGAATTGATTCCTAAGGGTGAAAAGATAGTAGAGGAAATTCATGATGAGAACAAAATAAATGTTAATCATGATTTCATAAACTCTAATGTTGGATTGAAGAACCACCATATTCCAAATATGGATATGAGGAAGCTTGATGGAAAGGATCCCGTAACATGGATACTATAGATGGAGCAATATCTTGATCTCAATAATGTGCAAAACACACAAAAAGTACACATTGCAACTTTAAATTTATAAAAAAATACATTTGTATGGTATCGATGGCTTTTATCCCGTAAAAGAATTATCACTTGGTCAATTCTTACGAGGGAAATGATAGCGCATTATGAGGATACAAAGAGTAACACCTTCTTTAGCCAATTGATAAATCTCAAACAAAAGGGTTTAGTGGCAGAGCACATTGAGGACTTCCAAAAATTGAATATAAGGGTAACTGTTATTCCAGAGGAACACAGGATTGATGTCTTCATAGGGACTTTAGAGGATAACATCCAACATGAAGTTCACGTTTGGGAACTTGATTCATTGGAGAAGGCTTTCAGGTTGGCAAGAAAAATTGAATGTAAAATTATGGCAACAAGGAAGCCTACCACTCACATCTATAAAGATGGAAGTGTTGCTACTCCTAGACTTCCACAACCTACAAGGTTGACACCACAAAAATTGGAAGAAAAAAGACCAAAAGTGCTTTGCTAAAGTTGTGATAGCAAATACACTAAAAGTCATAAGTGTGCTGAGAAGAAATTATTTTACATAGATTGTGAAGAGGAGGAAGAAAATGAAGAAGAAACTTCAAAAGTAGAGGATATACACAGGAAGAAACCCTAGAAGAAGAAGAAATGAGTCTGACCATATCATGTAATGCATTTGCAGGAATTACCACTCCTCAAACTCTTAATATAGAAGGACATATCAAGAAGAAAAAGGTAATAGTGTTGATTGATTCGGGTAGTACCCATAATTTTATTCATTGTAAGGTAGCCAAGGAATTCAATTGTTTCCTATACCCAACACTGAAATTTCAAGTGATGGTTGCAAATGGAGGAACTATAAATTGCTCTGGAAAATACCATAATATCAAGCTAGCCATGGGGGAATATGTATTGAATAGTCCAATGCTTTCCATCCCAATGGGAGGTGCTGATGTTGTACTAGGAGTACAATGGTTACAATCTTTGGGGACGGTAGCTTTTAATTTTCAAGAACTTTTCTTGAAATTATTTTTGAAAGGAAAGGAAATCAAATTACGGGGTATCACAGGGAAGCCAGGAAATATAATAAGCTCTAATGTCATGACAAATTTTTTGAAGAAAGAACAACGGGGAGTAATTGCACAATTGTGCTCACTAGAAGTTCCAACATCAAAATCATCTATTTCTCTAGATCTCCAAAAAAATTTGGACAATAATTCCAAGGTGTTTGATACTCCCAAAGGACTCCCACCTATTCGAGACCATGATCATGTTATTCATTTGATTCTAGGAAGTGTTCCTCCAAACATCAGGCCTTACAGATATCCTTATGTTCAAAAGATCGAAATTGAACGTATGGTTGCAGAAATGTTAGAGGTTGGTATAATTCAAGCTAGTCAAAGTTATTTCTCTACTCCAGTAGTATTGGTGCACAAGAAGGATGGATCATGGCACATGTGTCTAGATTATAGGGAGCTCAATAAGCTCGCTATTAAAGATAAATTTCCCATTCCCGTGATTGATGAATTATTGGATGAATTACATGGAGAAATTTATTTTACTAAGTTGGATCTTCGTTCAGGATATCATCAAATTAGAATGAAGACTGAAGATATTCCGAAAAGAACATTTCAAACTCATGAGGGTCATTATGAATTTTCCTTCATGCCTTTTGGCATTACCAATGCACCTTCTACATTTCAAGGGTTGATAAATTCCATTTTCAAACCCTTCTTTAGAAAATTTGTGCTAGTATTTTTTGATGATATAGTAATCTACAGCAGGTCTTGGAAGGATCATGTTCAACATGTTGATAGGGTGCTCAAACTATTGGAGGAGAAACAATTATTTGCAAAAACATCCAAATGTTTCTGTGGAGTACAATAGGTGGAATATCTGGGTCATATTGTATCTCACGAGGGTGTTAAGGTAGACCCTAACAAAATTAAAGCCATTAAGGAATGGAAAGTCCCCACAACCATAAAGTAGTTGCACGGATTTCTCAGGTTAACAGGGTATTATCGTAATTTTGTTAAGAATTATGGGAGAATAGCAGCACCTCTAACAACATTATTGAAGAAAGATGCATTTTCATGGAATCCTAAAGCAACTAAGGCCTTTTAACATCTTAAAGAGGCAATGTGCCTAGCACCAGTCTTAGCTACGCCAGACTTCACAAAAACCTTTATTGTGGAATGTGATGCCTTAGGAAATGGAATTGGTGTTGTTTTAATGCAAGAAGGAAGACCCATTGATTTTGAAAGTTGTTCAATCAAAGGAAAGTATTTACAAAAGGCTATTTATGAGAAGGAAATGTTGGCAATACTACATGCACTAAAGAAATGGAGACCTTACCTAATGGGAAGACACTTCAAGGTAAAAACTAATCATGATACTCTTAAACACGTTTTGGAACAAAGACTATCTTTAGAAGAGTAGCAAAAATGGGTCATAAAGATGTTGGGTTATGACTTTAAATCATATACAACAAGGGGAAGCTAAATGTTGTTGCAGATACACTCTCATGAAAGGATGAAGAGGTGGAAGCATTGCTTTGTGTCATTTCTATTATCCAACCAGATTGGATAACCAAAGCAAGGGATGAATGGAATAAGGACGAAGAAGTGTGGACACTCATTCAAAATTTGCAGCAAGATCCTAGTACATCTGATACATTTAGTTGGAAAAATGATTCCTTATGGTACAAAGATTGCTTATATATTTGCAATAATTCCCAAATAAAACAAAAGATTCTTTTGAAATTTCACACTTCTCCTTTAGGAGGACACTCAAGATTTTTAAAAACTTACCACAGGGTGAAGAAAGAATTTTTTTGGGATGGCCTTAAATTTGATATTCAAAATTTTGCGGCGGAATGTTTGGTTTGCCAACAAAACAAAGTTGAGACATTTAAGACCCCAAGTCTTCTACAACCTTTATCCATTCCAAGTCAATGTTGGGAGGATATTTCAATGGATTTTATCATAGGTTTACCTAAGTCCGAAGGAAGGAGTGTCATCATGGTGGTAGTTGATAGACTTACCAGGTATGCACACTTTTGTTCATTATCTCATCCATTTAAAGCAAGTACAATTGGTACTGCATTTATGGAAACAATTCAAAATCTACATGGAAACCCAAATATTATTGTAAGTGACAGAGATCCCATTTTTATAGGAAATTTTTGGACGGAATTATTTTCTTGTTTGGGTACGCAACTAGCTCATAGCTCATCCTATCATCCCCAATCCGATGGTCAAATAGAGATAGTGAATAAATGTTTGGAAGGATATCTTCATTGTTTTGTATCTGATAAGAAAGCACAATGGGTCAAGTGGTTACCTCTCGCTGAATGGTGGTATAACACTTCCTTCCATACTGCAAAAAAAATGACCCCATTTATGGCACTTTATGGATATCATCCACCATCCATCACATCTTCTTTAAGGGAAAATTATAGGGTTCAAGCAGTGGAGGATCACATTGAGCATCAACAAGAAGTTCTCCAAATCTTAAAGGATAACCTAAATTTGGCACAAAATCGAATGAAACAACAGGCAGATCAACATCGCAGTGAGAGAAGTTTTGATGTGGGAGACTGGGTATTTTTACGGCTACAACCATACAAACAAATGTCCCTCGAGAAAGCTAAGAAGGATAATAAATTATCGCCAAAGTACTATGGCCCTTACAAGGTGCTACAAAAGATTGGTACTATGGCATATAAATTGGAGCTTCCTGCTTCTTCGTGAGTGCATCCAGTTTTCCATGTTTCATGCTTAAAAAAGGTTATAGGGGACAAAATTCCAGTTCAAACAATATTGCTAGAACTTGATGAGGAAGGAAAAACCATATTGGAACCTAAAGCAGTCACAGAAACTAGAAATTGACAGTTACGAAATCGATCAATTTCAGAGTATCTCATAAAATGGAAGAACTTACCCACTGAAGATTCTACATGGGAGGATGAGAATTTTATACAAAATCACCCAGAGCTACTCAAGCGTTGAGGACAACACTTTTTTGAAGGAGAGGAGCATGTTAGGTCCTTCTATTTCTAGTATAGTCCCTTATTTTGGTTAGTGTAACCCCCTTATTGTTATTGTTGTACCCCTGTAACCCCCATTTTTTTATTATTGTGCCCTTACATTATTATTGTTAGGTCAGCTAGGATTACATTGTGGCCCCACTAGAATTACATTGTGGCCCCATGAACTCCTTTATATAGAAAGGAGGTTTTGTCATTTGTATCATCCAAGAATTGTTCATTCATGTAATGTATTGGAGGTTTCCCCCTCAAAGTGGCTTATTTCTAAAGCGTTGATATCTCTTTTCTTCTATTTTTGGAGCTGGTTTCTCAATAAAGCTGGAGGAAGGAGGATGCTACTTTAAGCAAAGTATTATATGCTACCATCTACAGGTAGCTTGTGGGTTCAATCGTGTATTTGGTGAACACACAACCAGACATATGCTATGCAGTTAACCAGCTTAGTCAAGTTATGGTAAAGAATACCAAGCTCTTTTGGAAGAAAGGCAAGCATGTGTTGAGATATCTCATAGGCACCACAAAGTTTTTGCTATGGTACATGCGGACAGAGGGAGTGAAGCTTCAAGGCTTCACTGATGCATATTGGGCAGGGAGTCTATCTGATAGGAAGAGCACATCAGGGGGCACCTTCAACATTGGGTCAGTAACATTTTCCTAGTATAGAAGGAAGAAGAAATCAATTGCACTCAGTTCAACAGACCCAAAATACATTGTTGTTATTCAAGCATCTTGTGAGGCCATTTGGATGAGGAAGATACTTGTTGGTTTTTTTGGTCAACAGATGGATTCGAAGGTGATTTATTTTGATAACCAAAGTTGCATCAAACTCTTGGTAAATCCATTCTTTCATGACAGGTCCAATCATATTGATATCCTACACACCATCTCATAGATTGTGTGCAGAGGCGGGTTATGTCATTAGAGTGAATTCCTACATAGGAGAAGGATGCATACATCTTAACAAAGGCACTGTTAAGAGGAAAATTCAAGGTCCACAACGGTATGATCGGGGTAGCATACAATCCATTACTTGATGAGAGGGAGTGTTGAAATTGGAAACAAGAAGAGGCTTACAATTTAATTTCCCCTTAATTAAATTAGAAGGAAATTTTAATTCCACATCACAATGATAGCTTGAACGATTTAACTGAGTTGGGAAGACTTAGTTAACTCAATCAATTCAAGTTGAGGGTCAAATTGGAGGCATGTAGAGTTCACTCTAAGTTTTAAGGGGTCCAGTTGCAGTTTATTTTGATTTGTAATTGTTTAACTTAATTATTTGAGTTAAAATCAGTTTAACTAGTTCTAATTGATGGAGGAGCTAGTGAGAGGTCCATTGAATTAAATCTGATTTAATTCACATGAAATGATCAAATATATAACTATTAATTCGTTATAAATAGTTTTTGCATGTCAGTTATAAGGAAGACCCAGCTGAGATTGGAGTTAAAGGGAAATATAATATCAGTAGTACAATTATAAAATCGCATAGGTAAGGCATGAGGTCAGCATGATTCCTTGGATGTATTACACAATTAATTATTTGGAATTTCCTAAATTAATAGGGGCTCAATTTCCCTAGGGATTTCACAAGCAAGGCTAAGCATCAAGAGGCAAGAAATTGGTTAAGTATAGGACCAAAATTGCTTGGATCAGAGTGAGACAGTCAAGGATAGTGCAGAGAGCTCTCAAGCCTAAGAGAAGCATTGTATTGTTTCATATTCTTGACTTAATTCAATATACAGATAGCGAGGTTTTTAGTTGAGGCTGATTTGGATTTAGGAAGGGAATAAAATGATATACGTTTTTATTAAAAAAACATATAGATTAAATAAAAATTAACTTGTATTAATAAATGGAATGTGATGAAACTATAAAAATGTGGAATGAAAGAAACTTACTCGAATGGTGGTAGCTTATCTCTAAGAAGAGATGTGATGACTACATGCATTCGCTAGAGCCCATTGTAATGAGGACAAAAGGCCATTTTTAACATAAATTATGAATGAGTAAAACCTAAATGTATGAAAACATAACCCCAAGAGATGAAATTCCAAAAGGTTTTTGGGCTTCGATGGGGTTAGTTGGTATGTTAACTTATCGGGATCGTAACTTTTGCATACGATCTCTATTTTGCATTATCATTAGCATATTGGAAGTCTAACCAAGAAGTAAAAATTTTTACATTCTGATTAGGCCTAGGATAGATCTTGTGACTATCTCTTCAGCCCCTCCACATCAAATAAATATTGTTTAGTGCCTCAGAATGACCTGGGAATTTCATGACCCAAAGAATTGTAGAAAAACCACCAAGAAGGATAACTATGGTTTGATCCAATGAAATAGGTGGGTGGCCATTGATATCACTTAGATCATTGGAGAAGAAAATACCAAGAAAATATGGGGCAAGTTGGGAAACTTACACTAGTAAAAATAACTAGTCAATAAGTTGTTTCTTTAAAAGAAAATTTACCTTTTGAGGATGAGAGAGGGTGATCGAGTCATTGAAAAACTCCATAAATTTAATATTGTGATCAATTACTCATTGAGAGTGGATATATATATATATATGTGTGTGTGTGTATAAGTCTATTTTGTTCATTTCTAGACTCACGAGATAGTCTAGTCATGACTATTGGAAGTAATATGACCACATTTACTCTTGATGATGTGGTGTCATCTATATTATTAGAGGAGATGATGTGAAGGAACATGGAAGGATCAAAAAAATATTCTCTATTGGTGATAAGTCAATTGATGGAAAAAGGTAAAGGTAAACTATCCAAAGGAATATCTAGATCAAAATAAAGATCTAAGTCTCTAGCTATGTCAAAAATATGTTGGAAATGTGCTAAATCACGACATTATAAAAGATATTTCAAGTCGAAGATTTTTGAAAAAAACATAGGATTTGATAAAAAATCAACTAAATGGAGAACTTCTTCAGAAGAAGGTGGAAATGTGTTATTTGCTTCAATGAGTACATAGTCAAATCACAAGTCATGGTTGATTATCTTAGGAGCATCCTATCATATGGCACCCCAAATGAAGTGGTTCTATGAGTATTAAGAATATGATGGAATGTGTTGTTGCTCAAATTAACCCAATTTTTTTTTTTTTTAATTCTTCTATACTGACTCAAAATCCATTTGTTTTTCTTCTTCTCAAATATATTTAGGTATTCTCATCTCCTTGGTCAAGCAGGAAGAAACACCCTTTTTACCATTTATTTATCCCCTTTTTCTGGTGAATACTTACTTCCACCATTCATGAAGTCAATGCATAAATTAAATGTTCTCATAATTTTGAATCATGGTTCCAATCAAACTACATTCAAACTTATATCAGTGCTCTTTTCATTAAATTGACTTGAAGTTGTATGTTAGGTAGAGAGAGTAATTTTTCTTCTCGTCCAAGAATTCTGCCAATCCTGGGAAAAATTGGAAAGACCCTTGGTTATATGTTAGGGGTGTGGGATATACTTAGATTTCCACCATCTTCTTGAGTTCAGAATTGATCACTGTAGAAAATTGGATGAATTACTCATAATTTTTTGTAATATGACTTCCCTTCAATATTTGTCTGTAAAAAACTGCCATGATCTTCATAAGTTATCAAAGGATATATGAAATCGAAACTCGTTGTAACTACTTAGATTGTTCGCATGTACAAGTTTAGAATAATTACCATATTCAATTAGCAAACTTAGACAAGTATTATTCCTTGATATTTCAGCATGTGAGTGCATAAAACAACTCCCATATCAATTAGGCCAATTATCTGGATTTAAAGAACTTGATATGAGAGATTGTTCTCATGTGATGTGACCTCCTAAATCATATAGTGGCTTAATTTGTCTTATACATGTCATCTGTGATGAAAATATTGGGTATAAATGGTCAAATATAAAGGCATCTACCTTTCCTAGCTTGTGGATGGAAGTTGCAAAAGACTGCTTCCATCTAGA
Source organism: Pinus albicaulis (assembly GCA_034641835.2). Taxonomy (NCBI): domain Eukaryota; kingdom Viridiplantae; phylum Streptophyta; class Pinopsida; order Pinales; family Pinaceae; genus Pinus; species Pinus albicaulis. The sequence goes on from CM076579.1 coordinate 1,060,699,615, forward strand.
TTGGCTTGATTACTGATTTTATGTTCATATGTAGGGATGAATTTGTATCAAAGTTTATTTCTGTCAAATTTTTTATGTGGAAAATAATATGATTTAGTCACTAAATACAAATTATTGATCTCATCATTTAAGTGATTGACTAGAGAAAGATCAACAAAAACTATTCAATAACAAACCCCCTGCATTTTCGATGTTTAATTGAGGGGGGTCCACGATAATTGTTTTTTCAAAATTCCTTTGGTAACATGGCATGTATAGGTTAACAACAGGGGGTGCCTCTATGGTTTCCAATACTACTACAACCCCCCCCCATTATGCTTATGAAAACCTTTATACAGTGTCAACGCATGATTTAATTTGTTAGACAAGGTGACAAGTGGTGCTAGATTGGTTATGTGTTTATTTTTTTCTCATCAATTCTTCCATTACAGATGTATGCTTCTCTTGTTTAGAGGTTGGAGATGATGCATTTGTTTTTGGTGTTGGAGATTCTAAGGTATGAGCTTATCTTCCTCAATCAAGTAGAAGAAGGCATAGGCCATGTCCCTCAGTTTTTCCAAAGTAATATGGTGACATCATCCTTTCTAGAGTCAGTTGAAAGTGCTTGTGGAGCCTAAAATGGATATAATGCAATGACCAAGAGCATTAAAACCAACCAACCATTTGTATCATATGAATAGTACATGGTTGTATCTTTGACCCAAAGACTGAGGAAGACTAGAAAGAAGTTAAGGGGTATCCTCATTTTTAGATAAAGATGCAAAAAGGCTCATTGCAGGCGGGAGGAATTATCTTTTTACACCTATGTACTTTTATTTCAAGGTATTGAAAAGTTTAAAAATGTACTAAATTTTTCATCCAGATTGCTCAATCAAGATAACTTTGAAGCCTTCCAAGAATATAGAAACAAGGGACCGGAAAGGATTCCTTTGGATTTATTGACTATTGAAGATGTCAATAGACCAACTCGAAGTATTAGCTTGGATAATGAAGCTAAAGAGATGTCTGAAGATGAATCAGGGCAATCAGAACATCAATCTCAAAATTCGGATCATTCTCATAATGAATCTAAAAATAAAATTGAGATCCAAGAAAAGGTAATTGATCAAGTAATCAAAGAGATTGAAATGCAGGAGAAAGGAGGAATTAATGGAACTAAATCATCTTCCCAAGAATTTCAGCACAACCAAAATACACCTGATTAGTTAGAAAAAGCTCAACCAAAGGATTTGAAGAATGAATGGGAAAAATTTTCTAAGGCACTGCAAACGTCACAACCAAATCCTAATACTGATCAATCTACCAGTTTTTATATGCCTGAACATTCTCAGAAATTAGTGGAAATTGCTACTTCGCTCAAACAAGTACTTGAAAATCATGATTGAGAGATCATTCCGGCCTACCCTACATAGCAAATAGTTTTACAAATTGAATAAATTCCTTCATTGGATGTATTCTACAGTCCTAATCATAAGGCTGTAGTAAAGAAGAGAAAGAGGATAATAATAGATGATACTGTCTCAAATCTTACAAATGAATCTGTTGAAATTCTATGGAAGGATCATCTAGCTGATCCTACTGAACATTTAACCAAGCTATCACAATTTGTAGGAGCATATGCTACTGCCACTATTGATAAGGCCACAAAATTTCAATTGTTACTGAAGCAAAGAGAAGAAAAAATACAAGATTTAGAGAGACTGTTAGAGCATGAAAATTCTAACTCCAGTAGGAAAATGGAATTGAAAATTTCTTAGTTTTAAAAGGATTTTGAAAGATTAAATTTACAGCATCAGGTCCAACTCATAGAAAAGAAAACGCAACTAGAATCGGCAATAAACAAATTACAAAGCCAACCACAGGTAGAGAAATTCATAAGGGAAGCATTGGAAGCAAATGCTAAGCTAAAGCAGTAACAAGAATTGTTTTGCCAAAAAGCTTCTATTACTAGCTCTTATTATGATTCAAGTGAAATCCTAATCCAACAAGTGGCTATCAAGAAAATTGAGTGTGAGAAAATTGAGAAGAAAATCAATGAACACATTCAATGGCAAGCCTCAGAACTAGGAAAGGAAGCTAATCTTATTTAAGGATTGGGAAGCACAATTAATATAAGCAGACAAAGCAGCAGCAAAAGCATCAAAGTTAACAAAGGAAATTACTGAATCCGTTTGTGAATGGCTTTTGAAAGCTGAGCTTATCAAAGAGTCCACATCTAAAGTGCTCTCAGAAATCAAGCCGTTAGAAGCACAGTGGAAACAAAGGACACAAATGCAGGAAGAAATGATTAGACAAGAAAATAAGTTTGATCAAGAAATTTATTGGAATTTTATGATCAAACCTTATCATCAGTACCAAACCCTGCAATCCCCAGATAAATATTTTTTTTGCGTGATTGAAATTATTTCTCTTTCTTGTTCATGTGGTTGTTTGATCGTAATTGGTTTCCATAATTTGTAGAATATATTCATGTATTTTGTTTTAGCATATTACAATATCAATTGAATCTATGTGGATTTTCTACACCCCCAATGGTTGACATCATCATCTTGAATCCTATTGGTTCTTATAAATTTCATTTTTGTTGTTATTCTTTTTTTTAGGCCCATTTTAGAGCTCAAAATTTCTCTAATGCAGAGTCCAACCTAGGACTCCTTGGATAATCAATAGCTAGATCCATCAAGCTCCTAGAGCCACCTGGGCTTGAAAACCCAAAGCACCAAACTCTAAAACTAGGATTCATTATTTGGTGTGGTTAACTAAATAACCACGCCTCATTTTGTTACAGAGCCCAACCAAAGGACTCACCAACTACTCAACTAGTTCCAAATTCCAAGCTCTAGGACTCCCTATTGATCAATTTCCAAGAATAAATAACTTAATAATTGATCAGTCTCCATGGAATATACTCACCGATTACCAGGTAAATAATTGGTAGCCAACACAAGCCAAGGTACCCCTCAACAACCTTTAAGTTGTTATGTTTCCAGGGCCTCTAGGTACCCTCCAAGCCCTTTAACCATTCATGTTGCATTCACACACATTATATCATCTTCTCTAGTTGCACTTGCCCTTCCAGGCTTATGCATCCCCTTGGTTGACTATAGTCCCTCGAGCAATCCATCTTGTTGAGTCCTTCAAGAGCATATAACTACAAGGATTTTACCCCATACACTTATTTTCCTACCAGTTGCATGATCAACAACATAACAACCATGATTAGCTTCCAATAATTTATTGCATTGATACTACAAAATATTTTTTTCAAACATCATGCAATCAACAAACAAATTCTCACTCACGATATATATATGTGCATAAAAAACACATAACTTATAAAATATATTCAATTTCTTAGGATAAAAAAACAATGGAATAGGTTAAATAAATTGTCTTGGCCAATTTCTTTTATAGGAAAACTATAGCCTAGTTGTCCCATTTCATGGTTTATTCTATTATGTATATTTAATTTAGCAGCCATATGTACCCCACATATCTATTATTTTTATAGTTGTACATTTTTCTGGTGCTCTTTCATACTGGTAGTTATTTATCCAATCTTTCTTGTACATCTCCCCTATCACTCTTGAAAATCATTATGACCTGTAACTTGCTGGGAAATTTTCTCCCACATTTCCTACTCATATTCCATTATGCCTATAATTTTTCTACATAAGTACTTTGTATATTGTTGTGCCATGGATTTGGTGTGTTGCAATTTTTTCTTTTTAGAAATGATTTATATCCTCTATTGCCTATCTTTCTTTGTGCTTGGTTTGTAGATGTCAGTGTCCCCTTTTCTTTATGTTGGATTTGTTAATGGTGCAAGCCGTAGCACTGAGAACCTTGCATCTGTCACTTGGGAAATCTATTCGCCCATTGATGAGTTGGTAATTTTACATGGAATATGTCTTGGTCGCACAACTAACAATATTGAAAAATATAGTGTAGTGATTAAGCTATTATCTGATGCCATTTCTCTTGGTCTTCATTGTTTGCTTGTTAAACTTGATTCTCAACTCATAGGACTTCAGTTAAGTAATGTTTATTTAGTTATAAGTCCTACTCTTTATGAGTGCTCTTAAGGGTTCATCTCTTGGAAAGAGAATTTGATTATATTTAATATCAACACATTCCAGGGACTCTAAATACATTAACAAATATTATGGCCAAATATGTATTAGATATAAATTTTCACAATTTATAAAATACCAAAACATTAACACATTTAGTTAAATAGTAGCCAAATATAAGTCACTTGTCATTAAAAAAAATTCAGAAAAAGTGTTCTAACAACTTAAAAACCATAACATTTATTTATCAAACTACATGCCTATCAAAAAAAAAATCCCAATTATTCTATGTCAAAACCCTGGGCATGATGCTCATGATAGCATATGACTTCCCTAGCTACACATTGAATCAATCAACCCATCCGCTCAGATACTCCATTGATTGTATGGCACTCATAGCACCGAGGCACCTCTTGGAGTCACATATCTGCAATTCCCTGAGTCAAGCCCTCAAGGTTATAATCTATATCCTGAAGCTCTTTAGTTTATTCTCATCCATGGTATCCTAATACACCTTGCTAAAATCGCTGATGGATGGGTGACATTCCATCTAGGTGAACTAGTCCAACATCTTCATGTAAAAATGATATCTAGTCTCAACACAACAGAAACATTTTAAAAATAAAAACACATAGAATTGAAATATTTTTAATATTCCTTTATACGTACGGCATCCCGTTGAAATATCATAGGAAGACCAAAATCGGGATCTCCACAGAAATTTGTACCTATGTAAGGACAATCCTCGAACATAATTAGTTGATCCTCCAACCACCTGAACCAAGTTGGACCAAATGAAAATCACTGAGCACCCCCATGGTACGTTATAAAATCCACCCACCTTATCATATGGGGATATCATGGTGTTGAATCATCCATAATTACCTATGGACACATAACAAGTACCCTTTCCAAGAAGAAGGACACCAAAATAGACCCGTAGTTGAACTATTTTAGCTTACCTCTCCTTCATCTGGCCAACTGATCCTTTATATTGACCAAAATCCCTTCACACCAGTTAAACATTATGGGCTCCATAAACTCTATGGCATATTGCATTTGGGCCTTAGTGGCCAAATTCGAAGCTACACTCCTTGATATGTAAGTAATTATAAACAACACATTCCTAAGTGGAAGGTCACTCACACTCTTGATATGGGTATTTCCACTACTCTTCTCATTCCTAGAGAACAATATTGAACAATGAAATGATTCATTGTTTCACCTCCATCTCTCAAAATAGATAATTAAATATGAGCCCGTCTCTTTGAGAGCCTAGTCATGAAGTAGATAAATTTTACATATATGGTAAGACTATAAACACCCACTCGATATGTTGTTCATTTGGATCCCATGTTCTTACCAAGTGTTATAATAGATGCAATTTAGCCCTCATCCCTAGGATCAAGAATAATTTATATAACTCGCATTGATGAAGTGCCACCGGTGTATTTACATCATTGGACACGATTAAATCATCTACCTCACACTTTTTCTCTCACCACTCCATCATTATGGTAATCAAATTCCCAACAAACATCAAAGGGAGAATGGATTAATCCATCAACAATAGAAATTTTAATTTTTTCCACCACCAAAATGAAATCCTAATTTTCTTTTATGTCAGTTGCAACCATACTTTTACATACAATGTGAATATGTCACACCTCGAACATTTTGGAACTATGACAATTATCCAGTGTTGTAGTTCTTGATAGGTGGGGGGTGCAACACCCTTAGGTCAGTTTTACTCCTACTTTAAAAAATATATCTGGCCAAAAATACCGTGGAAAAATGAAAAAAATACCATGAAAATGAAGAGGAGAGTCAGATCTCTTACCTGGAAGAGACGTCATCAGAAATCATCCTCAAAATCACCTGAAAATTGCCTCCTGAAGTTTAGAGCTTAATTGAGGGGTTTTCACTCCAAAAATGGATAAAAAAATGGTAAAAATAAAATTATTTTTTTCCCTTTTTTAAGAAATTTTTTTTTTGAATATTTATTATTTTATTTTGCCATTTTATTATTTTATTTAAAAAATACCTCACTTTACGTATTTCTAGCATATTTTTTGGGCGTATATGCTAATATTGGTCATTTGAGTTTGTGCATATTTCAAGTAAAAATTGAAGCATGAAATTTTTTAGTGCGAGCACTCTTTTTTTTATTTTTCAGACTCATTAAATTAATGAAAAATACATGAGGTTTTTTTTTTTTTACTCTCTAAATATGAAAAATCATTGAGTTTTACTTTCTCTAGCATCATTAAAATTTTATGTTGAAATAACTAAACAAGTTATCTTTTATCCTTTTTCGGTCTTGCTAAAATTAAACGAAAAAGGTTACCTTATATTTTTCTTTTATTTCTTTTAAAATCCTCTAAATATGAAAATATATTGAGTTATGCCTTCATTGGACTCGTAAAATTTTAAACAACAAAGGAACCATATGTGAATGGGTACTAAACCACTCCTTCCTAGGGTTCGTTCAAAATAATATAAAGGACGAGCTTATAGTTTTGAGCATATGTTATCCTCCTCAAGCTTGCATAAAAATAAAGTGCTAATCGCTAGAAATGGTGGGGGGAATTTGGGAGAGAAATTTTTCTCTACATTGTATGGCAGCAAGTCGCTCTTGAACATGACACCTTTCACTCCTTGTGTCAAGGTTTTGAAATCCACTTATCTCTCATTGATCACACCTCTTTGAAAAGTCTTATACTTTGGTTTGCGATCCACTTTTTGAGTCAGTGATACCAAGACAATTGTCATGTCATCAATATGTTCAAGGGAAGTTCGACCTTATTTGATTTTCTAAGCATTCTATCGTGTTAACCATATTTGAATTAACCAACCATTAGGGGAATTTTGAGGTCTAAAATGGGCCTCCTAAGAAAAATGTACAACCAAAATAAACTTTATAAGAACCAATAGGATTCAAGATGTGATTTCAACCATGGGGGATGATTCACCATTTTTGGAGTAAAAAAGTAAAAATATTAAAAAATAATAAAATAATAAAACTACTTTTTCAACTTATCTCCCTAAATTTTTACACAATTTTTTATTGGGAGTACTCGTTGGATGCAAAATTTAATTCCTCATCCAAGGAGTACCCATATTGCATACTTTTGATGGACCTTGCTACAAAAAAAATGAGAAATACATTAAAAACGTAATTGCAATAATTTTTTTCATGTATTTCTCATTTTTGTGTAGAAGATTCCATCAAAGTATGCAACATGGGTACTCCTTGGATGAAGAATTAAAATTTTCATCCAACGAGTATTCCCGCTCAAAATTTGAGTAAAAACTTAGGGAGATAAGTTCAATATATGATTTGGAAAAATAGTTTTTTTCTTTTTTCCCTCTAAAATATGTTGATGTAATCAAATGTATTTTTATTATTTCCACTATTATTTTATAATTTCCTTAGGAGGCCCATTTTAGACCTCAAAATTCCCCTAATGTTTTACATTCCTTACAACCTTAATATGTTGATGTAATCAAATGTATTTTTATTATTTCCACTATTATTTTATAATTTCCTTAGGAGGCCCATTTTAGACCTCAAAATTCCCCTAATGTTTTACATTCCTTACAGCCTTCTATTCGACCATCCCTGAGTAATTCCTAAAGCACTTTGTGCGTTGTTTCACTTCAAATTTTTATATGTGTTTCGTGTCATTTATGGGGGATACATCAAGGCCCTCCTATGATGAATCACTTCCTATCGACTTCAGTACATTATCTGGGAAATTGATTTAGAAACCATTCAAAACCTTGGATCTTGCATGACTCAATGGAAGGTTTCCTCACCTTTTACCATGGGATTACACCATTGACCTTAGATCGATTGATTCTATGAGTTTTTGACTTCAGATCATTTATTAACACTCCATATAATGTACTTGAGTACCTTAAGGGTCATTTTCATTATTGGTGGTTCCTTTCACATCAGTTAATTATTTTCATTATCGATCAATAATAAGGTGTTTTATACCATATTTGACCTCAACACATTGATTCACATGGCTATATTCATTCTTTGGCTTGATAGAGATGAATACCCTAGACCTTGTCTATCATGTGCAAGTTACGATGGAGTTATTTGATTATTTACTATTGTTTCATAGATCCACAATGTATGTTGGTGACTATGTTCACATTGAGTCATCTAGGCATGGATCCACAATGTATATTGGTAGCTATGACCTTCCTCATTTGACATGGATCTTTGCATGTCCATACTTGTACTTTGAGTTGCTTGTATTCTAAGTATTGGAATGTCTGATTTAGAGATGGTCATATGATATTTTTGTACTATAATTCCTTTATTATTATTGATATATTTATGACCAGTTGATCTTTTGTTTCAATTCCTTTTCATTATAAAGTACTTTAGTCATCACCCCTCTTCTGACTTTATACTTTATGGGGAATTATGTTACAAGTTATTTTTTCACAATAATAACAAATGAGTTGTACCCCTATCCTTCATCATTTGAAGTATAGTTTCCACAAACACGTGAAAGAATTTGGAAGAGAAACTCACTCATGAAGATAAGAATCTCATAAAAATACCTTTAAAAACCATAATTTTAAAGGGTGTCGTGGGTGGGACTATAATTACATGTGATTCTAATAGGTTATTTCACTGTGTCTAACTCTTGACCAATGACACTTTCACACCTTTCCTATTCATAGGGTGTGACATTGTTTAACAAAGGTAAAAATACAAAGAATACGAGAATATTCTATTATAAAATCCTCATGGATGACATCTTCTCCAATTGATTTGGATTTGGTTCAACCTCCATACATTGTTGGATCTCAACCTCCATCCTTTATCTCCTTCTATCCTCTCCCAAGATTACAAATAGAAACATCTCCCATTAGAATGGTTAGTGAAAAGATATCAGAAGCTTGGTAAATTTTTTCTCAAATTCCCATCTTTTAACTGCAAGGATTTTAAAGGCAAGGCTTGGAATGAAGGAACAAACTGGGATGAGATCCACAACATCAAGGATCAGGTTTTAATCACTTATTTTATGTTTAATACATTGAGATATCTATTTCCCATAAACATTGCCTACATTTGATGGTTTATTGCATATCTCCTTGATCATATGTATATGTATATTTTCAAATCATATTTGTATGTTGGTGCTTTTATCTCTTGTTTGTTTGTTCCATTTGTAGGTTTATTTTTCATGAGGACTATGGGTAAAGCTAGGAGTTAAAGATCACAAGTGACTAGCGAGGGAAAATTTCATTAAAAAAAGTATGAAGAATTTATCTTTTTATTTCTCATATATGATTTGATCATGATAGAATTAGCGTAATTTTTCTATTATTGTCTCTTTTGTTTTAGGTTTGGTTTCCAAACCTAGGGAGATCGCCCTTGTCTACAAGGGGGATTTATCTGTCAACATCAAGGGCATGAGATCCTCTTGGAAAATAAATTTTCTTTGCTTGTAAATCATGTAAGAAATGGGAGCAGAGAATTTATGCAAATAGAACTAAACATTTTCCTTGTTTATTTCCACTCCTACATACATGTTTTCATGCTTTTGATGGTGCTTCTTACAGTCAATATGCCTTTTATTTCCTCCTTTTATAAGGCTTCCCTCGACTTTAGTAGAATCTAGTACTGCAATTGTATTTCCCATGGGGTCCTTTACTTCTTGTTCCAGATTTGTAAGATTCCCGATCTGAGGGTGGAGCTCAGATGTGCCTTCAACTGGTTTATTATGTGAATTTCTAATGAGTTTTCCCTAAGTGTAGATTTGGGGAAAAAATGTGTCTCATATTCATAGAAGATGATCTTGTTTTCTACCTTGTACCTACCATCATGAATGATTTTGTCCAATAATTCACAAGAAAACTTATTCTTGGATTACTCTACTAAGAGGTGGGCTCTACTATCTCTTAAGAATGTGTCATCTTCAACATTCTCTTCACATTTTACCTCATTAGATTGTAAGGAATTACTTGTACTTCTTCAAGCTATTATGTAAGTGACTTCACCTTGCTTGGGTATGACTTCCATTTGTTGGGTTGTTAGAACTCGGGGAACACCATTGGTCAAGCCTCTTAGTACTACCTTGCTGCCCTTTGGGTCTTGTAATTCCATTTATATCACTTGGTTTTTCATCACAGGCCATCATATTGAGTACAACCATTGTACTCCTAGCACCATATTATTATCTTCCAATTCTATCACATAAAAATCATCAATAAGTGTATACTTACCAAGTGTGATTCTCAAATGTGAAAATACCTGTTTGCATGTCATATGATGCCTAGCAACTTCCCTCACTTTGAAGCCCTCAAATTCTTGGGTAAGTATGCCTCTCCTTACCACCAAGACTACATAAATAAAATTGTATGTTGCTCCAATGTATATCAATGCTATGATTCATTTCCCTTGTAGAGCACCCTTTCTTTTGAATGTGTGATATTTAAGGATTCCTAAAAGAGTGGTGATAGTACCCTCTTTAATTCTTGAAATTTGATTTTTAGTTGTTTTTAGGGATGGTTCCTCTTCAAAAATGCTACGCTCCCTGCTTGGTGGTTGTGTTGTATCACAATCATTGTCACTATCAAGCGGTACTTGAATGTAGTGAATCTTTCCCTTTCCCAAACATCATTGTACGGGTTCCCATCAGGGAAAATTTTAAGGATGGAAAATTATCTTAAAGTTTAAAAATATTGGCGAATCTCACTAGTCCCTAATATGTAAACTATTAAATTTTTATTGATATATTTGTAAAATTATTCAAATTTATAATGGTTTTATATATGGTCTCTATATAATGTTGTCAATTTTTAAGGTAAAATAATTCTATATTGTAAAATTTGGACGAACCATTTTTATAAAAAATGGAAAATGGTGAATATTTTTTGTGAAAAAATCATGGAAAATTAGCCAACCTACAAATCTTAGCCCCTAAAATTTTCCATGGTTCCCATGGCTCTTTGAAAGTGAAACAAAGCTTCTTTCTTCAAAGCTTGTTTTGAGTTTCTTCATCCAACCAATCATTCTTAGTTTTGTTGTCCAAATATATCCTCTTTCCCTTATTTTTTGGAGGGACTTATGGTATGGGTGGAGCCTTCATTTTTGGTGTAACACCTCCCATATCTTGAGTCTTGGTGATTTATTCCTGTAATGTGGTGTTTAATGGTGTTTTCATTAATGCAAACATTGATTCTTGAATGATCTTGATATTTGTATCGATTGCATCAGTTGAAGCTCATGTTAGGGTCCTATAATATAGGAATAAAAGTGTATTTTTCTCATACTATTCATCTTGGGGGTCTGTTTGTCAATTTTAGCCTATGAGTCACTATGTGTCATAGTCTAAAGGTATGTATGAAAAGAGAGTCATATGGGTTAACGTAATTGTAGATTTTAATTTCATAAAGGAATCTTTTAGCCCTAATTTGAATTTTAAAGGGATAATAGTCCATGAGGGTTCATTATTAGAGTTGAAGGGGACATGTCATGGGTTAGTTAGTGGTTTGAACTTCTCATACTTCCATGATTTCAAATTTCAAGATCATGACATGAGAGGGCTTGTGGTGGCATAAAATTCAAACCACCATTCTTCAAGCCATCCCTCATTTCTCCTTCCTCCCAAGTGAATTTTGAGTTGAAATAATTTGAGGTTTCAAATAAGTTTGTATAAAATTTAAGGGAGGTTTTTTAAGCTCATATGAAAGAGGGTGATGCGCATTTGTTGTGAAAATCACTTTTGTTGTGAAACTGGTTGTTTTTGTTATCATTTTCAAAATATTTTTTTTGACCAAAAATAAATGAATTTCAAAAAATTGAAAGAGTTTTTTTCCAAGAAAATGCAAAATAACAAAAACCCCTCTCATTTTTTGCACAAGTGTCATGGTTTGGGAATTAAAGGTCTCACTTAGAGACCCATTTTCCAAAATTTCTTGCTGACAAAATTCTGAATTTTTTGAATTCGATTTGTAAATTCGAATTTTTGGAAGGTTTGAAGTATAATGGGAAATTAAAGGTGAATGTAGATGGTTGGTTGGTCACTCATAATCATTTGGAGCAAGAAAATTCAATATTAGTTCAAAATTCAACTTTTGTTGCGCAAACTAAAAATAGTCATTTTGGAAGGCCTACAAGCATGGAAGGAAGCATTCATTGTGTTCTACACCAACACATCATCATATCAGGCACATATACATACTCATTTGTGTACAAAAAAATCTACACCCATGCTAATTTTTAAGACTTATTCCCTATGTTGCGCAACTGTTGTGCAAACATATCAGTCCATTTTTTCCCTCTGTTGCGCAAATATATCAGTTAAACTTATTTTGGAAAATTCGAAATTTAGAGCTTAGAACCAATTTTGGTTATTGGATAAGTGTAGATAAGTTTAAATTCACGCATTTTTAGGTTTTAAAGTCAAGTGTCGTTAAGTTCTAACTTTCTTGATGTTTTTAATGTTGAGACAACAATTTCCATTTTTTTTTGTAAAGTTGCATTGCATTTAGACCGTTCAACTTTTATGAAGTGAATTTGATCACCTAGAGTGGTGATTCGAATTCTTGATTGTATATAATGATGTAAAGCCATGGAAAATAGCTCGGGTTGGGTCAGTGTGAAGAAGCTAGTCTGCAAATTTTGCATTTTTGTATCATTTCATCAAGTGAATAGAGGATGGAAAAAGGTGTTTTGACAGGGATTCTTGTGTCAGATGTCTAATGGTATGTGTATTCTCTTTGTTATCAATGTTTCTTATGTTTCCATGGTGTGAAAACATTTCTTCATGCTCAACTTAAAGGAATTTTGCAAAATTCACTTTGTGCTCTATTTTATACTAGCTGAACATTCATGTGTTTCCTTTTCTTCTAATGGAAATTTGAATTCATCTTTAGTTTGATGTTCTTATTGTCACATTTTGATGTTACACTCATGCATTCACTACAACGAAACTTGGTTAATTATCAACATATTTTCCTATCCTGCCCCTGGTTAAAATATCATTATCATCCCTTATTCACTTGGATCATTAACTATATTGAGCCTATTCGAAGTGGATCTTCCTTCTTTCACCTACCTTCAAATGACAACTTAAACTTATCTTTTGATCAGTATAATCAGCCTAAAAACTAGATCCTATCAGTGATTTATTTGATTGATAGCACAAGACAGTGAGAGAACCCTCTCCAAGGCTAAGGGGGTTGGACCTTAGCCTACAAGAGGTTTTTGGTTACCTCTAGGATTTCTCTCCTCGGCCTGGAGAAATTTACGGAGTGATAACATCTCCAATGATCAAGAAGCCCTGGAAAGCTCTAGAAGCATCGCATTTCAAGACAAAAATGACTAAGAATATCAATGTTTTTTTGGAATCAGTATCAATGTCATATGATTCTCCTCATCACGTCGATTTCAATGGTATGAGACATGTCTTAATACTCCTTACAGTTTAAGCGATATGACGAATTAAAGTTCGTGCCCCAACCTTGTGGTCAAAAACCCAAAAAGGGGTGATGATGTGACAACATATTTTTGACCAAGGCTATGAAACATGTCATGTGTAGATAAAGGACCTTCATTAAAATGTTAAATTAAATATTGATGAAGGGGTTACATTTAATTGTTGCGGTCAAAAGTAATATTTTTTATTAATTCAAAAATTAAATTATATGGTCCACAATGGAGGGAAAATAGGGCTCCAAGTGAAATTTAAATTTCAAAAAATGTTTTCCTCCTAGCTCATGTTGGATCCTATAACTCTCTTTTACCATTATAAAATAAGGTTTGTTCTCCCTCAAAAGGCATCTAAAATAGTCGTTGATTTGAACAAGGATTTCTCTAAGGTTTTGTGACTAGGATAGTCAAGAAGATTTAGAGAAGGCCAAATTTTGTTTTAGGCATGTTCTTAGGCCATACACTTCTATAAAAAAAAAATGATGCAATATTTGTTAATGATCTAAAGGAGTTCTTTTGATATTTTTTTGTCTAGGTATTTGTAAAGATTTCTTGGACTATTTATCTTTTTTATGAAGGGTTTCAGATTTGGTTGTAGATATAATCAAAGGAATTTGAACTAGAGATGATACAAGTGTCTTGAAATTATCCTTGACTCCAACATATTTTTGGTTTCCCAAATTGTAACATGATGTGAATGGATTCAACTGACATACAAACTACAAACCAAGTTCTAGGAATTAATATCTCATTTTTGGAGGCTCTTCACTTGGAGCCATGCCCTAAAATGTGACTACACTGAAGCAGTTGATGGTCCGTGCTTTAGTCTCTTTTGACACTGGTCTTTGTAGTATAATGAAGAACTGATAATTGTGCATTTATCTTATGCAACCATAAGATGAGAGTTCCAATATAGATATTTCATTAATAAACATAGTGAAATGTGTGGTTCGATTCAAGTGTCAGAAATTTTGATTATTTTTATGGTGTTCGATATCAGAAATGTATGAGATTGAGATTGTGTTATCACTGCCTTTGATGACTGGAACACATATGCGTATATATAATTTCTTTTGTCATGGATGAACAACATCTTCCTCCTCAAATTGATTCCCATGTTATTCAATGATGTGACTTGGAACATTTGTAGAAGTTTTATTGACATAGAAATTTCATATATATTTGAATCAATCACATAAACCCTAAGATGAGTCGCCTATTCAATGAATTCCAGTGCTATGTGGTGTGTTATGTAAATATCTCATGCATCCTCATTTGTTAATTATATTGAATTATATAGAGCATTCTGGCACGAGTGATATACCAAACCTTCCTGGACTCTGCCTTAGTATGTCGCGTATTATTTCTTGAAGCTTATTGTTTTTTTTGGAACTCAAATGTTGAATATGAATACCAGATAATCTATTAGTTCTAGTGTTAGGTCCCTATATTACTAGTATAGTTCCCTATTGTTGTTAGTTTAACCCCCTTATTGTTATTATTGTACCCTTGTAACCCCCATATTTTTATTATTGCGCCCTTAAATTATTATTGTTAGGTCGGCTAGGATTACATTATGGCCCCATGGACTCATATATATAGAAAGGAGGTTTGGTAATTTGAATCATCCAAGAATTTTTCATTCATGTAATGTATTGGAGGTTGCCCCCTCGAAGTGGCTTATTTCTAAGGCGTTGATATCTCTTTTCTTCTCTTTTTGGAGCTAGTTTCACAACATTTGGTATCAGAGCTTTGAGATTCTAGGGTTTCGCTGCTCCAAACAGGTCATCGTGGCATTTGCACTATAATGTTTTTTTTACGAAGGTTCAACATCTGAAATTTTTAGAGTGCGAAGCCAAAATCCAGAGGGAAATCGTCACAAATTTCAGAGCTTGGTTCGCAATATTTTCGGAGATATAATCTATGCAAGTTAGGTCAGTTTGCAAGCTCCTGAATTTAACCTAAACAGGTCATTGTGGTATTTTCGTAATAACTTTGGTTCTACGAAGGTTAAGAAGCTGAAATTTTTAGAGTGTGAAACCGCAATCTTGAGGAACATTTTCACAAAATTTTAGATATTGGTTCACAATATTTTCGGAGATATGATCTGTGGAAGTTAGGGCTTTTTGAGGCTTCTGAATTTCATCTCAAAGAGGTGATCGTGGGAAATATTCATAGCTCTCTCTCTGAGCATCGGATTGGAATGATGTAAAAAGTGGCCCCAAGTACACGAACTTTATTTTTTGGTCTAACAATTTCAGAGCCAAAGGAGGAAACAATGACACATGGCAAGTCATACAAGTTCGCTCTACTGAACCAGTCCAAAATTGGGTCATTGTGGGAGATTGGACATAACTTTTCCTTGAAGAATCCAAATCAGATCAGACCTATGGCATTTGAAAGAAGCTTCATATGGCTACTACAGGGCTGAATTTCAGATATTGAGGATCCGCAATTATAGAGATAATTCAATTTCAATATCGAGCTCCTCAAAAGCAAGTAAAAGGTGTGTAATTTTTTTCCGAATTGCATAAGTCTTGTTTAAAGAATCAAGTTGAATTGATTCAAAGGGCATATTGTAGAATAGATATTAGTATTGGATTCTAAAATGGCCCCTAAAAATAATTCAACAGCTATTAAGCCTTTAGAAAGCTCTACTATGACTCATGAAGACGAAGAATGGCAACATGACATATCAAAATTACAAAATCAAGTGCAACAAATTTCGCTCTTGCAAAGAGCAACAAAAAATGACATGGAAGTTTTGAAGAAAGGCGTGCAAACTAAGATGGATGGTTTGAAGAAAGACGTCAAATCTAAGATGGATGGTTTGAAGAATGGCATGGAATCTAAGATAGATGGCATGGAAGCTAGCATCTAATCTAAGATGGATGAAATGGAAGCTAAGATTGATGAGAAAATGGAAAACATGAAGAATGATCTAAAAGCATACATGGAAGGTTTGACAAAGTTGATACAAGAAATGTTTGCTAATGGTGAAAAGATAGTAGAGGAAACTCATGATGAGAACAAAATAAATTTTAATCGCGATTTCATAAAATCTAACGTTGGCGGGAAAAACCACCATATTCCAAAAATGGACATGAGGAATTTTGATGGAAAGGATCTTGTAACATGGATACTACAGATGGAGCAATATTTTTATCTCCATAATGTGCAAAACACACAAAAGGTACGCATTGCAACTTTACATTTAGAACAAAATACATTTGTATGGTATCGATGGCTTTTCTCCCATAAAAAAATTATCACTTGGTCAATTTTTACGGAGGAAATGATAGCACATTATGAGGATACAAAGAGCAACACCTTCTTTAGCCAATTGATAAATCTCAAACAAAAGGGTTTAGTGGGGCAGCACATTGAGGACTTCCAAAAATTGAATATATGGGTAACTAATATTCCAGAGGAACACAGGATTGATCTCTTCTTAGGTACTCTAAAGGATAACATCCAACATGAAGTTCGTGTTTTGGAACCTGATTCATTGAAGAAGGCATTCAGGTTGGCAAGAAAAGTTGAATGTAAAATTATGGCGACAAGGAAGCCTACCACTCAATTCTATAAAGAAGGAAGTGTTGCTACGCCTAGATTTCCACAACCTACAAGGTTGACACCACAACAATTGGAAGAAAGAAGAGCAAAAGGGCTTTGCTACAGTTGTGATAGCAAATACACTAAAGGTCATAAGTGTGCTGAGAAGAAATTATTTTACATAGATTGTGAAGAGGAAGAAGAAAATGAACAAGAATAGGATATACACCAGGAACCAACCCAAGAAGAGGAAGAAATGAGTCCGACCATATCATGTAATGCATTAGCAAGAATTACCACTCCTCAAACTCTCAAGATAGAAGGACATATCAAGAAGAAAAAGGTAATAGTGTTGATTGATTCAGGTAGTACCCATAATTTTATTCATTGTAAGGTAGCCAAGGAATTGAATTTTTTTCCTATACCCAACACCAGAATGTCAAGTGATGGTTGCAAATGGAGGAACTATAAATTGCTCTCGAAAATGCCATAATATCAAGCTAACCATGGGGGAATATGTATTGAATATTCCAATGTTTTCCATTCCTATGGGAGGTGTTGATGTTGTACTAGTAGTACAATGGTTACAATCTTTAGGGACGGTAGCTTTTAATTTTCAAGAACTTTTCTTGAAATTTTTTTCAGAAGCAAAAGAAGTCGAATTACAGGGTATTACAAGGAAGCCGGGAAAGATAATAAGCTCTAATGTCATGAAAAATATTCTAAAGAAAGAACAACGAGGCATAATTGCACAATTATGCTCACTAGAAGTTCCAACATCAAAATCATCTATTTCTGCAGATCTCCAAGAAGTCTTGGACAATCATTCCAAGGTTTTTGAAACTCCAAAGGAATCCCACCTATTCGTGATCATGATCATGCTATTCATTTGATTCCAGGAAGCGTTCCTCCAAACATCAGGCCTTATAGATATCCTTATGTCCAAAAGAGCGAAATTGAACATATGATTGCAGAAATGTTAGAGGCGGGTATAATTCAACCTAGTCAAATTTCTTTCTCTGCTCCTGTAGTATTAGTACACAAGAAGTATGGATCATGGCACATGTGTTCGGATTATAGGGAGCTCAATAAGCTCACCATTAAAGATAAATTTCCCATTCCTATGATTGATGAATTATTGGATGAATTACATGGAGCAATTTGTTTTACCAAGTTGAATCTTCATTCAGGGTATCATCAAATTAGAATGAAGACTGAAGATATTAAGAAAACAACATTTCGAACTCATGAGGGTCATTATGAATTTTTTGTCATGCCTTTTGGCCTTACCAATGCACCTTCTACATTTCAAGGGTTGATGAATTCCATTTTCAAACCCTTCCTTAGAAAATTTGTGCTAGTATTTTTTGATGGTATACTAATCTACAACAGGTCTTGGAAGGATCATGTTGAACATGTTGACAGGGTGCTCAAACTATTGCAGGAGAAACAATTATATGCAAAAACATCCAAATGTTTCTTTGGAGTACAAGAGGTGGAATATCTGGGTCATATTGTATCTCACGAGGATGTTAAGGTAGACCCTAACAAAATTAAAGCCATTAAGGAATGGAAAGTCCCCACAACCATAAAGCAGTTGCGAGGATTTCTCGGGTTAACAGGGTATTATCGCAAGTTTGTTAAGAATTATGGGAGAATAGCAGCAACTCTAACAACATTATTGAAGAAAGATGCATTTTCATGGACTCCTGAAGCAACTAAGGCCTTTGAACATCTTAAAGAGGCAATGTGCCTAGCACCGGTCTTAGCTACGCCAGACTTCACAAAAACCTTGATTGTGGAATGTGATGCCTCAGGAAATGGAATTGGTGCAGTTTTAATGCAGGAAGGAAGACCCATTGCTTTTGAAAGTCGTCCAATCAAAGGAAAGTATTTACAGAAACCTATTTATGAGATGGAAATGTTAGCAATACTGCATGCACTAAAGAAATGGCGAACTTACCTAATGGGAAGACACTTCAAGGTAAAAACTGATCATGATAGTCTTAAACACTTTTTGGAACAAAGACTATCTTCAGAAGAGCAACAAAAATGGGTCACAAAGATGTTGGGTTATGACTTTGAAATAATCTACAAAAAAGGAAAGCTAAATGTTGTTGCAGATGCACTCTCAAGAAAGAATGAAGAGGTGGAAGCATTGCTTTGTGCCATTTCTATTATCCAACCAGATTTGATAACCGAAGCAAGAGATGAATGGAAGAAGGACAAAGATGTATGGACACTCATTCAAAAGTTGCAGCAAGATCCTAGTACATCTGATACATTTAGTTAGAAAAATGATTCCTTATGGTACAAAGATCGCTTATATCTTTGTAAGAATTCCCAACTAAAACAAAATATTCTTCTGGAATTGCACACTTCTCCTTTAGGAGGACACTCAAGATTTTTAAAAACTTACCACAGGGTGAAGAAAGAATTTTTTTGGGATGGCCTTAAATCTGATATTTAAAAGTTTGTGGGGGAATGTTTGGTTTGCCAGCAGAATAAAGTGGAAACAATTAAGACCCCAGGACTTCTACAACCTTTATCCATTCCAAGTCAACGTTGGGAGGAGATTTCAATGGATTTTATCACAGGTTTACCTAAGTCCGAAGGAAAGAGTGTCATCATGGTAGTAGTTGATAGACTTACCAAGTATGCACACTTTTGTGCATTATCTCATCCATTTAAAGCAAGTACAGTTGCTACTACATTTATGGACACAATTCAAAAGCTACACGGAAACCCAAGGGTTATTTTGAGCGACAAAGATCCAATTTTTACTGGAAATTTTTGGACGGAGTTATTTTCTTGTTTGGGTACTAAATTAGCTCATACCTCATCTTATCATCCTCAATCTGATGGTCAAACTGAGATAGTAAATAAATGTTTGGAAGGATATCTTCGTTGTTTTGTATCTGATAAACAAACACAATGGGTCAAGTGGTTACCTCTCGCTGAATGGTGGTATAACACTTCCTTCCATACTGCGGCAAAAATGACCCCATTTATGGCACTTTATGGATATCATCCACCATCGATCACATCATCTTTAAGGGAAAATTCGAAGGTTCAAGCAGTGGAAGATCACGTCGAGCATCAGCATGAAGTTCTCCAACTCTTAAAGGATAACCTGAATTTGGCACAAAATCGAATGAAACAACAGGCAGATCAACATCGCAGCGAGAGAAGTTTTGATATAGGAGATTGGGTATTTTTACGGCTACAACCATATAAACAAATGTCCCTCAAGCAAGCTAAGAAGGATAATAAATTATCGCCAAAGTACTCTGGTCCTTACAAGGTGTTGCAAAAGATTGGTACTATGGCATACAAATTGGAGCTTCCTGCTTCTTCGCGAGTACATCCAGTTTTCCATGTTTCATGCTTAAAGAAGGTTATAGGTGAAAATCTTTCAGTTCAAACAATATTGCCAGAACTTGATGAGGAAGGAAAAATCATATTGGAACCTGAAGCGGTCACGGAAACAAGAACTCGACAACTACGGAATCGATCAATTTCGAGTATCTCACAAGTGGAAGAGCTTACCCACTGAAGATTCTACATGGGAGGATGAGAATTTTATACAGAAGCACCCAGAGCTACTCAAGCGTTGAGGACAACACTTTTTTGAAGGAGAGGGGCATGTTAGGTCCCTATATTACTAGTATAGTCCCTTATTGTTGTTAGTGTAACCTCCTTATTGTTATTATTGTACCCTTGTAACCCCCATATTGTTATTATTGTGCCCTTAAATTATTATTGTTAGGTCGGCTAGGATTACATTGTGGCCCCATGGACTCCTATATATAGAAAGGAGGTTTTGTAATTTGAATCATCCAAGAATTTTTCATTCATGTAATGTATTGGAGGTTTCCCCTTTGAAGTGGCTTATTTCTAAGGCGTTGATATGTCTTTTCTTCTCTTTTTGGAGCTGGTTTCATAACATCTAGATGTCCGTTGGAGCGACATTACTATGTGTTATCAATTATTCAATACATTTTTTTAAATTGACCATGAGCATCATGTGACTTGGAGGCAGTGACACATGATATGGTCAGTGCAACTAGCTATCCAGATCATGTTGACGAACATGTTACTCAAAGTATGTTCATACACATGATGGATTCCACATGGATTGCATATGTCACAAATTGAAAGAAAGATTGAATAGCCACAAATTGGTTGAATGATGAACATAGGAGTTCAAAAATTAGATACTATAGCAACATTATAATTGCACTTTAATTTTTAATATTCATGTCATTTTTTTTCATGGTAGCACTTTCAATGGTTTTGTTGAAATCTAGTGATGATTCTGTAGAACTGGCACTAATTTTCTGTCATAGTGTAGAATGTTCCCTAGAACTGCAATTTTATCGAATAATTAATATATGGTTTGTTTTTGAAGTCATAATTGATCTAAATTGAAAACCAAAATATGTTGGGTGATCAAGGTTGAATCAGATGCAACTAGACATGTTTGAAGTTGTTGTGACTCGTATTTTATGAATATAATATGCATTGAAATTAAATGAGTATATTGCCTAGGATTTGATGCTATTAAGTGTGGATGATTTGGATAAGAAGAGGGAGGTTGTTTGCGTAATTATTTTGATATATATGTTGTTCAAGGTAAATATTTTTTTTGGGACTTAATGCTATTGATAAGCAAAGGCATTTTAATGAAATCCATTGTGTAAAAGAGTCTTGTTGAAGATCTAGTGCTTGTCATTAGACATACTAGATGAGTTGCAGTAGATATGTTTGTTGAATCAACATCATCCAGTGCCATGGTTTGGTGTTGGCATTGAGTAGAGGTAGATTTTATTATGAAAATTTACTTCGCAGAGTTGTTTTTCCAACTAGGGTTTGATGCACAAAAGAAGATTTGATTGTTGAAGAAAAGTTTATATTACAGATATTAAATTGACTGTTGAGCGGATTTTTTGGTATTTAGTTATCTTACAGTTTGTTTTATATTGATATTGTGCGCAGGTAGATCCAGTCTAAAAATTGTGAAACATGGTCTGCCAACTAGTAAGGGTGGTAGGGTGGTGCAAGGCAGGAGAGTGGAGTATCCTTTAGGTTGGAGCCTGAGAAAAATTCAGGGTGACAAGGTGTTGTTAGGGTAGGTTGGAGCCTGTGAAGGGTGTTGGAGCATCCATCCACTAGCAACTGGTAAATAGTGTGTTGGAGAATCCTTCAAGTATGAGCTTGTAAACATGGGCTTTGGAGGATCCTTCTAGTAGGAGCTTCTAAACAAGGCATTTGTGCATCCATCCGGTTGTAGCATGTAAGCTAGGGAGTTGGAGCCTCCCTCAGCTATAGTTGAAAATGGTGGAATTTGAAGCTTTCTATTGATTTACTTATTGAAGACTAATATTAAGAAGCATTCGGTGATTTTTCACCCGGAAGGATTTCCACCTAAAAATCTATAGTGTCTACTATCTTGATTTTGTGCATTGTTGAATGGTGTTAATGATTTTTTATGTTTAACTATTGCTAATAATGTTTAATGCTCTGAAAAAAATACTAATTGAGGTAAGAAATATTGATTCACCCCCTATCAGTATTTCCAACAATTGGAATCAAAACAAGTTCCTTCAGTTGCATCTTAATAGCTGGAAGGTAGATCTTAGGTGAATCAAAATGGGAAATTCAAGGAAGCAAGTTGCCAAGCATTCAAAGGAATCAAAGGAAGTCCCTGATATTGAAATATTTTTAGAACCTATTATAGTTGATGAAGAGAAACAAGTTGGTCCAATTCCTTTGTTCAATGAATCAAGTTTTGTATTTTGGAAAGGTGGAATGAAATCCTATTTAGGATCTATTGGATATGATGCATGGGATTCTGTTATTTTTGGAAATACCTATACTGGTGAATCGAGAAAACACAATTCCAAGGCCATGAGTATCATCTTAATTTCCCTTCCAAACTCTATGAAATCCAATGTAGGACGATGCTCATTTGCCAAACATCTTTGGGAGAGAATTAAAAATCTTCATGCAGGTCAAGATAATGTTTTTCAAGCTAAAGATGACGATGATCATGATTCAAGTCAAGTATATTATCATATGGAAGATTCTGACAACGAGGAATAAGAAGAAGAAAAGGAAGTAGACATGGAGAAGGTATTAATCAATGTTTTGAAAGAGATGAAGAATACAAAGGAAGAAAATCGCAGGCTTAAGGAAGAAGTTCATCAAAAGAAAAAATAACTTGATGTAGCTATTGCATAGATTAAGAAGCTTAAGCAAAAAATGTAGGATGCTGATAAGAAGGATCATATCATCGATAAACAGGAATAAGAAATTTCTCATCTTACGAGTCATCTGAAGAAAAGTCTAAGGTTGAAGAAGACCTTTGTCACCAGTTGAAAGAAGAGAAAATTTTTCTGAATATCCAACTTGAAGAGGCCAAGGGTATCAAAGAAGAACACAAGTGTCATATTCAAAAGAAAGAAGAGGATTGCATGAAATGACAAGAGGAAATTGTATCCTTAAGAGCAAAATTTGATAGGCTAAACAAAAGGATGAAGAGCACACAAACGTTGGATGATATTAGTTACCAAATATCACCATGTATCAAAATAGTTATTGGTTATGTTGGAGAATTGTCATTTAAAGGAGAGGCAATCTCCAAGACCCCGCCAAGAAAATACAAAAAGTTTCCTCAAAGGTCAAATCAAGGGTAGAAGAAAGTTGTAAATGTTTTAGCTCCATGAAGTAATTATGAAGCAATCAAGGATCATTAAAGGGATGTACCCCCTCCAGGAAGGAACATTTTTAGAAGACCTTCTATACAAGCCATCTCATCCAGGTGGCCTAGCATTTTTAATGGTTACTGCTTTTCATGTTATAACTTTGGGCATATGGCTAGGGACTGCAGTATGCATAACATGGTTAATTATAAAGAACATTATCAGAACCCTAGGAGAAAACTTGCAATATCAAAGTAAAACTTTCATTTATGCCAGAATAAATTACATGTCATTCACTTCATCATTCAGGTCCAAAATAGAATGCTTCAAGTGCAATCACTATGGACATAGTTCTTGTGATTGTAGACATGAGATGGAACCCTCCAGGAAAGAGAATTAAACGATCAAGTACAATAAAGTTTGGAGAAGAAAACAACAACAAGTAGATCAGGAGAATGAAGTGATAATGATCTCATGATTTTTGAAGTCAGAACGTTGTGATGATTCCACGATGGAATATGTCCAGGTTCAAGATGATCCAACTACATAACTAGTTTCTACCTTGTTCTGAATATTTCATTTGAAGACTCTATGTCTGATGAATGTTGAATAAGGGGAATCTATGTAACAATAATAGCACCTTTAGAGATATACCATTTGACTCATTGAGAGATAATATATTTTAGATGGAACAAGTAGCCATAGAAGCTTTCAACATCATTGACAAATTTAGTGGAGTGGCAACTTCAATTGAAAAAGTCATGGACAAGATTGCAAAAAAGGATGTGTCAAGTTATGAGGATCATAGCATGACATGGGGAGAGAAATTGTTAGAGAGACTAAGTTTATCTATTTCAAGAACCATCAAAGGAAGATAATCGATTAGGGGGAGAAGAGAAATTAAAGGAAGACATGTCCATAGTGATCATAATGTCCTTCATGTTGATAGACAAGGAGAAAGGCATATCATTAGAGGAAGTGATTTGATTGGGGGAGTAACCACTTGCGATTGATGTCAAAGCGGGAGAGAAATCAAGAAAGAATATTAGAAGCATAAATTTGAGGGTAGCAATGATCACAGTGGGAGTATGTGTTGACATCAATGAAAAAGGGGGATATTTTTGAATGGTGTTGTCATTGATGCCAACGCGAGTTCTTGAATTCTCTTAGTATTTGTCTTGATTGCATCAATTGAAGCTCAAATCTTCAAGAATCTCTAGAAAGCTCTAGAATCTCATCCTTTGAAGACAAGAATGACCAAGAAGATCATGATTTTTTGGAATCAGGATTGTTGTCGTATGAGTCTCCTCATCGTGTTGATTCCAATGGTATGAGGTGTGTCACGAGACTCCTTACGATTTAAGTGATATGCCAAATTAAAGTTTGTGCCCCAATCTTGTGGTATAAAACCCCAAAAGGGGTAATGATGTGGAGACATATTATTGAGTAAGGTTATGACACATATCATGTGGAGAGAAAGGACCTTCATTAAAAGGCTAAATTAAATATTTATGAAGGGGTTAGATTTATTTATTGCGGTCAAAAGTAAATTTTTTTATTAATTCAAAATCCAAATTATATGGTCCACAATGGAGGGAAAATATGGCTCCAAATGAAATTTGAATTTCAAATTAAAATTTTCCTCCTAGCTCATGTCAGCTCCTAGAAGTCTCTTTTACCACTATAAAACAAGGCTCGTTATACCTCAAAAGGCATAGAACATACTTGCTCATCTGAACAAGGGTTTCTCCGAGGTTCTCCAGCTAGAATAGCCAGGAAGATTTAGAGAAGGCCAAAAAATTTGATGGTTAAGAACTTGCTAAAGTTTAGGAATGTTTTGAGGCCATACGCTTCTATCAAACATAGTGATGCAATATCAAAGATCTAAGGCCGTTCTTTTGATATTTTTTTTTCAAGGGATTCCTTGAGGGTTCTGGGACTATTTATCCTTTTTATGAAGGGTTTTATGTTTGATGGTAGCTCTGATCAAAGGTATTTTAACTAGTGATGATACAGGTGTCGTGAAATTTTCCTTGGATCCAGCATATTTCTAGTTTCCCACATTGTAAAATGATGGGAATGGATTCAACTGGCATACAAACTGAAGAACATTTTCTAGAGCTTAATCTTTTATTTTTGGAGGCTCTTCGCTAGAATTGTGCCCTAAAATGAAACTATTCTGAAGCAGTCAATGGAATATCCATGCTTCGATCTCTTTTGACACTAGTCTTTGTAGTATAATGAAGAACGAATAATTGTGCATTTCTCTGATGTTCTAGTATAACGATTTCATTAATAAAGACAGTGAGGCTTGTGCTTCGATTCAAACGTCGGAAAGTTTGATATGAGAAATGTATGAGATTGAAATTGTGTTATGAGTATCTTTGATAATTTCTTTTGTCATGGAAAAACAGCATCTTCCTCCTCAAATTGATTCCCAGGTTATTGTGCAATCTGACTTGAAACATTTATATAATTTTTATTAACAGGAAAATTTCATATAGATTCGAAGAAGTACCATAAGTCATAAGATGAGCCACCAATTGATGAGGTCCAGTGTTGCATGGTGTGGACAATTTCTCATGTAACAATCTCAATTCTACTAAATTATATGAAGCATTCTGGCCAACGTGATCTACCAAACCTTCATGGACTCTATCTTAGTATGTGGCGTATTACTGATTGAAGCTTATTATTTTTTTGGAACTCAAATGTTGAATATGAATACCAGATACTCTCCCAGTTCTAGTTTTCTATTGGAGTGGCGTGCCTACATGCCATCAATTCTTCAATAGATTTTTTAAATTGAGCAAAAAAAGCATCATCTGAATTGGAGGCAGTGACACACAATATGTTAAGTGCATCTAGCTATCCAACTCATGTTGATGGACATGTTAGTAAAAGTATGGTCATATGCATGATGACTTCCACATGGACTGCATATGTTATGCATTTAACGAAGGATGGAATAGCCACACGGTGGTTGAACAATGAATATAGAAGTTTAAAAGTTAGATGCTATAATAGCATTATAATCACACTTTAAACAATAAATATAGAAGTTTAAAAGCTAGATGCTATAATAGCATTATAATCACACTTTAATTTTTTATATTTATGTCATTTTTTTGCATTGTTAGCACTTTCAGTGGGTTAGCTGAAGTGATCATTATGTAGAATTGGCATTAATTTTCTGTCAGATTGTAGAATGTTCCATAGAAGTGCAATTTTGTCGAAAAAATAATATATATTTTGTTTTGTAAGTCATAATTTTGATCAAAATTGAAAACCAGAATATGTTGGGAGATCAGGGTTGAATCAAATACAATTAGACATGTTTGAAGTTATTGTGACTCACAATTTATGACCAGGATATGTATTGAAAGTAAATGAGTATGTTTCCTAGGGTTTGATGTTGTTAAGTGTGGCTGAGTTTGATGGGCTGAGAGAGGTTTTTTGCAAAATTGTTTTGATATATACGTTGTTAAAGACAAATATTGTTTTGCAGGACTTAATGCTATTAATAAGCAAAGGCATTTTAATGGCATTTAGTGTGTAAAAGAGGCTTGTTGAAGATCTAGGGTCTATCATTAAACATACTAGATGAGTTGTAGTAGATATGTCAGTTGAACCGAGGGCATCTAGTGGCATGGTTTGATAAGATAGGGTTTGGCGTTGATATTGAGCAAAGATAGATTTGATTATGACAGTGTACTTGGCAGAGTTGTTTGTCTAGGTAGGGTTTGATGCAAAAAAGCAAATTTGATTGTTAAAGCAGAGTTTATATTGAAAATATCAAATTTACTTTTGAGCAAAGTTTTTGGTATTTAGTTGTGTTGTATTTTTTTTATATTGATATTGGGCACAGGTGGATCCAGTCTAAAAATTGTGAAATGTGGCACACCGATTGATAAGAGTCGCAGGGTGGTGCAAGGCAGGAGAGCGGAGTCTCCTTTAGGTTGGAGCCTAACAACACTTTTGCGTAGTAGGGTGGTGCTAGGGCATGTTGGAGCTTGTGTCAGGCATTGGAGTTGCCATCCAGTAGAATTTAGAAAATAGGTCATTGGAGCATCCTTCAGTTTAGAGCCTATAAACCTGGGCATTGGAGCATCCTTCGAGTAGTCGCTGGTAAACAGGGTGTTGGTTCATCCGTCAGGTTGTAGACTATAAAACAGGGAGTTGGAGCCTCCGTATGTTGTAGCTAAAAAATATGGAAGTTGGAACTTCCTATTGATTTACTTATTGAAGACATATTACAAAGTGTTTGATGGTTTTTCTTCGAGAAGGGTTTCCACCTAAAAATATTTGTTGTCTACTCTCTTGATTATGTGCATTGTTGAATGGTGCTAATGTTTTTTTTATCTTTAACTAATGCTAATAATTTTTAGTGCTTTGATAAGTTAAAAATACTAATTGAAGTAATAAATATTGATTCACCTCCCTCACAATATTTCCAACATGTGGTAGGATTGAAGTCCCTAACCCATTTGTGTAGTGGTTCAACTATACCTTCTATGAATAGCATGACCCACCTTTGCTCCTAGAGGTATGTTACCATGACTTTTGTTTGTTCAAATCTGTAATGCACTCATCTAGTGTTCTTGTATGTTTGATTTGTGCAAATTCTCTAGAATGTATGTCAGGATCCCTTCAATCAAACACTCTATCAATTTTTTGGGTGAAGTCCATATAACATGGAATGTCCCAAAGTGGCTAGTCCATGGTATCACCATTCATGCACTTCCCCTTCCAAATGTAAAGGAGAAAAATATACAGGGTTTGATTACGACAAGGGATTAAGTCAGAAATAGGTGTCCAACTTTTGTACCCAATCCCTTGCTGAGCATTTTGATGACCCATGAAAAGAGGGATGGAAAAATTTCCTACTTTGTGCATCAAATCCTAATTTCATTGTTCCCTGGGCCTATTTTGGTATTTGATGTTGTTGTATTCTTAGAAAGATAGAGTTTCTCGTGTAAGATAGAGTTTCATTCTCCTAAAAGTAATGGCATTAAAAATATCATCATTTTCTTCTACTCCTTGGGTTACAAGTGGTTGATTTGATAAAAAATGTGGAAGTAAGGTTTCGTAACTTCTTCCACTAATCATCCCATTATTTTCTTGACCAACAACATTGGATGAACTAGGATTATGGTTGCTGCTCCATTCAACACCAATCTCGTTGCCAACATTTACACCATTATTACCCAAACAATTTATAGTCTATACAATAAGCTACACCATTTTTTTTACCCTTGGGCTTTTTGTTGCTTCCCTTATATGAATATATTGGTCATTTGTTGTTTCTTGTGGATTATTTCCCGCAAGAGATCACCATGCTCTTGTCCTCCTTTCCCTACTATGTCTCCCATTGTTGAATGATCTGTGTTCCTTTTATCCATATATGTTGTGAGTATCTTCCAGAAGCATACAAGGCTCATGAAATCACAAACTGATAGGAGGCACAACTCTAATACCACTATAATGTCCTAGGATGATTTAGGGTTTTTATTTTTTAGGTAGGGTTCCCAACATATAAACAATTAAAATTTCATGGATACAAATATCAATTATTTTTTCTCATTCAACAACAACGATAGAGATCTTGAACAAAATTGGTTGTCCAATTAACCATGTATATAAATACTTTACAATTCCATATTGTAGCCAGAATAATAAACCAATCCAGCAAATTCATTTTTTTCCCAAATTAACAATTTATCTTATTCTACATAATCTAATTAACTCACTCAAGAAATATTGTAACAGTTCATAGCCTAATAGGGCCAAATTCCAATAATGAATGACTTGATCTCCTCCCTGTTGCCTTGTTGTCTTGAGTTCTTGTTTCCTATTGCAAGTTGCAACCCTAAATTGACCAAATTTCTTGAGCAGAACGAAGCAGATAAAACCACCAAACAAGTTTTCCTTAGGTTGTAAATGTTTTCCGCATAGATGTCACAAAATCACTGACTTTTCTTAGGCCATGAATATTTTCCACTGAGATGCCACATAACCCTAGTATATGAGCCTCGAAGATGCCCAAAGTTTCCTGAGGAGTGCCCCACAATTTCCTCAGAGGTGTCAATTTTGCCTCACAGGGACCTAAAGTTTCCTCAAAGGTATCGATTTTTCCTCAAAGGGGCTCAATAGTGCCCTAGTGTTGCCTCAAAATTTCACTCCAGAGATGTTGAGTTTACTTTAGAGGTTCCCTAATGCAAGTCCTCTTTAGACAAATTAATGCTAAGACAAACCTCTAAATTGAGTTAGAACCTCGTGATTTCTTATCAAGGGATTTCTATGAATAAATGATGCTTTTGGTTGACCTTTTCTCTAAGAGAGGGCATAAGAAGGAATTCCTTTGACCATAGAAAAATACTTCATACCTGACCTGAGCTTCTCAAGAATAACTTGTGCTAAGACCAGATAGAATATTTATTTTTCTCAACCTATAAATTCTTCCATAACCTGTGCCAATACAAGAAGGTGACTAGGTAGGGTGGGATCACCTCCACCGAAATTAGTAAAAAAGAGAAGGGAGTCTTAAAACCCTCAAAGCCCTAGGCTCAAACAAAAATCCGAGATAAATTGATTCATTCCATTGATTCTGGAATTATTCTAGCTCTCTTATATTTATAGATTTCCTTCACGGGCTTCCCAAATGTGACGGGTTGTGAATGCCACCCCTAATCTTGGGTTTTTTTGCCTCATTGAACCCAACATTTTCACAATGTTGCCCCATCATTAGGAAAATTGGGTTTCCCCCCTTTATCAAGACTATAGCCTATGTGGTTAGATTGACCATTTTTTCCTTCCATAGGTAATTAATTCATAAGAGACATTACAATATTTTAACCAAAAAGGAGACATTACAAAATTTTAACCAAAAAGGTAAAAAAATTGAATGGTTAGACTGCCACATTTAAAATTACATCCATTGCTTTATAGTAATGGCATGCTCACAATGAATAAATCTATGAGTCAATCTCATGTTACAAAAGTAATAAAAGATAAGTTTGTGGGGTAGTATCCATGCATGCAATATGTGTTTATTCTCTTTAATTGTACAATTTATACATGGTAAATAGAGGCAAGAACTTGGTCAACAATTTTGCCTCTAGCCTCTAATCAATGATCAACATGTATAATATTATTTATGGTTATATGTTTTGAAAGGCCCAAACGAAGGCCTTTGGCCATATTCTCTCTTAATAACAACTAACTTTCATCTATATTTAACTTTTATTTATATTACTTATAAATTAGAGCATGGTTTCTCCCGAAAAATTCTCTCATAAGAACAACTAACTCTCATTCATGTTTAACTTTTATTTAATATTATTTGAAAATAAAAACATGGTTTCTCCATATATATATATATATATATTGACTATGCCAATATTTAACTATGAAAATCTTATTTTAATACATTATCTCTTAAACTTATTCAATGTAATCTCAAACCATTTTACAAGCTTCTCGTATCTTTAAAAATTTAATCATATTAATTCACTTCAATGTTCTCTTTCCATTTTTCAAAAAAAAAAAAAATGTTACTTCCTTTATTAGTCCATGCCCTCAGGGCTAGCACGGACTATAGTAATCGGTTCGTTGGTTTGGTTTTAGTCATGGCACAGTAATCAAAACCTGAAACCGAAAGTTTTAACCAAAATATTATGATAAACTTATTCTCCACCATATTACACCTTATTAAATATTCAAGAAATTTCACATTGCTTTTTTTTAGCCAATCAATAACCTTTTCATCTTATTGGCCTCTTCTTGAGGTAGAGAGGCACAATAGTTACAGTAAAAGACATCATGTGATACAAATTTTCTCAAAATCATCTAATGCTAACATTATTCTAGCATTAACCATTAAAATAATTTTTTTATTGCTTTTAACATAATTATTGGTACTGTGACCAAGGCTTTCGAAATATCCTAAGCCCATTGCTACAAGTGGCTGCCCAGTTTCCAAAAGTGGCTACATGTTGTTCTCTTGTTATCTTCAATTTGGCTATGTGTTGTTCTCTTCAATTTCCAATGTTGCGTGTTGCGTGTTGTTCTCTTCACCGACTATCCTTCATGAACAAGCAAAATCTTAAGCAAGGAACTGAATTTACTCTTACATCTGGGTGTCCCAGAGTTGAGAAGAACACTAAGAGTTCGAAATTTCCAGTTCACTAGTTTTTTTAAGATTCTCTAGTTGCATAGTCAGTGTCAACAAAGTCCATTTGATGTTGTATCTTTCCCGTTGCCTGAAATCGTGCTGCCTTTCGTGCCCCAGCCTCTGATGCTTATGCCTTTGTTTCTGTCTTCGCTCTTGCCTATGCCTTAGCTACCAGTGCTTATGCCTTTTTTTCTGTCTTCACTATTGCCTATGCCTTACCTACTGGTCAGGTGGTTATCGGTAAACCAAATAAAATAGAACGACACTTACCTTTCATGGATTTTGGATGGATCCTCTTGCCTTAGTGATCTATGCTACCTCATGTGGTCATGTCTTTCTCACTGCGTGATTTTCTACTGGAAGCATCTCAACCAGCAGCTTAAGAAGTAGCCAATTTAATACCCTTTACCATCACTTGGTAGTGCTCCTACTAACTTATATATCGCTCAAAAATATGAGGTCTACTGGTTATAAATCAATGGCTTCGATATTTGGCACTTGTTGTGATTACAAGGATGCTAGGTCAACTGTTGACTCGAATTCTAGTGAGAAAAATGAGGTTCAAATGCATCTAGATAACTAGCCACCTTTCCTGTTGGTCTTGCTACCACTTCTGCTTTCCCACCTCTTCTTATATTTCTATTGATAGTACTAGTTCCAAAGCGAGATCCAGTTTATGGAAGCTCTAGTTTAAGCGCCTGATTCAAAGCCATTTTGATGATGCAAGTGATTCACTCCCGGATGATGCAACTTACCTAGAAATAGGAGGTAGCTTTTTCTTTAGATCCAGATAACCATGTAGTGCAACTCGGGTAGGAGCATTCAAATGCTTTGGATCATTTAGTGTCATGTAGGAAGGTAATAACCCCAGACACTGAGTAAATGAGTTGATTAAATGACACTGAAAGATGTTTTACCGGTTTACATGATGTTTTACTTGTTTACTTGACCTTACATGTTACATGTTAGAGATGTTAGGTGACACTTGGTATTCATGTGATAGCATGATGAGGTCCAACTGCAGGAACTTTATATATATATTCTTATATATCTTTTTTTCTAATTCTCATATTATTTTTTTAAATATTTTTATATAATTTTAAATATTAGCTCTTTCTTTTTATTACCATGTAACTATGAAGGTGTAATTTACAGTGCTTATCAGTGGTCATATAACTTTCATTTGTTCCCAGACTGCAACTTTTATCGTGATGGGATGGAAATTTTATATGGTTCAACTACTTACGTGTTCAATGGGCTTACTTCGTTCCCTTTTCTTCCAGGTGCATTATGCTTCTTTAATTTCTATGAGGAATCATGTTCCCAAATTTCACTGTCACTACAATTCTTCAAGTCGAGGGTTTATAATGGAAAACCCCGATAGAGAAATTTTAGTGGGCATTTGGCCAAGGGTATTTTGTTTCATTTTAATTGCTATTGACTAGCCACAGCCTAGAGTTTTGTGGTTAATGTAGTAAATTAATTATATTTCTTGTGGAAGATATAGGACATATCCCTTTGAAAATACTTTAGTACTATATTAATTTTTTCGAACTCAAAAGGGAAGTCCTAACGATCAGTATTTCTCTTAAAACATTTATATATATTTCTAGTTCTGGTATTACACCTCTTTAGTACGATGCCTACCTGGAAATGTGTTCTGGCTTTCTCATGATCGTTATTGTTTATAGACTCTTAGTTGAGAAAATAACTATTTGATTTCATTTCTTAACATGTACACGATTAATTTGAATGTGATGAGTATACAGGTCTTGTGGAACATAGATTAGTTCTGGTTACACTGGTTATAAAGAGAAATGTTTTTCATATTACTTTATTTATCTATAATCTCTTGTGTATTTATATTCAATGTTTCTAAGTGTAGCTTACAATGTTAAGATTGCATTATCCAAATTTATCCTTGATTGAGACTACATTTTGAGGGGGTCAAGCGACTATACTGGCATGAAGACTAACCCAAAGACCTCTCAAAGGGTTAGATGAACAAAACATCTTACTTTTGTAGTTTCTAGAATTATTCAATAATAGACAACTTTTAGCCATTTTCATTAGTTGCATGTAAAAGTGTTTGACACCATTTTAGTTTACTGTTATAATTATTTCTTTATTATCTACACTCTGGAGCAAGGGATTGTTTTGGGCTTCTATCAATCTAGATCGAACCAAGATCTAACCAACCCTCCCAAAGTTCCGGGTTTTTCCACAACCTACAGTCAGAGTAAAGGTCTGACATTATTCACAACAACATATGATCCAAGGATTCACAATTTCAATTCAGAGTCACTCACAATGCCTAGATACATTAACTTATCATATCTGAAAGCATGTTAAGTCCTTTCACATTGTTCCCAGGAATCTACAATTCAATCAAGAGCTTTCAACCAACAATAACTTCCACATTAGTTTTTTTTAAAACAACATTTCCTATTTAATTCACAAAGTTATATTGATACTGATCTATTTTACAACTAGCTCATATAGCTCTTTCTCTTTTGTGGTGGCAGAAGCATCTGTTGGCCAAATCACCAAATCACTAGATTGGATCTACCCTCATTATATTATCATTTGATCATTTGTGTGGAACCCTAAAAGGGTCTTTGTAAAACCATAACCTAAGGATGTGTCAATATTGATTATAAAACCCTAATCCTTTAGGTTTCTCTATTAATGTCTAGATGAATCCCTAGGTATTTAAGGATTAGTAATATAAAGGTTTATAAGCAAGACCCTTGTGATAGTTGTAGTAAATATTCTAGAAATAAATAAATAAAACCCTAGGCATATATTCACTTGTCTATTCGAAACCCTAGGTTGTAATATATCTAATGTTGATATTTTGATATGATTCATGATTATGAAAACCTAGATATGTATATGTGAATAAGCTGACTTAATTGTTTTAGTTTATGGAATTCTAGGGCCTGTGATAAAACCTAGTAGAAATTGATATTTTGGGACTTGCCAATATTTTGATGAATAATATAGGTCTTGGAACAAACCCTACAAGAATATGCCATAAAATATACTTTAGAAGTATAGTACAATGATTGGATTATTATTTTCTATATCTAAATATTTGTGTCTCAAGGTGGAGCCTCGGGTTTATGACAAAGTGCTAGATGTCTAACATATAAAAATATGTATATCTTGAACCTAGCTAGGTTTAGTTGTTTAATGTCCAAATTATAATGCTTCCATTGACATAATTTTGGTATAGCTAAATTCATCCTTCTATATATTTATTTTTGGTTGTACCTTCTATTAAAGTTTTGCAGGTATATAATCTTCAAGATAATAAATATTTTCATACAAGCAGGATGAAGGAATCATGTGAATGAAGCCACAAGAGAAGGAAGTTGTTTATCTCCCTATGTTAAGAGGGAGCCTAGATAGAAGAAATATTACATCTCCCTATTTGAGAGGGAGGGAATATTATGATAGTCATGATAGATATCTTGAAAAAGAAATTGGATAATGAAATGGTGTCGCTGAAAAAATTAAAGAATAAGAAAGCCTCTGACAAATTGAATATGGATAACTTGATAATGATATTAGTAGCATTTGAATAATTTAGGACCCAGAAGTTTTGTGATTACTTGTAAATCTGAAATTTTATTATTGATTGGGGTTTGTGTTTGTACAGGTAAAATCTATGCACAAGAAGATTGAACACTATGGAAGTATGCTTGGAAAAATGGATATATCTAGTTTGATAAGGAGAGTTGAAGCATCTAATGGCAGATGCTTGGGAGGATATCTGGTCGGACTATGTGTGTTTGATATCTAGATACCAAAGAGGGAGGGCATTGTTGGTCTTGGAGCTCTGACCTTGGATACACATCGAGATACCTAGGTTGATTTTTAGTTAGCAAGCCCGATGGTACCTAGACTGGTTGAAAGCTTTAGTCCATATTAGTCCCACTTGGATAGATAACTCTGGTCAGGTTTCTAGTCTGAGGCACTAAGTGTGCCAAAAATCTTTGTAGTTCATTTTATTTTGAGATCATCCATGCACTTATATGTCATTATGAATACCTCCCTATTTAAGACGGAGTGTTGAAGAATGTAACTAGTGTTGGTATTCATAATTGTACTTGAGCCATAATGTAATATATTTGTCAAAATGAAATATTTATTATTATTAATTGGAATTATTAAAGCATGAATTTCATGCTTGGGTCCATTTTCATAATTCCAGCCTCCATTTTAGTATTTTAGGATTTTTAAGTCAAAGTAAAAATATATTTTTTCATGTCAAAATATTCCTCCATCAAGCCACCTTGCAAGTCGATCTCCAAACTAATCTACTACAACTCGACTTCACAAATAAAATCATGCCGACTCATTTTATAGTTGGAAACAACTATAAGTATAAATGTAAACTCCGCTCAATAGGAAGAAGTATCAATAAGTTTGGTTGATTATGGAAAGGATAATTCATAGGTTGCAGGCCAAGACATCTAATCCACAACAGAACCGAAGCATGACTGAATTGAAGCATGTTTAAGAATTCCACAAGACCGAATCATGATTAGAGTTGCCACAAGATTTAAGTATAATTGGGCTTCCAAAAAACTAAAGTATGACACTACTGAAGTATGACTAAAGCATGATTAGGGTTGCCATAGGATTGAAGTATAATTAGGCTGCCACAGAACTGAAGTATGAAACTACTAAAGTATGACCAAAGCATGACATAATTGTAAGATTGAAGCATAGTACTGAAGTCTTCCAAGGGTTGCAGGACTATGTTATCATATTTTTGCAGGAACAAAGCATTGAAGAACAAAATACTCAATATAAGACTCAGAACATAAGCATGATGTAACAAGGTTGACTTGATGGATGGAAGGAGTATTTCGTCTAGGTTATAAGGTTCTTGGTCATCTCAACTTTGTTTTTGAATATACAAAAGGAAGAGTTCTTAAATGGGTTTTCCCTTACCTAGGCGTTTTTACCTAGTTGTGTGCCTACATCTTGGGTCCTCCTCTGTTTATTGATTGGAATTAGTCTTTATGATAAGAACAAGATAAATTGAAAGAAGAAGAATTGATAATGAAACATCATAATATAATGTCACAATAAGAGAAATCAACTAAATAAACACCCAAGTTTCCACCCTAATGGATTTCTCAACAGTTCTAATCATCAATGAGAAGACATCTCCGACCCTAACACCGACGAACATTCTGGAAAACATTGATCATTTTCCTTTTGGACTGAACTTCAATGCATTTTATTTCAGATTGAACATCGATGCTCATGGGAAATTTGGCCAAACAATAGTGTGCCTTTTAGAAATTCGTTCCTAAGTGTTGGATCCTGGTACTTAAATTTTTATTTTCGTTGTTAAAATGAGGTTTTTGACTACTAAAAATTTTAAATTTTTTTGGACGACTGGAATTGTGACTTCAAAATTTAAACTTGTGATTCCAAAAAAAAACTCCACATTCTCAGTAGACCGAAAATTATGCCCAAAAAGCCCACCAAAACTTATAACAAATAAATTATGACAACCCTTAACCCAACTGATTGAAAATTTGATTCCATATCCCAAATTTTAATAAACAACTTCTTTAAGCATTGAATTTCAAAGGGAGACATCCACACTGAGCCATGGACCAAAGCCTGATCAAACTCATTATTTGACACCTTAGCCAACCCTTGGGTGAGGGTAAATAAATCTCATTGCAAGTGTTTGGAAATTTTTAGTTATTTTTATTTGTACAAGTGTCAAGGCTAAGGCTCTATCTTGTAGTGACTATGTAGATACCTTTTCTCTTGGTTTGGGAGATAGGCTAAGTGTCAAGCATTATAAAATGCCCAATATCATTCATCCTTTTCAACAATTACATGTTGGGGAAAATACCAAGAGTTTGGTAATCAAGTGTCTTTACATGGAAATATAGCATGAGCAATGAGGGTTCATGTAATCCATTTCCTTCACTCATACAATTTTAAGGTTATTTTTCCCCAGGAATGGTTTGAACTTCACCAACCAACAAGCAATATATATTGAACTCTATGGCTTGGTTTGAGTTTTAGGTTCAAGCTACTAAATTGATAGCTCATAATTATCACTCAAGCTTAGATATTCAAAGGATAATTTTACTCGAATTTCTACTTCATATTTTTTGTGAAGATTAAATAATCTAGTCATATTTTCAAAATAAAAAAATCTATCTTTGGTTCTATTTCTTTCTCAAAAAAATACTACATTGGCTTGTATGTAGTACTATAATGGCTCAAACACCTATCATGCGACAAAATCACAACTATCCTTTCAGCTAGACTAAACAATCCATCATCCCCATTTCTCAAGTTGTCCTTTTACAAGGCATCACAACACCCTATGAACTCAGATCCCTTAATATATGTTTTTTTCAAAGAAATCTCTCTTCATATATTTACTAAACAAGAGAAACAACTATGTTAGGAAACTAATCAAACATTCATAATTCCATCCCATAGAATTCAAAGACCTTAATGCAAACAAGTTCATAAGTTGTGAAGGTTGTATATTATTGACCCTCAAATCATTTAAAGGGAAATTATTCCAGGGCTTGGTGATCATTATAGTTGAGATCACTACTCACATTAAGTACCCTTGTGCAACCACACAACTCAATCATTCATTAATGCATATACACGATACTTAGAAGTATTTCTCCCTCTAGAAGCGAACACATCAACATGCCAAACTTACATGCATGAAATCACAATTCATTTATCTGCCCCATATATTCCAATGTACAATTATAGGCATTTCCATTCATAGTTTTCTCTTTCAAGAGACATGGTTACAATGGAGACATTTAATTCCTCTAACCAGAAAAGTAATAAACACCAATTACACATACATATAACATTTCATGAGGCAAGAAATACTTATGTAGAATATGAGTTACTAAATTTATAGGGAATGAGTCATTTTCCACCCAACCATAGGCTCAATTCCACATCAGACTCTCTACAACTAGTCACCCTCATCCCCCTAGCTAAGCCATGTTACCGCAAGGGAAAATTTTCAACTCTTAGGAAATTTACTAGGTGAAAGAAACTCTCATTCACAGACACAAAATAATCAAAGAAATTTTCTTTGCTAATGAACCTAGGGCTTCTACGATCTCCAGATGTTACTTAGCTAGATTTCCAGTAAAATAAGGAAATCACTTCTCAACAGTCACTTCTCAGTTTACTTTCCTTTTTCTTCTCATACTTTCCCAAAACACATAAAATCATAACCCCCTCAACTTAGCTGAGCTTTAGAGTCACTTTCCACAAATTTAGCAAGCCAAAATTGGGTGTTGTAAGCCTGAAATGCACAGGTAATAATCCAACTCATGAATTGAAACTTTCTAGATGTATTTGGTAATCCAATTGAGTTTTAATCACCCATAATTCTAGAAAATCATTACACTAAGGAATGATAGCAAGTTATTCTCAAATTCACCTATTCATACACTTGTGGGTCTCTTCCACACTCTCTGCAGATTCTCCACTCTGCTTGTATGCTCTCTATTTATTTTATTGATTGCATGCTCTACACTCATTAGCCTCCGATTGAATCTCCACACATTCTCCCCTTATGATTTGTCTCCAATATCTCTACATGTTCTCCACTATGTTTTCATGCTCTCTATTTTTTCATGATTGCATGCTTTGTGCCCATGAGTTTTTAAATGACTCCCCACTTGTTCTCCATTCTTGGGTCTCTATCGGATCTTGTCATCCTCTATGAATGGTCTTCCCCAATGTGAACCTTCAAAATTCTCTCTCTATTTCCAAGGTCATTATAACAACCCCTAGTTAACATTCAAGCTCATTGTAAATAATTATAAGTATTAAAAAGGCTAAGAGAAAAGGGGCACTAATTCCAATTGCTCAGGGAGGGAGATTGCTTGAGGAATTGGTGAATTTAAATACATCATCTGTGGGTTGATTGAGAGGCCTAAATAGGCTGAATATGCAACAAATGAACTGAAAAATAAAAGGATAGGACTAATTTTCATTTAGCTCTAACCTCAAGAAAATAGGACAAAACATTAAAGAACATAAATGGCTTGTAATGTCCAAGGTAGGTTGATTGTGTGGAGCCTTGGAAAAATATAGAAAATTGCTTTGTTGGAAGACACACGAAAACAAGTCGAAAAGGGAGGTAGAGAATGAATTCGTGTTTTTACAGTGGGGAGGTGGAGAACGTATTCAACACATACATAGTGGAACAAAACAAAGTTGAGAATTGCAAGGAAATTCCTCCAAGGGTCGAAGGTGTAAAGAGAGAGAGAATCAATTAATATCAAAATGATTGAGCTCTAGAAAATTGAATCATTTGAAGAACCCTCAAAGAGGATTTCTAGGTGAAAAATTTATAGGGAGCAGTGGCTTTCATGAATGTTGGAGAACCCACTGGAAGATTGTGGATTGGTGAACCTACTAGGTTGGGAAGAGACACTCTTGTATTTGTGAGGGTTGATGAGCCTTCGGAATTTACCTTGGGGTTGAAGCTCTTATGCTTAACTCACTGATGAAGTACCTAAAGAGGTGATCTCTTACTCATTAGTATTTTATCCATTGATGAACATTCCCTTGATTTGGACTCTCTTCTCCTAAAAGTGAGTCGATACTCTTTGTACTATGGTATCTTGGCATGGATTTTCATCATGTCTAAAATGTTTGGAAAGCCTGAGTGCAAGCTTATGTAGCTGGTGGGTGAAGGGAGAGTGATCTTGAGACATCTTATTTCAGTTGTCAATATTGGTTAAGTTTCATCTCAAAAGAACTCCACCTCAAGCATTGGAATTTGGCTCAGGGGTGACAACTACAAGTAAAAGTGGTTGTAGCTTATCTAAGGTTTGGTTGAGATTTGGAGTCCCGATCTCAATTTCTAGATCTCTTATAAGATAAGTATACTCTCATATTTTTTTGCATGTGATTATCGTGTCTTTGTTTATTGTGCTGAGGTAATGTCATGATAAGGTTGAGAAGTGTTTTTTTTCCTGTAATGAGGAATATTGATATCTTGTGTAAAGATTTTAAGGAATGGATCATTTCCTATGAATATTTATGTGCTAGAAATTAACCTAGGAATGTCTGAGCATGAATAGATGGGAATATCTATTAATGATTAAATAATTGCACTGACAGGTTTGGATGTGTGGTCAATTTGTTGATAAATTATTTAGGTTAACAATAAGGAATGTGACTTCCTGTTTATAAGTGCTCCTTGATTATTTTCTTAGGAAAAATTTACTCCTGTATCTAACCTAAGCTTGCAAATTGGTCTAAATGGCTTGTGTATGAAGAGATGGATCAATCTCTATTAATCAATGAATTCCCGCGTCAAAATTTTTTGGCCATTGGGTCGATATTTACTCATAAGCTCAGGAGAGATAACCTTGAATATATATATATATATATATATATATATATATATATATATATATATATATATATATATATATATATATATATATATATATATATATATATTTGGTTATAGGCCAAATTAGGTTGAGTACCTGCAGAAATATTAAGAGGGATAACTCAAGATGGCCTACATATATCCTTATATATCTATGGACAAGGAATAAGATGCCTGGGCAAAGGCCCTTATTTATGGATTAACATTTGTTAAGCACGGGGCTGAAATCCTTAATATCATAGCGTTTTAATTAAGAAGGAAATGGCTTAACCCTCATTGATCGTGTCACTAGGTGCGCTGATCAAGCACTTGAGCAAGAGAAATTTGGGCCATCGAAGTGTAAGCATGTAGGGTTGTTGGATATCAATAGAAATTTCTTCCTAGAGGTTTCAAGGGGAGGTCCAAAGGGAAACTCATGGGATTTTATTCTTGGGGTTACATGGAGTAGTGGGACTGGTTGAACACCCAGTATAAGGTGATGAAGGGAAAACCTCAAATTCCTTTATAAAATGAAAAATGCACATTAAAAGGGGTTGGACTTATGGTGGGACCCAGGATGACAAGGCACATAACATGGTAGAGAGGGTGACATAGTGACCTTGTGGCATGCCACATCGCGCCTTGTTTTAGCTTTTTCATGGATCCAAGAGGGTTTAACTCACATGACACATGGTGCTATTATAGGAGGCCACGTAGATGGTATGACATTATATGACATCACGCCGATGTTTTATTTTGATGAAATCACCCTGATGTCATACACCCCAAAGGTTTGGGCAGAGGAATTATGGAAACTCCCTGAATTTTATCCATACGAGGACATGACAATGTGGGCCAATGGAATCATCGAATTGGAGTAGGGAAGCCTTGTAGGTCGTCTATGTCACCCTGAAAGTTTAAAAGGCCAAGTCATCTAGAAATGTTGAAAACTAAAAGGAGGGAATGACCAGGTAATGTGGGAGGTCCATGAGCATTCATGCAATCTTGGAAGCTTCACCATGGAATATTTTATGGGAGACTGCAAGAGGAATTCCTAGGATTTAATCTCTAGGAAGAGGTGGCGTAGAAGGGGACCCGCGCGGTTTGTATATGGTTGGAAGGGGTTTAATCCTTGGTATAATGTATGTGACCATTCCACAAGTTGTGTATGCAGTATAACGTGACCTAGTATGTGCGGGTTGGAAACTGCTACGTGGTGTCACATGGCGTATGACTTGGATAGCCACATGGGCACCACGTGACATATTAAATGACGAGGCACTATCTGATAGGAAAATCTTTGAGTGGCCATATCTTTAGATTTAGGAGTCGAATTGAAGTAAATTTTATATCATTGGGAAGGTCTCGATGAGATGAACACAACGTTGTTATCCATTTTGAGTTTTAAATAAGTTATAAAAAATAAAAAAAATTACTCCCCATTTTTTTAATGAGGCTTTGGAGGTCAGGTTAGCATAATAATTTCATCCTTCTACCTTTAGTAGGAGCTATGGATAGTAGGGGGTATGTTACAAGGTGGTATTAGAGCTTCCATGTTAAGCACTTGGACTATATGGGATCTATCATAGAATTAACAGAGTGAAGGTTCAACATTGGAGATTTCGAGATCAAATGAGGCCTTAAAGCCTCGTGATAAGCATTAGAAGTATACATTAGAGAAATTTTGAGGTCTAAAATGGGCCTAAAAAAATGTACAACCAAAATCAAATTTATAAAAACCAATAGGATTCAAGATGATGATGTCAACCATGGGGGATGATTTGCCATTTTTGGAGTAAAAAAGTTAAAAGATTAAAAAATAAAAAATAAAAAAACTGTTTTTTTCAACTCGTATTTTCAACTTATCTCCCTACGATTTTACTCAGATTTTGAGTGGGAGAACTCGTTGGATGCAAAATTTAATTCCTCATCCAAGGAGTACCCATTTTGCATACTTTCGATGGACCCTACTAAACAAAAAATGAGAAATACATGAAAAATGTGATTGCAATCACATTTTATTCATGTATTTCTCAATTTTTGTGTAGAAGTATT
The DNA here is from genome assembly GCA_034641835.2 of Pinus albicaulis. Taxonomy (NCBI): domain Eukaryota; kingdom Viridiplantae; phylum Streptophyta; class Pinopsida; order Pinales; family Pinaceae; genus Pinus; species Pinus albicaulis. Next base: position 1,060,743,065 of record CM076579.1, read on the forward strand.
TATTAAAAGTATGAAACATGAGTACTCCTTGGATGCAGAATTATATTTTTCATCTAACGAGTGCTCCCACTCGAAGTTTGAGTAAAACCGTAGGGAGATAAGTTGAAAATACGAGTTGATTTTTTTTCTTTTTCCCCTCTAAAATTTGATGATGTAATCTAATATTATTTTATTATTTCCATTATTATTTTATAATATTATTAGGAGGCCCATTTTATAGCTCATGTTAGGTCCCTATAATACTAGTGTATCCCCCTTATTTTTATTGTTAGTGTATCCCCCTATTGTTATTATTGTGCCCATGTATCCCCCATGTTACTATTGTTGTGCATCATAGAAGCCCACTATTGTTATTCCTATGCCCTTACATTATTATTGTTATGTAGGCTCTGATTATATTATGACCCCTTAAACTACTATATATACCAATGAGGTATTATCATTTGTATCATCCGATAATTGTTAATTTATTTAATGTAAAGGAGGTTTTAAGTCCTTGATCTATCTTTTCTTCTATTTTGTGAGTTGGTTTCATAACATTTGGTATCATAGCCTTGGTTCTAGGGTTTCGCTGCTACAAACAAGAAATATTAGAATTTTACCTATAAAAAGATTTCTATGAAGGTTCAGAAGCTAAAATTGCAACCACATGGATTCGAAACCTTGATTAACTTCCTATGAAAATTTCATATCTTGGTTCACTATATTTTCTAAGATATGGTCCGAAGAAGTTAGGGATTTTTCATGCTCCAAAATTCAAACGCAAATAGGTGACCTGGCGAAAATCATCATAACTTCCTCTATGAGCATCAGATTTGATTTTCGTAAATAGTGACCAAAATTGCATAGAATTTGGTTTTTTGAGCATCATTATCAGGGCTTAAGGTTGAAACAATGACACATGTCATTCCTTACAAGTTAGCTCTACTATAGTTGTCCATAATCAAGACATCATGGGATATTGGGCATAACATTATCTTGAAGAATCCAATTTTGGTCTGACTTGTGGCATTGGAAAGATTATTCAGAGGGATACCATAAAATAAAATTCAAAACCTTAGAGTTCCAAATTTACATAGTTACAACCGTGTCAATATCGATCTCCTAAAATAAATAAAAAATTGTGTATTTTAAAAAAAATAGCAAACCTTTTGTTTGAAAATTCAATTTGAAGTGATTTCAAGGGCATACTGAATCATATATATTATTATTGGGTTCTAAAATTCCTCCCAAAAAAAAAAATCAACACCCATTAAGCCCTCATAGGGCTCAACTATGACAGATGAAGAGGAATAATTGCAACATGATATATCAAAATTACGAGAATAAGTGCAACAAATTTCGCTCTCACAAAGGGAACCAAAGGTGGCTTAAAGTGGGACATAGATGGCTTAAAAGGGGACATGGAGGGTTTAAAATCATACATTGAAGTTATGATGGATGGATTGAAAGCATACATGGAAGGTTTGAAGGAAGGTTTGACAAATTTGCTACAAGAAATGCTTCCTAGTGGTGACAAGGTACTCCACAAAAATCAAGATGAGGAAAAAAAGAATATGAAATATGATTTTAGAGACTCCAAATTGGGTTTAATAGACACCACATCCCAAAGATAGATATGATTAATTTTGATGGAAAGGATCTGGTCACTACAGATGGAACAATTTTTTGATCCACATGATATGCCGCACACACAAAAGGTACGCAATGCATTTTTATATTTAGAACAAAATTAGTTTCTATGGTATATATGGCTTTGTTCTCGTAAATCAATTGTCACTTGGAAAATTTTTGTGGAAGAATTGGTATCACATTATGAGGATACAAAGAGAAATACCTTATTTAGCCAATTAATAAATCTAAAACAAAAGGGTTCAATGGCAGAGCACATTGAGGACTTCCAAAGATTGAATATCAAGGTAAATGATATTCCAGAGGAGCATAAGATTGATGTATTCATAGGGAATTTAAAGGATAACATCCAACATGAGCCTTTCCTTTGGGAACTTATTTGATTGGAGAAGGCATTCAAGGTGGCAAGATAAGTTGAAAGAAAAATTATGTTAACAAGGAAGCCCACCACTCACAACTATAGATATGGAAGTGTTTCTTCTCCTAGCCTTCCACAACCTACAAGGTTGACACCACAGCAATAGGAGGAAAAAAGAGAAAAATGGATTTGTTATAGTTGTGATATAAAATACACTAAAGGTCATAAGTGTGCTGATAATAAATTATTCTACATATATTGTGAAGAGGAAGAAGAAAAAGAACAAGAAACATCAAAAGAGGAGGATATAAACTAGGAACCAACCCCAAAGAAATAATAAATTAATCTGACCATATCTTGTAATTCATTGGAAGGAATTACCACTCATAAAACTCTCATATAGAAGGATATATCAAGAAGAAAAAGGTAAAAGTGTTGATTGATTCAGGTAGTACCCATAATTTTATTCATTGTAAGGTAGCCAAGGAATTGAATTTCTTCCTATATCCAACACACGAGTGTCAAGTGATGGTTTCAAATGGAGGAACTAAAAACTACTATGGAAAGTGTCATAATATCAAGTTAACCATGGGAGAATATTTATTGAATAGTCCAATGCTTTCCATTCCAATGGGTGGTGTTGATGTTGTACTAGGAGTCCAATGGTTACAATCTTTGTGGACGATAGATTTTAATTTTCAAGAAATTTTCTTGAATTTTTTTTGGGAAGGAAAGGAAGTTGAATTAAGGGGTATTGTAGGGAAACTAGGAAATATAATCATATCTAATAGCATGAAAAAAATTATGAAGAAATAATAATTGGGCATAATTGCACAATTATGCTCACTGGAGGTTCAAACATTGAAATCATCTATTTCTACGAATCTCCAAAAGGTATTGGACAATCATTCCAAGGTATTTGAGACTCCCAAAGGCATCCCACCTATTAATGATCATGCTCATGCTATTCATTTTATTCCAAGAATTGTTCCTCCAAACATTAAATCTTACAGATATCCCTATGCCCAAAAGATTAAAATTGAACATATGGTTGCATAAATACTAGAGACCAGTATAATTCAACCTAGTCAAAGTTCTTTCTATACTCGAGTAATATTGGTGCACAAGAATGATGGATCATGGCATATGTGTTCAGATTATAGGGAGCTCAATAAGCTCATTATTAAAGATAAATTTCCCATTTCAGTCATTTATTAATTCTTGGATGAATTACATGGAGAAACTTCATTCACCAAGCTATATCTCCGTTCAAGATATTATCAAATAAGAATGAAGACTGAAGACATTCCAAAAAAAACATTCAAAACTCATGAGAGTCATTATGATTTTTTGTTCATGCCTTTTGGCCTTACTAGTGCACCTTCCACATTTCAAGGTTTGATGAATTCCATTTTCAAACCATTCCTTAGAAAATTTTGTGCTAGTATTTTTTGATGATATCCTAATATATAACAAGTATTGGAAGGATCACACTCTACATGTTGAAAAGGTGATCAAACTATTGGAGGAGAAACAATTATATGAAAAACCCTCCAAATGTTCCTTCGAGTATAAGAGGTGGAATATTTGGGTCATATTAAATCTCATGAGGGTGTTAAGGTATACCCTAACACAATTGACACCATTAAGGAATGGAAAATCCCCACAACCATAAATCATATTAGAGGACTTATTGGGTTGACAGGGTATTATCACAAGTTTGTTAAGAGTTATGGGAGAATATCAGAACCTCTAACAACATTACTAAAGAAAGATGCATTTTCTTGGACTCTAGAAGCAACTAAGGCTTTTGAACTTCTTAAAGAGGCAATGTGCCAAGCATGGGTCTTATCTACGCTAGACTTCAAAAAAAAATTATTATGGAATGTGATGCCTCGGGAAATGGAATTAATGTTGTTTTAATGCAAGAAGGAAGACCCATTGCTTTTGAAAATCATCAAATCAATGGAAAGTATTTACACAAACCTATTTATGAGAAGGAAATGTTAGAAATACTACATACATTAAAGCAATGCTAAACTTAACTAGTGGGAAGACACTTCAAGGTAAAAAAACCATGAGAGTCTTAAATAATGTTTGGAACAAATATTATCTTTAGAAGAGCAACAAAAATGGGTTACAAAGTTTTTGGGTTATGACTTTGAAATCATCTACAAAAAAGAGAAGCAAAATGTTGTTGCGGATGCACTCTCAAGAAAGGATCACAATGTGGATGCATTTATTTGTGCCATTTCTATTATCTTCCCTGATTAGATTGCAAAAGCAAGGGATGAATGGAAGAATGATGAAGAGGTGTGGAAAATCATTCAAAAGTTGCAGCAATATCCTAGTACATTTGATACATTTAGCTGGAAAAATGATTCATTATGGTACAAAGATCGCTTATATATTTGTAATAATTCCCAACTCAAGAAAGATATTCTTTTGGAATTGCACACCTCCCCCTTAGGAAGACACTTAGGATTTTTAAAAACTTACCACAAGGTCAAGAAGGAATTCTTTTAAGATGACCTTAAATATAATATTCAGAAGTTCGTGGTAGAATGTTTGGTTTTCCAACAAAATAAAGTTGATACAGTTAATACCCCAGGTCTATTACAACCTTTAGCCATTCCAAGTCAACGTTGGGAATATGTCTCAACGGATTTTATCATAGGTTTACCCAAGTATGAAAGAAAGAGTGTCATCATGGTGGTAGTTGATATACTTAACAAGTATGCACACTTTTGTGCATTATCTCATCCTTTTAAAGCAAGGACAATTTCTATTGCATTTATGGAAACAATTCAAAAGCTACATGGAAACCCAAAGATTATTCTAAGTGACAGAGATCCCATTTTCACTGCAAATTTTTGGACGAAATTATTTTCTTGTCTTCGTACTCAATTAGTTCATAGGTCATCTTATAATACTCAATCTGATGGGCTAACTGAGATAGTGAACAAATTTTTGGAAGGATATATTTTTTTCTTTGTATCCAATAAAAAAACATCATGGGTCAAGTGGTTACCTCTATTTGAATGGTGGTATACCACTTCCTTCCATATTGTAGAAACAATGACCCCATTTATGGAACTTTATGGATATTATCCACCATCCATCAAATTATATTTAAGAGAACATTCTAAGGTTCAAGCAGTGGAATATCACGTCAAGCATCAACAACAATTTCTCCAACTCTTAAAGGATAACCCTCACTCTAGCATAGATTCAAATGAAACAACAAGCATATCAACATCACAGTGAAATAAGTTTTGATGTATTGGACTGGGTATTTTTATGGTTAAAACCATACAAACAAATGTCACTAAAGCAAGCTAAGAAGGATAATAAATTATGACCCAAGTAATATGGTCCTTACAAGGTGTTGCAAAATATTGGTACTATGGCATACAAACTGGAGCTACTTGCATCTTCTTGAGTACACATAGTTTTCCATGTTTCATGCTTAAAGAAGGTTTTCACTGACAAGATCTCAGTTCAAAAAATGTTTCCAGAACTTGATGAAGAAGGAAAATTCATATTTGAGCCTGAAGTAATCACGGAAACAAGAATATAAAAACTACTTAATCGATTAATTTTAGAGTACCTCATTAAGTTGAAGAACTTATCCGCTGAAGATTCCACATGGGAGGATGAGAATTTTAGACAGAAGCATATGAAACTACCCAAGCATCGAGGACAACACTTTTTTGAAGGATAGGGGTATGTTAGGTCCCTATAATACTAATGTATCACCCTTATTTTTATTGTTAGTGTAGCCCCCTATTGTTATTATTGTGCCCATGTATCCCCCATGTTGTTATTGTTGTGCCCCATAGAAGACCACTATTGTTATTTTTGCGCCCTTACATTATTATTGTTATGAAGGCTACGATTATATTTGACCCCTTAAACTCCTATATATACCAAGTAGGTCTTATCATGTGTATCATCCAAGAATTATTCATTTATGTAATTTAAATGAGGTTTCCCCCTCAAAGAGGATAATTTTTAAGTCATTGATCTATATTTTCTTCTATTTTGTGAGTTGGTTTCATAACACCTCAAAATTTCTCTAATGATTTTTTTTTTATTGATGATGATGTTTGCATGTAGCATTGTACTAATTATTTGTCATGATTTTATTGAGATTAATGTGCTAACTTGAAATGACTTATTTCAGCTAGCATCGTACTAGAAACCTCCATTAGAAGTCAAGGTGATGATCTACATGATGCACTTATGTATTTTTAAAACTAACGATTATGTGTATATATGACAACATATGAAGGTAAAATATTGCATGAAAAAAATAGGGTGGTATAATATATAACTAAAGGAATAAGGAATGAATAATAGGATGGTACAATATACCTAGTTTTCAAGCACCTGTGGTTATCAATTACTGAAGAGGTCTCCAGATTTTCCACAGTGTTATAGAACATTTGTCGACGTTATGGTACAATATAGTTATGACCAATCATGACATGGATATGAAGAAGAAAGGATAGTTGAAGAGGAAATATTAGTTGAGAAATGAGAAGGGGTAGACTCTCCTGATTGGATGTACACATTGAGTAGCTTGAGATATGAAATAAAGATCTATAAGTTTGAAAATGAAACGTTTTTCAAAGCACAAGAGAAACAAGTAGAAGTCAATGCATCCATACTGCAAATCCTGAAAAACTTACAAAGGCGAAGGGAGCATGAGTTGGCAATTAGTAATAGAGATAATAAGAGTCCTTTGGGACAAGAAGGAATAACTAATATGTAAAATGAGAGTAGATATAGAAAGAGGCACAAACTATCAAGTGACAACACTGTGAAAGGAGGCACTCTACTAAGTACACCTGAGAAGGATTTAAGCACCCATGAATAAAAATATGAAATCGTTCACAAGGGACCACATTATCGTCATCACTAGATTCATCATCATCATGGGTAAACAAGGGAGAGAGAATATATACTGGAGGAGTTTAAGAAGGCCAAGCCTCCTACATTTGATGGTGAAATGAAGAAACCAGAGGATGCATAAGCCTAACTACTTGGAATGAAGAAATTCTTCAGAATTCATAGCTACTCTGAGAACATGAAAGAACAGGTAGGTAATTTCAAACTAAAGGGAAAATATTACATCTAGTGGGAAGATCTAAAAAATTTAAAAGGAATAAAATAAGAAGATTTGTCCTAGAAGGAATTTAAGGAATATTTCAGAAACAAGTATCTATCTAAGAGATACTTCAAAAACAAGGCTAAGGAGTTCTATGAGCTCAGATTGGAGCAAATGTCAAATGAGTTGTATACCACCAAATTATTAGAGCTAATAAGGTATGCTCCCTACCTTAAGGAAGAAAAATAAAAGATTCAGAGGTATGTTAGTGGACTTCCACAATCATTCAAGGATAAAATTGAGTTTTATAATCCCAAGACATTATAGGATGAAATTTGAAAACTGAAGCACTACTAGGAGTAGTCTAGGCATTATACAACTAGGAATGAGTGAAACTCTTATTAATCATGAACATAAAAAAAGGTCCAACATTGTCATCAAAGGTCGCTCTACTCAAGAAGAAGCCAAGAGTTATGAGAAGGGTTCATATAAGTGATGAAATTATGGAGGGAATCGCTTATAGAAGGATTTACCACAAAAGAAGCAAGTTGGCCTGAGACTGTAGAATTCACAGGAAGTAGAGACAGTAAAAGACGTGGCACAAAATATACTTATAATTTGTGCATCAATGAATAATATTCAAGTTGATCACCATGCAACGATTATAGAAATGGAGGGAAATATCTATGACAAAAAAAAAAGTTTTGATTGTCCTTGGTTCAAATTTTAGTTACTTCAGTCCCCGCCATTATTGAAAACTGTGCAATGAAGGGGGTAGTGCATACTAAACCTAGGCTAGTTCAGCTAGCCACGAGGACGAGAAGGAGAGTGGAACACATAGTAAGGCCATGCTCAATTGAACTAAATTGCATTCCAACTATCACCAATTTCTTTTTATTGCCACTTGAAGCATATGAAACTCCTAAGGTTGGACTAGTTGCATACGCATCACACCAAGGTTGATTGTTTTGAGAAGACCATTGAATGCATTCATGAAGCCGAAGAGTATATAATGTTGTGTGGAAAATTGAAAACTACTTATGTGAGATTAATTTTTTCTATGCAAGCCAAGTGAAGTTGCAAAAAGGGATGTATTTTATTTGTTGTGCAAATATATAGCAGTGTGTAAGCTAACTACAGTGTTGGTAATGGTGACAATGATGTTATAAGGAAATACATTGTTTTAAAACAATTTTCAGATGTATTTCTTGATGATATTCCTAGGTTACCTCCTCATAGAGAGGTGGATTTCACTATTGAATTAATACTAGGAGCAACTCTAACATCAAAGGCTCCATATAGAATGAGTGATCCATAATTGATTGATTTAAATTTGCAACTCAAGGAGATGATGGAAACATGCTACATAAGGCCAAGTGTGTATCCATCAGGAGCACCAGTTATTTTCATAAAGAATAGGGATGAAACACTCAGGTTGTCATTAACTATAGATAACTGAAAAAGGTGACCATAAAGAATAGGTATCCCTTGTCAAGAATTGATGATATATTTAATCAGTTAAGGGGAACAACAATATTCTCCAAGATTGACTAGAAACCAGGCTATCATCAAGTCCACATTAAATATGAAGATATCCATAAGACATAATTTAGAACTAGGTATCAACACTATGATTTTTTGGTATTTCCCTTTAGGATTACTAATGCCCCTGCAACTTTCATGTGCTTGATGAATAGTGTGTCGCGCCCTTACCTAGATATATTTGTAGTGGGTTTTTTTATGACATTTTGGTCTATTCAAAGTCCAAGGAGGAACATGAAGAGCATGTTTTCATAGAACTACAATTGCTAAGATAACATAAGCTTTATCTAAATTTTAGTAAAATATATTTCTTCCAATCACAGATACACTATTTGGGACACATTGTCTCAAAAGAGGGAGTCATAGTTGACCCTGAGAATGTTAAGACTATCATGGAATGGCCAACCCCTAAGAATATGGCTAAAGTTAGGTCCTTTATGGGGCTGACAAGATATTATAGGAGGTTCATCAATAACTTCTCCAAAAATAGCCACCCAATTACTGCATTGCAAAAGAAAGGAAAGTGGTTTGAATGGATGGATGATTGTGCAACAAGCTTCGATCAGTTGAAGTAGTTATTAACCGATGCACCAGTGCTAAGAATTAAAAATCCTGAGAAGGATTTTTTCATATGCACAAATTCTTGCAAGTAGGGACTTGGTGGAGTCTTAATGTAGGAAGGCCAATTGGTTTGTTATGAATCATTAAAGTTAAACAGGCATGAGAAAAAATATGTAACTCATGACTTGGAATTGGTTTCCATCATCCATGCATTGAAGATGTGGAGGCACTACCTCCTAGGTTGAATATATAATCTAATGATTGATTATGGATGGCTGAAATATTTTTTTGAACAACCTAAATTATATGTTAGGAAAGCTATATGGCTAGCCACACTCAGTGAGTTTTATTTTGAGATCAAATACATCAAAAGAAAAGTGAACAAAGTGGTTGATGCAATTAGCAAGACAGTGAAAATGAAGCATATAGAAGTCATAATTTCCTATGGAAATGATATTGAAGAAAGGATAAAAAATATAGGGAAGAAAGATGAAAAATATCAATAGCTAAATAAGAAGTTGCAACAAGAGTCCAAAGGTGACCAGGACAAGGAATATTGCCTCTTAGAAGATGGGTTGATTAGATTCAAGAATATAACCTATGTGACAAATGAGGGAAATATAAAGAATATGATATTGAAGGAGTTTCATGCATAGCCATATTCAGGTCATCTGGGTTATCAAAATACTCTTACATCCATCAAGAAATTTTACTGTTGGCCTAACTTGAAAAGGGAGGTGGCAAATTTCATCTCCAAATGCATAGAATGCCAATAAGCAAAGGTTATATGCAAGCAAAAAACAGGATTATTGCAGACTATTCCCATTCCAAAGTTGAAGTGGGAGGTGATTTATATGGAATTTATGACGGGGCTTCTAAATAATTCTAAAAAACATGATACAATCATGGTAGTGGTTGATACATTGAGAAAAGTGGTTCACCGACATAATTGTTAAGTCTACAAATTTAGCTAGTGAGGTAGATGAAATTTTCATAAAGGAAATTATGAGATTGCATAGAGTTCCCAAGAATATTATCTCAGATAAAGATTGCATGTTCACTTGAAAATTCTAGAGATTTATGCAATTACCCAATCATTCAAAATTATGTGTCAATGATAATTATCCAAAGAAAAAAAAAGATTTGTAAATGTTCTTAGTCAACTTCAACATACTACCAATGTTAAATTAGATATTTCTGAAAGAGAACAAGATCACTTATTTACCAAAGATAATGAAACAATTAGATATTAGATTAAGAGCCTAAATGTCAATGAAAAAGAAATGAAACAAAAGAATTGTGATAAATTATTTGTTATCCAATGCTTGTAACCTTTTGAGATCACTTGAAACTAGAAATCTAATTCTGATTTTAATGCAAATGAATTAATTTAGGAAACAGTAAGATAAATATGCTTCAATGGAGTTTTTTATGATGTAATTTAGTGCCAAAATAGTCCCAAAGTCCTTGTCTCCTTTTTCTTTGTATCAGTGAAGAATACTTATGCAATTTGATATATATTTCATACCTCTGTGTTGGACATGGTACCCCTCAAAGAAATAAGTTGGAGAAAGACTCCCCAGATCAAGGAATGGAGTGCGCAACATGAAGTACATTTTTAGTCATAAGGGATTTCGGGTGGGTCAAAGCCCCTTATTTTTAAATGGATGGGAATATTTTGTGAAAATTGAACTTCGCCCATGGTTTTCAAACATCGTATTGTAATGTAAAATACTATATAAGGATTCTAGGATAGAAGTCATAAGAATTCAATCTATGAGATGCACTTGGATGTAACATTGTTTTGAGTCTAAGTCTGTGGTTTGGGTTAGAGGAAAGGCTCCTATGGTTAAGTGCACAGAGACCTTAGGAAGTCTGAAACTGAGTGTGCAAACCCCTATAGTTGAGTGCACAGGGTGGAACTGATTGAATGAGAAAGATATGAGCATTAATGAAGTAATTTTGAAGACAAATCAATGTTTTGAGTTGATGTGTTTTCTTTACTTGTATTTTATGTTATATGTGCTAATTAAGGGTTTTGGTCTATAATTGCATAGCAAAGTTATGTTTATGGTTGTTTACTTTGTTTTATTCTTGAATAAGTAAGATCACACATTCTGCAAGTGAGTTTAATAAATGTGTTGAACAACAATGGTATAGTTGATAGATTTGTTCTGCGAAGCTCTACCAAGTATAGAAAGGAATCAAAGCCCTGAAGCCAAAGTCCGTTGTCCCTCTGGATGTAGAAACCTATTCTAGCATCCCCCTATATTTCCTTGGGTGAGACTTCAATGTGCGCAAGCAGATCGTTACCGAAAGGGCCGGTAATAGTGGGTTTTGTTGGTTCGTGCAGCCATATTTGAACCTAGGTCTAGGCCCCATCAAGCCAACGTTCCATTTCTTGGACCTAGATCTTACTGAGGGATGGTTGGATGTGGCATCCATCTAAGAAAGAGATTCAAGACTGGGTAGATCTAAAAGAACACAATTTTGTTGTGCAATAAAAAAGAAATTTGTGCATATCTACTAAAGATTGGTTACAAAAGTATATTTTTACAAATCATTATGATATATTTTTCTCGTTGTTTGCTAGCTAGTTGTATGAGTGGATATCAAGACTAGCTAATCAAACGAGCCATTTCAACGATAATCCTACTGTGTGGACTCCAGAGCTGATCAAGCAACTGAAGAACACTAATAACAAGATCACAAGGGCTTTTGATTATTGGATAGATAGTATCCTTGGAGGTTTTATCACTGAGTTCGTGATCAATTCCCTGGTATCCTATAGCAAATCATAGTGCAACTTTTTCAAACGTCTGCGAGGTAAATATGTAAATTCACTGAAGTTCTGGATTAAAATTCTATTGTGTGAAAAGGGTGTACTACGTATGTGCTCAGATTGATGTTTAGAGAAAGAGAACCTGGTGCTACGCAAAGAGGTAAAATATTTAGGACAAATTGGGGTACTTACATTGAAACTAAATATAGTCCGTTGTTTGGGTCTTAAGGAGGAGAAATCAACCCTGCTACCCCAAGAAGTGTGTTGCTCAGATCTAAAAATCATCAAAGTGCTGCAGAGATTCGCCAACCTTCCACCCATGTCATCACCCACCCCCATTTCATTCCTTCACCTCCACCTCCACCTCCACCTCCACTGCCCCCATTCACCATGGCCCAACCACCAAAGATGCTTGTGTTCAAGGGATCGGATGATCCGTAATAGTTCTAGTTTGTTGCAGAACCAATACGAACTGCGCAGAATATTATGGATGAAAATATGAAGAAAGTGCAGTTGGTTACAACGCTGCAAGATAGAGCGTTGTCCTAGTATATGAAATATACTATGACAAAAGCAAATGCTACATTGGATGAGACAAATATTGTGTTGAATGCTAAGTTCAAGAAACAAAAGTTGCAGTCTGAGTGTATCACAGAGATCAAAGAAATTAAGCAGTTGGTTACTGAGACTGTGTGGGAGGTAGAACAGAGATTTAAGACATTACTAAGCCAAATCAACTTCAATATCCCTAATGAACAACATAAAGAATGGTTTATTGATGTGTTGTTGCCTCATCTCATATTTCCATTTTCACAACAAAATATTGCAACCCAAACGAAAGTGCTAGAGATCGCGATGAAGCTCAAAGCTTCGCTGGTAGCTGATACTAGCGTAGGATTTCATTAGATTCAAACCTAGTTGGTGAGCTTACATATGGAACTCCAAGATCTAAAGAAGGGAATGGAGGTTAGGCCTGATATAAGGTCGGAAGTCTGGTGTGTCAAGTGCAAAGCGGAGGGTCACTATAAGGAGTAGTGCCCTATTTATAGGGATTATTTGGGCGTTGGGATGTCAAGTCCATTGAATCTTGGACCGAGCATTGGGCCAAATGTAGGGTCTAATGTCTGGTGTAGCATATGAAAAGTTGTAGGCCAACATTCCAATAATTATTGTCATCTGCATCAAAAATATGTTAGATTGTCGAAACAATTATTCTGTAATTACTGTAGTTCGGTGGGACATGATGAACAAAATTGTCAAAGTTATGATCTCATAATGTATCATAGTCTTAGCGCATATATAATGCAATTATAAGGTTGAGAATCTCCAGGTTCGCCAACAGCATGAGGACATTTCCAAGGCCGAGGGTGTGGTCGAGGAAGAGGCTCTAGTCATGGACAAGGGTAGATTGTTGCAACTGTAGACAACCTAGACATTTTGCCAGGGATTTTCAGAATCCTACTCCAGCTTCTTGTAAGTATTGTCAATAATTTGGTCATGAAATTGAATATTGTCCCATTTTATTAGCTAAAATGCAGGAGAAGCACAACCAGCAGTTGGCTCAGAACATACAAATGATGAGAGCTGAACCACGCGAGGAAGATCCAAACGTTAGCATAGTAATGTGTGTTGGAAATATTGTCATTGATGGAAAAGGGGAAGACAAGAGTAGCACTAGAATAAGAATTAGATGCAAAGGAGCAAGGCAGAGGAGAAGCAAAGAGTAAAAGAGAGGCAAAGTAGCAACATTAGAGGCAAAGGAGAAAAGGCAGCAAAGGAAACAAGTTTTGGTCAAGTCGTGAACATGCTGGGTAGAGTCGTGAACGTGTTGGGTTGAGTTGTGCACGAGCGGGTAGATATCGTGAAGGAATGAACGTGTTCAACTAGTGGAGAAATTCGTGAACGGGCACACAAAGTCAGGCTAGTTTACGTTTAGAATAGTGATGGTAGAGATATCACAAATCACAGCAGAAGGAGTATCACAAAACAGCGGAGACAAAGAAATTTTGAAACATGAAGTGCGAGATGGTGATGTGGCTAGATGACATGGCTAGATGACGTGGCCCTGATGCCACATATCGCAATAAAATTTTGATGACGTGGAAAGGTGATGTGGAAAGGTGTCATGGCATGATGATGTGGTAGTGACATGGCACCCCCGGTGGGGCCCGAGCCCTTTATCTCATATCGCAAGTCACAAAGCTCAGAAGGGATACTGCTTATGTACCACGTTGAAACACTGAAATACGAAGAGCAACAAGAACCCAGATGCGATAAGCTTCAAAGCTAAAATCTAAAGGATTTAAAGACCAGCTGTGGGACCCAATCACATATCGCACATCGCAAGCTCAGAAGGGATAGAACCCATGAACCATGGTGAAAGGCCAACTTGCCTAAGTGTGATAAAAGGAGCCAGATGTGAAGGAGTTTCAAAGCTAAATACCAAAGCATTTCAGATCCAGATGTAAGGCCTTTTGTTAAGAAATCACATCAGAGGTGGAACAAGTGAATATAACATAGAAGTACCAAGGAATGCCGAAATGCGATAAAGGGACAGGACGCGAGGCTATTCAAAGGCTAATTAGAATTTATTTAAGGTCCAGAGTTCTTTGTAGTTACACTGCTTTATGAAAAAAAGTGAACACAGGCAGTAGACTTGGGTAAGACCCGACACTCGTGTAGAATAGTGGTTGATGCAGTTGAGGCTTTTAAACAAGAAAATTTTGAACGCGGGCAGAAAGGCTCAGGTAAGGAACAGAGCAAAGGACAAAGAAAGATGAATGTCATGATAATGAGTAGATAGGCACCATGGGTCGATTCGGGGTCAAAAAAACCTTCGAGGCAGAGTCGAGTGTTGAGACAAGGAAAAGGCTAAACATTGTGGGCAAGAGAAGGAAGGCATATAGGCAGAGTTGGAAAAAAGGAGAATATGGTGGCACTATTGGAAACAAAACAGCTGGGAAGAATCGGGAAAAAAGGAATTTATGTAGAACTGTTAGAACATAACTGCAGATACAGAAAAGACAATGACAGCAACAAAAAATACAAATCGACAACGAGCAAAGATCTGAAAGAGATGAGTGAAATATTTTTCGTAATTGTAAATGTAAAATCATTGATTAATTTTACATTATTTGTGATGCAAAGGAAAGTCTTTGTAGGCATAGGAAAAACTCCAATGAGTCTTGTAATGATTATTTCTGATGTAATAACCTAAACTGAAGTTTAAGGAATCGAATGGGTGGAAGGTATTGGGTCATGCCTTTTCACTTCATATTCCCTGTAGAATGAAAATAGTCATGTAGTTATCTGTATAAAACATGTAATATCATTATGCATAGAGAGGTTAGAGAGTAGCAGAATGGAAGAGAGATGAAGAGTGTTAAAGAGCTGAAGAATGTAAGAGAGCTACAGAATTAGAGGGGAGAGAGCGGAAGAATCAGAGAGAGTTGATAGAGATTTTGTGCACATCAGGAGCTGATATGAAGAAAAAATGAAGGCATAAAAGGCAGCCGTGAAGAAGGAAAACAACAGAGTTGATATCCAAGTAAATCAACATTTTAGTTTAATGTTGAGCGAGGGGATTGTAGTCTCCTTTCAATTTGTAGCTTGATAGATTTCCAGTTGGATCTAGTTGAGGTAGGAGCCTCATGTGGTTTGTAGCCTATAGAAAATACATGGGAGTTGGTGCTTTCATTTCAATTTGTAGCTTGATAGATGTCCAGTTGGAGCTGGTTGAGGTAGGAGCCTCCTGTGGGTTGTAGCCTGCAAAAAATACGGGAGTTGGTGCTTCCATTTCAAGTTGTAACTTGATATATGTCTAGTTGGATTTTGTTAAGGTAGGAGCCTCTTGTGGGTTGTAGCCTGCAGAAAATAGATAGGAGTTGGAGCTTCCTTGTAAGTAGTAGCTTGTAGAAATTGAGGTAGTAGCCTCCTATAGGTTGGATCCTACAAAAAATCAGTTGTGAGAGGGAGTAGGAGCTTGCCTTTGCATCAGAACAATAATAATATGTGGTTTTCTCCCTTATGGGTTTCTACTTATATCTAGTGTCTATGTGCTTGATGATTATGTGTTCATGTGATGTTTTAATCTGTTTAATTACTTGTTGTCCACACATTCAGTTTGTTGATCCATAATGTATTAAGATGATTATAAAATGAAGTAGTTAATGGGTGTAAAGAAAAGAGTTTCAATGTCCATGAATGTACTAAAATTATTCACCCCCCCCCCTCAATTTAGCTAAGGGTTCATCAATGCGCAGCGGTGTGAATACCATAGAAGATCGCGTAGAAGGAAAGCGACCTATGACAAAGACATGGGTTCGGAAAGATGAAGATAAGTATGTTTGGTTCAATATAAATCGTGAGAAAGAGACATTCATGGAAGCAAAGAAGACATTTATGAATCCTGAAGCTTCGACATCAACCACACAGAGACAGTTGTTCCTACTGAAGAATAAGCCTGAGGAGAATACTTAAGCAAAGGAAGCTGATCCATCCATCTTGGCATCATTTTTGCAGACGTGTTTGAAATTTCTAAGGGATCACGATGATGTAGAGTGGTTATAGGAGATGATAGAGAATTGCGCTACCAAGGAAGACCCATGATTGGAACAATGTGCATTAAACAAAGTGTACAAAAACAAGAAGAGAACCGACCGTGAGATGCATTTGACTGCACAAATCAGAGATTATGAGATGCATCAAGTCATTTTGGATCTGGGATCAGATGCCAACGTTCTTCCAAAACAAACATGGGAACAAACGGGAAGGCCTAAGATGCAATGGTCGTTGATTCAGCTAAGGATGGAAAACCAGAAGAAGATCATTCCTGTTGGCCGATTGTGGGGATTCAATGTAGATATTGATGGAGCAAGCGTGTTAGTTGACTTCAAAGTTATTGAGATCATTGACGATAGTGACCCCTATCCTGCATTTCTTGGATTTTATTGGGCTTACGAAATGGACGTTATAATCAATTTGAAGCATAGGCAGATGGTATTTGAGAAGGATGGTACCTGATTTGTTGTGCCATTAGATCCCTTTGAAGGTGCGCACTATACAGATCTTGTCCAGCATGAATATGGGGATGCTGATATTGATCAGATCCATAGGCTTACTGCACAAGATGAAGATTGGATTAACCCCACTGCTGATGGAAAAATATGTTTGGAACGCAATAGCTAATGTGTTTTCGGACTCAGACGAATAATTGGAGCAATGGCAGAACCGCCTGAATGAAGTGTCTACTTAGCGATGTAAAAAAGTTACCAAATCACTTCGCAGTGTCACATCAGAGGTGCATGACTTGCCATTTTATGATGGAACTAGGAATGCTGCCATATTTTTGGAATAATTTAAACAAAGGCTGCTGGAAGAAAAAAGATACGAAGCTTTGGACTTCGCATTGAGATCTACTCCAGCCCGATGGTGGGGGCACACAAGGAAGGTTTAGGAGGATGGAAGGAGTTTTATGAATTAATAAAGCCCAGTCTTGTTCATGTAGACATGAAAATCATGGAGAAGTATGAGGGCTAGGATGATCAGCACAAGAATTTATCTCGTTGGACCGCAGCTTTCCAGTGAAGAACCTCAACCAGAGTGGGTGCACATTTTCTTTCATTCCTTTGGTACAATACCACAAAAGTGGTATCTGGAAACTACATATTGGTATGTAATGACTGAAGGTTTATTATTGACCTATGGATTTGGCGATGGCTAGGAGTGTATTAATGTAGTTTTTCAAGAACTCAAAGCAGGAGTATTATGAATTACTGTTGAGCCAAGAACTCTGGTACAACCTGATTGGGCTACACAGATGGAACAAGCCCAAGAATGTTACAATCAGTCTAGTTTAAAACACCTGGTCCACAATTATGTGTTGGGGGAGGCAGAACTGTGTCGAATAGGCGAGTCTAGCGAATTTAGTCCAAAAAGTGACCATTGGAACAATAACAGCTAATTGGATAATGACTTGGCCATTAAAAGGAGCGGGAGGGATGTATTTAATAGGAATATTTGGGTGGATCTGCAGCCAAATATGCATTTATGAGGAGTATCTGAAGGAAATCGTGGAGTTTTAATTTGAATTTCGCTATAAATTAGGCATCCCACTCCACATTCACACACTTTTCATGTTAAGATTTAGAAGTGATATTTGGTGTTTATAAGAGCACTGAGTGAGCCAATGCATGTTGGAATATATCTTTGAGGTGTTGAAAGATGAATTGTTGAGATTCAGGCTAGGATAAACAATCCAGTCATATCTAGAATGCACAATGACGGCTACCCCACCTGCACATAGCACAGGGCTGAGGTCACCCATGAAGAAGACCACTAGGGGCATGACTCCATCCAAAAATCTAAAGAAGTCGGTGTTGTGAATGTCACCCTGAAATAAAATACCTAAGGAGCAGAGGAGTAAGGGGGCCCAAGATAGATAGAAGAAGGTTTTGAGATCAAAGAGTCCGACAAAGAAGAAGTCTCCCTTGAGGAAATCGATGTCGAGGAGGTCGAACCTATCTCTAGGGTGCCTCTATATATCTCTCCATTGAATCTGAATGCTAAGAAGCTGACAAAGGATCTTGACGCAGTTAAGTATAAGATCTTTATGCCATTGATTCCGAGTGAGGTGTCAGTTGAAGGGGATTTATTGGGAAAGGTGCCCCAGCTCTGTATGGAGGATTGGAAATTCAACGATCGTAGTAAATACCCACAGTTCAAGCCAATCTGATATCTGTGCCAAAAAACCTATGAAGGAAACATAACAAGATTGGAGCCAATGAAGTGGGTAGCTGGTATCCAAGATGCAAGGATACTCAACATGTTGTATGTGCCACACTTTGGGTGAATTATAATTAACACTATTTGTGTACGCCAACTGTTGGCATTAGTTCACAACGACTTCTTATGGCTAGGGAAGAAGATCCCTATTGATGTGATGCTAATATAGAAGATTACAACCCTTCCTTGCCTCGATTTGGACCCTGTAGAAGAATTTGTGGGCAAATATCAAGACAAGCAACTCACAGACTAGATGAAGAAATATTTCAGTTTGACAAAGGGAACTCGAGGTTATTCAATTAACTCCATATCTAATATATTAGTGTGATTTTCCACACACATTTTAGCTGGAAAAGTTATGAGAAAGAGTTGTGCAGAGGATTTTTCTGCACCGGTAATATCATTTGATGCAGAGTGCACCAAAGGCATAGTTTATAATTGGGTTGGGTATCTATGTAGTGAGTTCCTCACAGATTTTAGCGAAGCTCAAGACAAGGGAAAGCAGTTCCAATATATATGGATCTTTCTATTAATAGCATTTATGCCTTGGAGGGAGTTTGAGGAATCACATTTCTCCACTACGAACCCCAATCTGTGCGAGGCTGCCATATATGCCTCGTTATGGCATTCAAAGGAGTCAAATAGGGTCATGGAAAACACAATTTTTTGGGTTGGATTCAAAATGAGTCTGCACACTGTGATTAGCCAAAATCCTCGGCTCTCACCAAGTATTGTGAACCAATACTGGCAGGTCAAAGAGTTCAAAGAATATTTCCACCACATTCATATTCAGGCAAAGAAGGACCTTACTGGGGTCTAGTATGATTTTTCATACCTAGTCAAAGAAGAGGATGTTGAAGCCATCATCAGTGCATGTCCAATTGATTGGTTAACTCCACTTACTGAAGGTGCGGAGCAGGCAGAGACGAGTGGGGCGAAGTCCCCTTTAAATACGGGAAAGAAGGACACCGAAAACCTGCAAAAGAAAGTTACATTCGTGCCCTGTACAGAGATAGCAGCGGAAGTTCAAACAGAGATGGAGATTCTCAAGATAGGAGAGGGGATGCTCAGGGAAATGACACAATTATGGATCCATCTGACCTCCCTTCCCATTTTACTACCAAGAGGCGACAGCCACAGAAGGGCGACACGAGGAAGAAGGTGAAGTATGATCCGCCGGCCCGGAAGCAATGGTCCTCACTTAGGGGGATCTCGACAAAATAGGAGATACTGTCAAGAACGTCACGGAGAACCTATGGGGTAATATCGAAGAACATTACAAGAAGGTGTTGGAAGACGTCCATAAGGTCCTAAAAGACTTGCATGTTCAGACGAGCGCAGTTCAGGCGACCGTGAGTCAAGTGAGTGGCTTGCAAGCGAGCATGACTCAAGTGAGCGGGGCACAAACAGGTGAAAGTGCATCAGCACATGAACTCGCGCTAACCACTGATACCTGTACAGTGCCAATCCCTATAGGTGCATTAAGTTTTTATAATGCAGAGAAGATGAATCAAATATTTCTCTAGCAGAACACATGACTTAACCTCGTCGCGCTGCCACTACAAAAATTGCACGAGTTCCACAAAGGTGTCAGTGAGGAATCACAAATCAGAGAAAAATGTGGCTTATTAATTATTCAAGATGTCAATAAGGAAATACATAACATGGCTGATGAAAATCAAATGGTTGTACAAGAGCGCAATGTTGAGTCTGCGCACAAACAAAAGCTGGAGGAAGCCATCTCCAAGGCTTGCAGTGAGCTACCAGAGCTCCAGTTTCAGGTTGTAGCTGCGCTAGAGGAAAAAGTGGCCAAGCTCGCAACAAAATTAAAGGACTCCAAAGCCAATGTCGATGAAGTGAACCTTGAAATGTAGATGAAATTAGTTGAGTTGCAGTTGCAATTACAATCGACCACTCTGCCAGAAGTCTGGGAGCAGCGCACAACAAAGCTCAAGGTTGCCACTAAACAAATTGAATCCACTATCTAGGAGTGCGCAAAAATATTTGGACATGTCATGGATATATGGGCATCATTACCAGAGGAAGCTCAGGCGCAAAAGATATAAGAAGAAGTTCGCAAGAACCTTGAGCATATGGACCACATTAAGGTCATAACAAATACCTTAGCATCGATGCAACGGTATATCCATCTCCAAGAGGCTAAATTATTGTAGAAGAAGATCGATGAGTTGCACAGGAAGGAGCAGATCATTATAGTCAGAATGAAGCCATCGGAAGCTAAGGCCAGTCATCTTTCCCAAACTATAGAAAAGAAGTTGAAAGCATTGCACTAGGAGCAGAGAGGATTTGAGCAGAAGAAATTTGAACCAGTTACTGAGATGCTACTCAACAAGGTCTAAGATATTGAAAAGCAATAGGCTGAAGGAGTTCCACCACTAAAGGATGCCTTGTTTCATCAAAGCAAAGATCTATGGCTCACCAACATTGTGACTTGGGACGAGTCACAGTTTTGTGTTGGGGCCATGTTGGACAAGGTACCCCTTGAAGAAATAAGTTGGAGAAAGAGTTCGTGGATCAAGGAGCAGAGCATGCAGCGGGAAGTAAATTTTGAGTCTTAGGGGCTTTGGGGTGGGTCAAAGCCCCTTATTTTGTAAAGGTATGGGAATATTTTTTTAACGTTGAACTCTGCCCATGGTTTTCGGACCATGGTATTGTAATGTAAAAGACTATATAAGGAGTCTAGGATACAAGTCATAAGAAGTCAATTGATGAGATTCTCTTGGAGGTAATGGTGTTTCGAGTTTGAGTCTGTGGTTTTGGGTTAGAGGAAAGGCTCATGCAACTGAGTGCATGGATATGTTAGGAAGTCTATAGCTAAGTGTGTATACCCCTGCATCTAAGGGCGCCGGGTGGAACTGATTGTATGACAAATATATGAGAATTAATGAATTACCTTTGAAGACATATCAATGTTTTGAGTTGATGTGTTTGCTTTACTTGTATTTTATGTTATCTATGCTAAGTAAGGTTTTTGGTCTATAATTGCATAGTGAAGTTCTGTTTGTGGTTGTTTACATTTTTTTTTGCTTGAATAAGTAAGATCGTGTAGTCTGCAAGTGAGTTTAATAGATGTGTTGAACATCAATGATATATTTGATATATCTGTTCTGCGAAGCTCTTCCAAGTATAGAAAGGAAGCGAAGCCTTAAAGCCACAGTCCACTATCCCTCTGGATGGAGAAACTTGGTTCTAGCATCCCCCTATATTGCCTCAGATGAGACTTCAGTCTGTGCAAGCAGATTGTTTTTGAAAGGGAATGTAATAATGGGTTTTGTTGGTTTGTGCATCCATATTTGAACCTGGGTCTAGGCCCCATCAAGCCAACACTCTGAAAACCTTATGACAGTCACTGAAACTTCTGATTTAATTCAAGAAAAATATGTCCAGATATGCTTAAGTGTCTTTTTGTAAGTTAATAGTGAGTAAATGAAGAGTTTAGGAGACAAAACCTTGAGGTCCAAGGCCTAGGATAAGTTCATAACTTTTCCCATAAATCCTCCAAGGCCTAAGATACCTGCAACCACAACATTTTATCCAAAACTCTACCGTGAAAAAATAAAATACAACTCAGAAAAACATGTGATCCCCATTGTTTGAAGGAATGAGGGGATTTCATAAGGAATGAGGGCCTTAGAGGCCAACGCAGGGTTGAAAATAGGCAACAGATATCCATTGAAAGTTGCAACAATAAAAGGGATGACTTGAAGAGGCGTTTAGGCTTGCATTGAGGGTTTTAAAGGAAGCGTTGACAATAAGAGGGCTTAGAGGGGGACGAGAGGCCTTTATGATCCATGGTGAGGGTTGACCAAGGTAGGATTAGGGTGTCGAAGGCAAGTAGAGGATGTTTAGGGACATGAAAAGGGAAAAAGGGAGAGGAAGAGGGTTGATTGAGGTTTTTTAGGGGTTGTGTTAGGTGATAGCAGGGTTAGCAGAATTAACCCCACTAATTACCCACATAACCACTATGGAGTATATGTCTCTCTTTTAACCCATAATCCAATGGTTTCATTCATATTTATTTATTTTAATCGAACCCTTAATTTAAAAAACCACTTCATCAACATTAATCATGTTATACATATATATGTGGAAGCTTTATAATAAAAGTGGTTTGGGTTCAAAACTCAGACATACCATATATACGCTTTTATTCTCATATGTATTTATCTCAACGAGTGGCTTCACTATTTCTCCGTCACATCACATTCACTTATCGCATATATATTTCACAATCCTTATCAATACACCGATGTGAATTTCCCATAATTTAGCGCACTATCGCAGTTATGCCGATTTCGCAAATTGAAAAATATTACATTTCGCACATTGACGATTATAACATATCACACTTTGGCACTTCGCAAGTTTCTCCCTATCGCACTTTGCCAATATTCAATTCCTCTGATCGCTGTAATATCTTATCGCATGCGATGCGTGATATTTATTGCATCGTGTAGATATTAAACTTATCTCTCTTTGGCATATTACACCCGTTAGTTCAATATTAAAATGTTCAACTGCCACTGCTCTGCAGCTCTGTCTCCTCCACGACTACTCCTTCCCTGGATTTCTCTTATGGTTTTCACTCAGATCCATAGTTTTCACGCTTGTTGTACGCCTTTTATTGCTATTTAAAACCAAAATACAAAACATCATTATGTATTAGATCTCTGAATCCATAATATAGTTTTGTTTCTTACTCGACCTGCACACACATCCACTTGATCCAAACTGTCATCGCACATATTATACCCAACCATTAACTCTTTTGTATCTTAGAAAGACTTATACATTCAATTAGAATTCATTCAGAATGGTCACACCGAAACCATATTTTCCAGTTACGTATCACTCAGCACGAAAAAGGAATGCACACAGTCACAATGAATTCGATTTCCTCATTAATTAAATAAATGTATAGATACAAATAAATAAAAAACCTATTTACAACCTGAATTTGGCTTGATGCATCTTTATATGGCCTTCTCTCTTCTACAAAACCCTATGTTCTCAGATTCCCTCTCTCTACTTTTGGCCTAGTCTTCTTCATTTAGATTGGCCTCTTACCTAATATTCTTTGTTTGAATTGGCCTCTTCCTCTCTGACCTGATTTTCATCATTTTTAATTTGTCTCTCTACCTAATATTCTTTATTTTAGATTGGCCTCTGCCTTCCTTCGAGGCCTATAATTGAATTTATAATACCATTTCAGAGCTTATCCATCCCTCACTAAACTCCTATAGACTTGTAACCACTTCTATTCTCAAAAAATCCTTCCTATCTCTAATTTATGACTAATCTAATCTCTTGAGCATAAAAAGTAAATATCCTCTCTAATATCCCATTTTTTCATGGGCATATTTACAAAATTCAACTAGCATATTCCCTACCTATGCTTTCTAGGAATTTAAACATTTTACAAGGGAATTTTACAATATTTACACTTGACCCCTCCTTGGGCTAATCAAATAATTAAATTTAATTTGAGTGCTAATGCTCCTGCATCAGACTCCCAAACTAAAAAAGAATCATGATCTCCAAATATTGTGTTCCAATATTTGTCCACTTGGATCCCATACTTTATTCTTCAGTTATCTCCTTACTCCTTTCAACTGTTGTCCATGTACTCTTCTATTCTTCCTTGCTTCTCTTGTTTTCCATACCTTCGTTTGTAACACTCCATTGAATTTTCCTTCAACATTTGTCACAGTCCAACCTTTCATACAACTAACTATTTGTCTTCTCTTTATGCAGATCCTTTCCTTATCATTCATTTTTCATTAGCTTCATCAAATTTTCTCTCTCTCTATCCAAATTACTTTGTTGTTGATGTCCTTTCCCTTCTATATGACTTTCAAAACTCTTGCTGCCTTATTTTTCTTCTCCATATCCTTCAAAGACATATAAGGCATTGGAATGTCTTATTCTCTGCTTTTCCATGAGAGAATTAGCATTGTCACATACCCCAACAATCTTACATTGCATGAAATCTTATTTTCCTTTGTCAACATTTTCGTCCTCTATTGCAGATCCTTTGCAATCTTCATCAGGTTCTTTCTTCTCTAATGGTGCTTTCAACCAATTCTCCAATAGCTCCAATTCTTTCTCCCATTCACTAACCAATTGTACATGTGCTTTCCCTTGAATATCTTCATGAGATCACATAGCCTCATCCTCCATCAGAATACAATTCAAATCTTGCCTCTTTGAAATTTTTTTGTACGTTTCTTTTTCTTCCTTCATCTTTATAACAGTTTCCAGTGACTGTCTATCACCTGAAATCACACGTAATTTTTCAGTTGTAAAACCACAAGACCCAATAGTCTTATTGGATGATTCTGTCATCAAATCCTCCTATTTTTCCAAGTCATCTACATGACTCAGAAAATGTTCAATGGTCTTCATCTCAACTTCTTCAAGAATATCATTTGAGTACTTGGTATCCTTCACTTCTTTTTCTTGCTTTTGGTCATCATCGTGAGCCAAAATTCCTCTATTTCCAATTTTAACATTATGCTGAAAAATAATATTTTCCTCCAATTATATATGAGCTTCTTCATGAGATCTAACTATCTCAGGACTCAAATTATGTCTCTCTTCTTCATCTTCTTTGACATCACCTGCAAACATACACGAATTATTAATTTCAAAATCATAAGGCTTAGTTTCCTCAACTGATGATTCAAACATCACTACTCCATCTTCAAGTTCAAAAGAAACTTGTTCTTCTCAAGCAATTTCATTTTGCTATAGCTCCACTCCTTTAAGCTTCTCCATCCTCAATTGAACATCCATTATCTGCTCAAGCTTCCTCAGCTCCTCTATTAACTGCATATTCACCTAATACTATCTCTTGTAGCTTGTGCCATTTCACCTTCTTTCTCATTATGCAACCATACCTCTGGTCTTATTTACTTCTCTTGAACAACTTCATCAACAAATTAAATTCCATTCTTATCTCAGCCTTTTCTTTCTCATACTCTTCATCCATCCTATCTTCTTTTACATATTTCTTCACTCTTATTATGTTGTGATCTATCTCATAACCGCTTCTATGACTATCAGTAGTCATCTTCTCCTCTATCTCTATGATTTCCTCACTCACTATGAGTTGTACTTAAGCCTCTGAAATAGAACGTCCTCCCTGCTACAAATTACCTCACCAATATTTCCTCTGTACTTGGCCACTAGTCCCCTCTCTAGAAATTTCTTTGAGCATTCCTTTTCTCCTTTTAGGCTTCAACTCATCTACACTTTTGAGAACACAATTGTCCTCTTGTATTTCAATCACAATGAAATACTAGGTTCTAGCCACACCCTTCTTTCTTTCAGAAACTCTTACTGGCTTCCCTCATCATTGCTTCTTAAGGCTTGATCTTATTTTGTTGAGATACTTCAGTAGATGCGACTATCAATCTTCAATATGTCTTTTATCCTGCAAAACTCAAATCAGAGTTAAATAAAACAATATATGCATTATTTCACGAGCAATCTGCTTCCACTCTTCACATTCTAATGGATCTTCATTCTTCACAAGAAAACAACCATCGTTGTGCTTTCTTTATGCTTCTGCAATCTCTTCTTAAGAGTATCACTTACTCCCATATTCTGCCATGCCTTCTACTTATCAGATTCAAATAACTTGATCTCCTCTTTGAAATATCTCTGTAAAATTTGTGCAAAGCACATTTTCTTTACTGATCTCCTCTTTATTCTGCAATCAAACTTGCATTCTGCACAACTATGCTTTAATTAAAAAGAGCTTTAACCTTCCTCTGAGTTTTAACTTCAAAGAGCCTTAACCAGTGCTCTAGAACCAAATGATGACACATCAAAAGCTGTGATTTCATAAATCTCAAGCTATTTGACCAAATCGGTGCAGTATAAACTGAAATTTCAAAATTCTTTGACTCTGATACCAAATGTGATTGAAGGGTTAGTGGAATTAACCCCAATAATTACCCACATAACCACTATGGAGTATAAGTCTCTCCTTTAACCCATAATCCAATGGTTTCATTCATATTTCTTTATTTTAATCGAACCCTTAATTTAACAAACCACTTCATCAACATTAGTCATGTTATACACGGAAGCTTTATAATAAAAGTGGTTCAGGTTCAAAATTCAGACAGACCATACATACACTTTTATCCTTATATGTATTTATCTCAACAACTGGCTTCACTGTTTCTCCGTCGCATTGCATTCCATTATCGCATATATATTCCGCAATCCTTATCAATACAACATTGGGCATTTCCCAGACTTTAGCGCAATATCGCAGTTATGCCGATTTCGCAAATCGACAAATATCACATTTCGCACATCAGTGATTATAACATATCACACTTTGGCACTTTGGGAGTTTCTCCCTATCACACTTCACAAATCTTCAATTCCTCTGATCGCTGCAATATATTATCGCATGCAATGTGTGATATTTATCACATCACGTAGATCTTAAACTTATCTATCTTTGGTATATTACACCTGTCAGTTCAAAATTAAAATGTTCCATTGTCATTGCTTTGCAACTCTGTCTCCTCCACAGCTACTCCTTCCTAGTATTTCTCTTCTGGTTTTCACTCAGATCCATGGTTTTCACACTTGTTGTACACCTTTTCTCACTATTTAAAACCAAAATACAGAACATCATTCTGTATTATATATTTGAATCCAGAATACGTATTTGTTTCTTATTCAACTTGCACACACATCCACTTGCCCTATACTGGAATGACATAGATTCTACCCAACCATTAAGTCTTTTATCTCTTAGAAAGACTTATACATTCAATTAGAATTCATTCACAATGGTTTATCACACAGAAACCATATTTTCAAGTTACAGATCACTCATCACGAAAAAGGAATGACACACATTCACAATGAATTCGATTTCCTCATTAATTAAATAAATGTACAGATACAAATTAAAAAAAACTTGTTTACAACCTGAATTTGGCCTGATGTATCTTTACATGGCCTTCTCTCTTCTACAGAACCCTCTGTTCTCGGATTCCCTTTCTCTACTTTTGGCCTAGTATTCTTCGTTTAGATTGGCCTCTTACCAAATCTTCTTTCTTTTAGATTGGCCTCTGCCTTCCTTTGAGGTTTACAATTGAATTTATAATACGATTTTAGAGCTTATCTAGCCCTCACTCAAATCCTATAGACTTGTAACCACTTCTATTCTCAGAAAATACTTCCTATCTCTAATTTATGACTAATCTAATCTCTTTAGCATAAAACGAAAATATCCTCTCTAATATCCCATCTTTTCATGGATATGTTTACAAAAGTCAACTAGCATATTCCCTATTTATTCTTTCTGGGAATTTAAACATTTTACTCTAGGGAATTTTACAATATTTACACTTGACCCCTCCTTGGGCTAATCAAACAATCAAATTTAATTTGAGTGTTAATGCTTCAGCATAATTAGGGAGAAAAGTCAATGGCAGGAAGGGATGGGGCATGTGGCAGGGAAAGGGAGGCTTAGGAGAGGTAGGAGCAGGCAAGGGATGGAATTTTTTGGCCTATGGTAAAGGAAATAGTGGGGGGGAAAAGAAAGAAAGCCAACAACAATGCTAAAATTAACCCTAAAGGCTTGCGTCTAAGAGGAAATGATCCCTCAGGTTGACGACAATGCCATTTTGGTCCAACAAACCCAAAAAAATCACAAAAACCCTAACCAAAATTTTGAATTTGCTTCAGATTTAAAATTTTATTCCAAATGGTCACAAAATCTTATTGAACCTTGATGTTTCCTCTTAAGCTTGTATGCAGGGCTTGGAGGGAAAATTTGAGGGTGGATCTTACCTTCCTAGGCCTAGATCCACCTCTAGAAACCCTCTAAATGTTTTTCCAAGGACTGAAACCCTTAACAATTCTTCAAATCTAGTTTTGTAATCAACCTGCACAAATAAAATTTTAAAATTAAAAACCCCAATATATACAAAGAATAAAAATAAACCCCAAATCCGAAAAAACCCCAAGTGCAAATAAGGGTTAGAAGCTAAAATTATTTACAAAATTTATTTTACAATATTCATAATAAATCTCAAGCTCTAATTAGAAGATCCATCTTTATTTTCACAATAAAATTGGAGATAAATGAGTAAATAAGAATCTTTTAATTTTGATCCATGACCAAGATCTCTTCAAATCAAACAATCGTCAAATAGATCTTGTAAATTTAACACAATGGGCTCTTGGTTCTCTAGATTTGGGAGTTGTCTGGTCCAACTGAAGACTTCCCCTCACACCTAAGATTTAAATCTCGACTAGATCTCTGCACACTTCATATTAAATTTTTTAGCTTCAAAAGGGGCTAGATATACGTTAAAACCCTCAAGATCTAGAGATACCTGCGAGATCAATCAAGTTAGAATGTTTTTCTAAACCTAATACCTAATGCAAGATACATGTGCAAATAGATATGCCAACTGAAAAATGAAACAAAACGAAAAAAAATTATAAAATTTTATTCAATAGAGCATTTAGGCACATGATTCAGAAAAATATTACTAGTAGACAGAAGAGGAACACCACCATGAATAAACCCCGAAGTATTTTCTATTAATTTCAGAAAAATATTACAGTAGCAGAGCTTGACTTAGATATTTCTCAAAAAAAAATTGTTACTTGAGAAGAAAATGACTTCTAATTTATAGATAAATCCTCCAAGTGGAAAATAATGGCTAGTTGGTTTGATACCCATCAAAATAATCTCGACCATTGATAGATGTTTGATCATATTTTAATCTCCACCATTGAAAATATTAATTTTGAGGAATTTTCAAAATTCTCATTTAAAACATTTTTTATTAGCTCAAAATTGATTATTTTGAGCTAATTTCCTCAAAAAATTGACTTCGACTTAATCACCAAGGCCCAAGGGTCCAAGTTTTCTTGAAATTTCCAATATTCGCTTGGTGGGGGACTTCCAATTATTAATTTATTGAAGACCCACAAATTTTTCCACTTGGAGAAATTAATTTCTCTAGGACTTTTAATTTTGACTCTAATTAATTAAATTTATGGCTTAGGAATTTAATTTATTTCTTCCAGAAATTTTAATTAATTGAAACTTGAGGGATTAATAATTTTTCCAGTCTCTAATATTTTAGCCATGGTGTCTAAATATGAGGGACCATCCACAAAAATATTTTTTACATCAAGATAGCACCATTTCAGCCCTCAAAGGGGGGAAACCTGTTTGTTATAGACCCTCAATTTATTACCCAAATTTGTGACTCAATATGATCTAGTAGACCAAGTGATTTGTTATAAAATAATTTAGCCAATTAGCTTAAATTATTCTCAAATAACTTTTACAAAAGACTCAACTAAAAAACTAGGACTCACATAAGACCTTTGAAAGTAAATTCCATCCTCGCTTTGGGGTGAGGTTGGAGGGAAAAACTCTATCGATCATTTGTGTTTAGAAACAAAAATGAATCAATGAGACGAAAAACCTCCTATGATGAAATCCATCGCCAAAATAGTAGGCTTACCTAGGTTGTTACAAACATATATGGTCTTACTATGATCATTTACATTAAAATTTTGCAAAATGGGTTTACAACTCTGATAAAATGACAATGATGAATCCAAGATATCTAAGTGCTCGAACATGATGGAATTCCTTTTGCGAAAATTTGTACTGTTATAGGGTAGTTGAAAAAAAATGGTCAACATCTTACCTAAGGTTAGGTATCGTAATCAATCCTTTGCTTACTTCCCCTTGGCCTCTTTCTCACGACCTACTCTAGATACTAGCTTCAAAATAGTTAAGGGGAGGTCATACTAAGATTAGGAATTTAATTAAAATTATTCAAGATTCTTGAATGACACCTAGGTCTTAGGAATTACATCTCATATAGGATAGTAACACATTAAAGCAACAATTTTCCATTTGGTACTTGGTCTCAATTTCATAAATCAAGAGATTTAACTCCATAAGGCACCAATCTCAAATATATAAATTCAATCGTATCCTTAAACTCTTGCTAGGTTTAACCAAGTTCTAGGACACTCAACTGTGTCTCCCGTACTAGTTGCTTCCCAAATTTTCCTTCATCATCTCATTTTCATAGGTCTAGTCCCCATAGCATGTTGTTGGGAGAAAGCTAGAACGTAGAGGTTGGGGATCAAGGTGATAGCCCCTAACCTGAGTCATTATCACAATTCCTATACAATCTTAGTGACAACATTTTTTTGGCATTGTTGTTGGGGAACATTTTATCCTCAACACTTCAATGAAATTTCCTCATCATATCTTTATTATTCATCATTTTTCATCTTTCCATCACCTTATATTTTTACTCTCACTATGTCTTTCATATTCTCTATCTACACCTTTAGCACCTGGACATTTTGGTTGGTTTCCGATTTGGGTGGTGACTCCACTTATTCATCCATTATTTCTCAGGAAAAACCTTCCCTGATTTCCATTTTATTCTCCCTGAATAACTTTTTTTTTTACCTTTTGGATCTTGGAGCTAGATTCATGTTCAAGTGGCGACTCCACTTCTTTCATTTATTATAAAAATTTATGCTAGAAGCTTACTTCTTGTGGATATCTTGATTTTATTGAGAAATGTGCTCTCTCTCTAGCATCCATTTGGCCCCTCCTTTTCCCCTTAAGCAAGTCATCATGAATTATGTTTTCACCCCTAGTCATTTTACTAACATTCCTTGTGATATTCTAGAAAAATCCATTAATAAATTTCCTTCTTTCATGGGTAATAATGCACTCATTGCTAGAAATAATCTCTTAAGTTTTGATCATTATATGGAAATATTTTGTGGCTCAGCATGATATAATCATGAAGATGTTAAGATGCGTCTCTTTGTCCCTTTCTTGGAAGGTGATGCTAGAGATTGATTTTGCAATTTTCCTTATGATTCTTTTGATTCTTTACAAGACATCATAAATTATTTTAAAGCTAGATATGGAGATCAATGGGGCTCGCCTTTTTCCCCTAGTAATATGAAGAAAGATGAAAGTAATCCTATAAAGGACCCAGTTATCAAAGAAATATTTCAATAAAATGCACCACATCAAAATGTGCCATATTGTAGGCATTGTGGCCATTCCCATGATTAATCCACTTGTGTTGTTGCAAGAATAATCCTAGATAGTGGAAGGGCAGGGACAAAGGATCAAATTAACATTGATTATTAGAAGGAAAATGATTAGCATCTTATCGAGGAACTAAAGAAAATGATTAAAGACATGCAATTCAATCAATCACAGTTGATGAAAACTATGGAACTTAATCAAGAGAAATTGATAGCAAATCACACCAAGGATATGAGAACTTTGTACACCAAATTAGAAAAGTGTGATGAGGAGTTAGAAATCATGAAGTTAAATCACTTCAATCATGTAGCTGCCATGCAAAATCATTTGATCACTATGAAAGAAAATCATAAACAATAATTGATTTCTATTCAAGTAAATAATAACAAAATGATAAAGGATATGGAATCTATTCAGGTATCTCTTCAAAATATATTGTTGGCCATGGAGGAAAATCAAGTAAGATTTATAAAGACTATGGAAGAAAATAATGCCAGGGAAATCAATGCCATAGAAGTTAAGTATTCTAATAAAATTATTGTTATTCAGAATAAGTTGGAAAAAATGGAAATATCACATATACAGAAGTTCCAACCCAAGTCAAATAATAAAGAGCCATCAACATATCATAAGTCTCCCATTTCGTTGAAGAAAGCTCCATCTTATTATGAGTAGGTGATTTATTCCATTGAAAAGTGACTAAATGAAAGCAACCCAGATAAAAAGGAAACTGAAGAAAATTGGGTTAAGACATATAAGGTTAATCCACCACCCTTAATAGAACATATGAAAACTGAAGAGAGGCATGTCATGAATATCTTGGATACTTCATTTGAAAATGTTCAAGATCAAACAAATTTTTTTACATCACATCCCACCATAAATAAAAGTATGAAGCAAAAGAGAAAAATAAATAAGCATGATAAATTTGATGTCCATATACAAAACAACATTGGGATAAGTCAGAGTCCTAAAATGATTAGGATTGCACAAGGAACATCAAAGAAACAACCAATGGATCTACCAAAGAGTAAGGAAATTTTGATGAAGGAATTCATTGAACACATTTGATGCCATAAGGCATTCTCTGTATTGTATTTCTAACCCTACTCCTTGAAATTTATGTTGTTAGAGTATTTTTTATTTCAACATTTTGTTTCATATATTAAGTTTCACTCCTTTCTTTAGGTTATATTTAGGTTTCAGAGCTTCTATTTTATGTACTTAATGATATATGATGATTTTTGGATTATATTCAGATGGACACTACTTATATGAACTTGTGTGTTGCTTGGATGTAGATTCTTGATTGTCACGTTCATTTAGTGAAGCAACGTGTCCCCAAGTAGAGCTAGATGTTGACCACTCTGTGCCAACTATAGCAATACATATTTTCGCAAAAGGAATTCCATCATTTTCGAGCACTCAAATATACTAGATTCATCATTGTCAGTTTATCAAAGTGGTAAACCCATTCTGCAAAATTTTAATGTAAATGATCCTAGTAATACCATATATGTTTGTAGCAACCTAAGTAAGCCTACTATTTTGGCGACAAATTTCATCCTAGGTGGCTTTTCGTCTCATTGATTCATCTGTGTTTCTAAACATGGATGATCGACATATTTTTTCCCTCCAACCTCACCCCAAAGCTAGGATGGAGTTTATCGTCGAAGGTCTTAGGTGAGTCCTAGTGTTTTAGTTGAGTCTTTTGTAAAATTTATTTGTGAATAATTTAATCTAATTGGATAAATTATTTTATTACAAATCACTTGGCCTACTAGGTCATATTGAGTCATAGAATTGGGTAATAAATTGAGGGCCTATAACGAATGGGTGTTTCCCAATGAGGGTTCAAATTGTATTATCTCGATGTAAAAAATATTTTAGTGCATGGTCCCGTATATTTAGACACCATGGATAAAATATTAAAGGGTGGAAAAATTATTAATCCCTTAAGCATCAATTAATAAAATTTTATGGAAAAAATAAACTAAAATCCTAAGCTAGAAATTTAATTGATTAGAGTCAAAATTAAAAGTCCCAGAGAAATTAAATTCTCCAAGTGGAAAAATTCATGGGTCCTAAAGAAATTAATTTTTGGAAGTCCCCCACCAAGGAAATATTGGAAATTTCAAGAAAAATTGGACCCTTGGGACTTGGTGGTTAAGTCAAAGTCAATTTTTTAAGGAAATTAGTGAAAAATAACTAATTTTGAGCTAATAAAAAATGTTTTACATGAGAAATTGATCGAAAAATCCTCAAAAATAAATATTTTTTACGGTGGAGATTAAAAGATGATTAAACATTTATTAACAATCGAGATTATTTTGATGGAGATCAATCCAACTAGCCGTTATTTTCCACTTGAAGGATTTATCTATAAATTAGAAGTCATTTGCTTCTCAAGTAACAATTTTTTTTTGAGAAAGCTCCAAGTGAAGCTCCGATATTGTAATATTTTTATGGAATTAATAGAAAATAATTTGGGGATTCATGGTGGTGTTCCTCTTCTGTCTACTTGCAATGTTTTTCTGAATCATGTGCCTAAATGCTTTGTTGAATTAAATTTTATAAGTTTTTTGTTTCATTTTCCATCAATTAAATTGTCTATTTGCACAGGTATCTTGCATTAGGTATTGTGTTTAGAAAAACATTCTAACTTGATTGATCTAGAAAGTATCTCTAGATCTTGAGGGATTTAACGTGTATATGACCCCTTTTGAAGCTTAAAAAATGATATTAAGTGTGCAGATATCTAATTGAGATTTAAATCTTAGGCGTGAGGTGAAGTCTTCGGTTGGACCAGCCAACTCCCAAATCCAGAGACCTAAGAGCTCATTGTGTTAAATTTCCAATATCTATCTATGTTGGGTGTGTGTTATATTATTTCCATGACTAAATTTTAGAACCTATATTAGGTGGGCAGAC
Organism: Pinus albicaulis; assembly: GCA_034641835.2. Lineage (NCBI taxonomy): Eukaryota > Viridiplantae > Streptophyta > Pinopsida > Pinales > Pinaceae > Pinus > Pinus albicaulis. The sequence continues at coordinate 1,060,777,881 of CM076579.1, forward strand.
CTACCTATGGTTTTGTGTAAGGATCTTGCACATGGTTTTAGGCATGATGGTTTTATGTCCATGGTATTTTGTAGATCCAGTCAAGGAAACTACGGTTATGTTCTAATCCAGGGTTAATGGATTGGGTTCTATGAATGCTTCAACATGCAATGTATTGTAACGTTGAAAGGAATATAATGAAAAATCAAGCTGGTAGTCCCGATTTTGGGATCCAGGTGAAAATCTATGTGTATATGTGTTTCATGTTTATGTTCTCGCCAATGTTTATTCTCTATTTTCTTAAGAATTCGTTTGTAGGTATTTTTTGTACAATGTTAAAACATACAATTTGGTGATTGTTTGTTTTGCAGAGATCTTTATCATGGCTCGAAATTTAAAAAAAAAAAAAAAACTTATTTACCCATTTATCTCCAATTTAATTGTGCAAATAAAGATGGATCTTCTAATTAGAGCTTGAGATTTATTATGAATATTGTAAAATAATTATTTTAAATAATTTTATCTTCTAACCCTTGTTTGTAGTTGGGGTTTTTGGGGATTTAGGGTTTATTTGTATTCTTTTTATATATTAGGGTTTTGGGATTTAAAATTTTATTTGTGTAGATGGATTACAAAGCTAGATCTGGAGAATTGTTAATGGTTTCAAGGATTTTTTTAGAGGATTTCTAGAGGTGGATTTTAGCCTAGGAAGGCAAGATCCACCCTCTATTTTTCCCTCCAAGCCATACATAAAATCTTATGAGGAAACTTCAAGGTTCAAGAATATTTTGTGACCATTTGGAATAAAATTTTAAATCTGAAGAAAATTGGAAATTTTGGTTAGGGGTTTTGTGATTTTTTTGTGTTTGTTGGACTGAAATAGCACTGTCGTCAACCTGAGGGATAATCTCCTCTTAGTCGTAGTCCTTTAGGGTTGATTTCATCCCTGTTGTGGGTTTTCTTTCCCTTTCCCCCCACTCTTTCCTTCACCGCAGGCCCATAAATTCCCTCCTTTTCCTGCCACTGCCTCTCCTAAGCCTCTCTTTCCCTGCGACATCCCTCATCCCTGCTTGCCATTACCCTTTTTCCCTAACGCAGCCCCTAAAAAACCTCAAGAAATCCTCTTCCTCTCCTTTTTTCAATTTCATTTTCCCTAAACCTCCCCTCCTTGCCTTCGACATCCTCTTCCTACCTTGATAAACCCCTATCGTGGATCATAAAAGGCCTCTTGGCCCCCTCTAAGCCCTCTCACTATCAACGTTGCCCTTAAAACCCTCTACCCAGGTCTAAAGGTATCTTCAACCCATCCCTTTGCTTGCCACAACCTTGAACAGGTCTCTGTTACCTATTTTCATCCCTGCATTGGCCACTAAGGTCCTCATTCCTTACCACATCCCATCATTCCTTCAAACAATGGTGATCACATGATTTTCTAAACTATATTTTATTTATTCACAACATAGTTTTGGATAAACTATTATGGTTGCAGATATATTAGGCCTTGAAGGATTTCTGAGAAAAATTCTAAACTTATCCTAGGCCTTAGACCTCAAGGTTTTGTCTCCTAAACTCTTCATTTACTCATTGTTAACTTACAATAAGATAAATTATTCATCACAGTGATACAAATTTCATATAAATGACATAAAATAAATTTGAAAACTATCTTGTGCATTGAAAATACACTTAAGCATATATGGACATATTTTTCTTGGATTAAATCACAAGTTTCAGTGACTGTCATAAGGGTTTTAGAGGTCTGAAATATATATCATTTTGCATAAGTATTCTTCACGGATTCAAAGAAAGAGCAAAAGGAGATATGGACTTTGGGACTATTTTGGCACTAAATGACATCATAAAAAAATCCATTGAAGCATAGATATCTTACTTATGTCCTAAAGTAATTCATTTGAATTAAAATCTAAATTAGATTGCTAGCTTCAAGTGTTCTCATAAGGTTACAAGCATTGGATAACAGATAACTTAACACAGTTCTTTTGTTTCATTTCTCTTTCATTGACATTTAGGCTTTGAATCTAATATCTATCAGTGTCATTATCTTGGGTAAATAAGAGATCGTGTGCTCCTTTGGAAATATCTAATTGAGCATTGGTAGCTTGTTGAAGTAGACTAAGAATATTTGCAAATCTCATTGTTGCTTTGGATAATTGTCATTGGCACATCATTTTGAATGATTGGGTCATTTTTGAAGGTAGACAAGTGCTCTATTACTCTTTCTTACCATTTGTTTAAGGCACATTGTGGGTATTGGTTAATCATAAATCAACATTTGACATCTAAATTTGAGCTCAGATATTAGTAAGCACAATTGTTGAAGAATGTTTGTAATAATATCACTACTTGAATAATCTAATTAAGCAATATTTTAAATGTTCATCATTTTATGATTCTCTTTTAAAACACTATTGGAAGTGCATTAGATCTATCTAACTACTCTTGGTTCGTTGAATAATATCTCTCATTTTCCTAAGATATTAACTGAGTAAGTTCCATATCCATTGCATTTTCTGATATCTCTCATTAATGTCAGGCCCCAGAATTGTTGTACTTAATGCACCTTTTTATCCATATGATGCCCTACCTATTCCCTTGTTTTACTATTTTATGAAATTTTTCTACATTATTTTAATGTAATAGTGAATATTTGCGCTTGGGTTGTATTTTATATAATAATACCTTCTTTATATGTATTTCTATTATTAATGTACATTAAAATATTGTTAATGTGGATTGTCTTCTTCTTGCGCCACATAGGGATCCTGCACCAAGTATATGTGGACCACTTCATCATTCAAGCTTGCCACAAAGGAAAATGCTATGTGATAGTACAAACATGTGTTTGTAACAATTTTGGATCCTTTTTTATAGTGAGAGGAGCATGTATCTTTCATTGACATGTTCTTGCACTAAACAGAAACATTCCTACACTAAAGAGCAACCAATTTGGGGATTCGACATCTCGACACACTTTCAAAGAAAACCGAGGAAATTTTTTATCCAAAATAGTTTTTTAACACCTCCATATGAGTTAGACTGCACCCAAGTCTCACATGTGGCTTTCTAGAAGAAAATCAACAAAAATGCTCAATATTTTCATATTTTTCAAACTGCCAACTTTAACCTTGATTTTCATGCATATGGAGGAGAATCTAAAAAATATAAGCATATGTGTTTTTTCCCAGTATAGAAAATTATCTAAAACCAAATTTGTTTCCAAAAATTCACAATGTTTAGGAAGATAAGCGAGGTTCGTTGAGGACGTTTTATAAAAAAATGTAGTTTTTCTAGAATTCTAGGATTTTGCCCAGATTTGGAGAAAATGGAATTTTTTAGTTTCTCATACACTAGATATCAATTTCTTGTTTTGGAATATCGCTAAAAAATACTTGCATAAATGGAAAACTGATTGGATCTTCATTTATTTTATTTTGTATTTAGTTTGTAATGTAAAACAAACTAATTATAAAAACTGAGTTATGGCTTCAAGCCTAGGACAACAAGCCATTTTTTGTACCTTGATGTTATTGAGCTGAGTGCTGGGGGTTCTGCCCCCTTCCTTTGATCTGCGTCGACTCGATCATTATGTGGTGATGTATTGAACATAGAACTTTTATTAATAAAATCGAGCTTAAGGCCAGGTTTCCATATATTTTCATGTTTTGTCTTATGTTGATTATTAAGACACTGTAGTTAATTTTTCCGTTATAGGGAAACAAGCTAGTTGGCTAGGGCCCGGCCAACCCAACTCATTCTCCATTAGCTAGTTTGTTTTGTGTATTTTATATTTGGTTTTGGTGTGTAGTCTTGTGCTTTAATCCTCATAAGAAGCAACATAAATCTTTGTAATCATTTTATGGTGTCTATGTGTGGGAGGTTTGGTCTTTGAATTGCATTGTCTCATATCTAGGCAGTAGACATGGAAATTCTAAAGAGATATGTAAACTTTAACTAGGATATCTAAGTTGTTTTGAAGTTCAAATCTGCATTTTGTGACAAGAGAGTGTGCATTGGTCCTTCATTAGCTTAGATCTGAAGTTGTATTTTTTCCCTAAATCCTTATAGTCTTTTCATGATTATATCTTACTCTAAAGGTTAATGGTAACAAGAATTTGAATGATTTTCTGATCACATATCATTCTATGATGATATTGTTGAAGAGTAGAGAGCTTATGAAGGTTGATTTTTTTGTCGAATGATTTTATGAAGGCTATGATTCAAACCTATACATTGCGTAAATATTGAAATTGGCTTCTTTTACTGTGTATTTCAATTAATTTACTCATCATGAATTTGCAATGAAATTTGAAGCTTTGGAGTTATATTATTAATCCCTAGAAAGTTGGTTATTTAAAATCTCTCTTCTGTCAGGTTAAACAAAACAGGGCCACTTTGGATCCATAATTTGAGGGTTCATTTTTATGATTATTTTCAGTGAAGGAATGTAAGAATAGAGTGCAGGAACATAGTTCCCTACATAATCTTTTTTTTGGAAACGTGGTGTTCCTCTCTTTTCGATTCAGGTCCATAGTATTTTGAGTATTGAAGGTTGATTTAGATTATGTTCTTTTGAATACACAATAGAAATACATAGAGAGTCTTATTTTTTTTATAGTAAGAAAGAGTTCCTTTTTGCTTTGAGTACAGGAGTCTTGAAATTTATAACTAGTTACCTTCATAATATGAGATCTTATTGATTTATTAAACTTGTTAGTCTTGATCATAGATTCTTTTAAGCTTGAAATAATTTTCTACTTGGTTTGGGGATTGAGAAAGGCTCTCTTTACTTTCATGTTGCATGAGTGATTTAGGACACATAAAAACTGTAATATTTTCAACCCACAATGAGTGGTAAAGTAAATTACAGTGCAAAGATAATTTAGTGCAGGAATAGGGCAGATTGATTTATCCAGTGTGAAAATGATTGGAGATTTGTGTTAAACACTCTTGTGAATTGAATGAAAAACTTAGTATAGGAATTTATGCATTATTTTCAAGAACCTCGAAGATTTTTATTATATAGAGTAATGAGTGATTTTGTTTTATCTTTTTTTTAATTGATAATAACTAAGGTTTTCTCACGATTGTTAATAGAATGCAAGAGTGGTGTTCATGGATTCATTTCTAAATACTTATTTTGAGTGCAGTATTTTACTTGATCATTGATTGCAGGAATCTATAAAGATATTGATGCACAAGTTAGACTAGAATTTTATTTTCAGGTTGCTAAGGGATCTCTCTGGCATTTCCAGGGTTGTGCATCAAAGTCCACGAACCACATATTGACATTAAATTTTGGTCCATTAATGCACCATATACTACACCCTACGTTTTGATGTCGTTGATGGGGAGCCGCTTAGGGGATTGACCTTCGTGGCCTGTTGAATTTGGTTTGCTTTTTCACCTAGTTTTTCTTGCAATTTTTGTTTCTTTCCTGCACATTTTTCAAATCTTTTTTAATTTCTCGGGTGTTGTAATAACCCACCCCTCCTTATCCATTCATCCATGTAATGATAGAATGTACCAGTTGGCTTGTTGAGAACAGGAAAATGATATTTTGAGAAATATTTCAATGAGGAGTTTTGATGCTACTATAGGAATATACAAATAATCCAATGATGAACTCATAAGTGAAAAAATTAGTATTTTTCTTTAACATAAAGATAATATTATTAAATATTTGATTTCAACATTGGATTATTGGCAGGAAGAGCAAAAGTAGGATCAAATTAAAGAACCATTGTTGATATTTTGCATCAACTGTAGAAAGAAACACTTCCTTGGAAAGTGTCCACTTAGCAGTCTGAAAGTTTGCATAATTTGTGAAGATGCTCATGCAATATAACATTTCCCATAACTTCCAGGATTAATAAAGGTACTCAGGAAATAAAGTAAGGAATTGAATCAACCACCAAGTATAACTAAAATCCCATCATCATTTAATACTTGGATTCAAGTTCCTCAACGGATTTATAATCATGTAGTTCCATGAAAAACTTTTAATCCTCCTCCAATTGAATACCTTACTTCATGGCTAGAGTGGCCCTCTCCTTGGCCCTCTCCTTTGATTCAGATATCCCCATGGCCTCAAGAATGTTTTGGAGCCTCTTCCCTAGGGCAGTCTTTCATGCAAAATCAATTACTTGAAAAATGACAACAACCACAATTTCCACTTAATGCACCATCAAGTTATCGTACTCTATGGTCCCTGCTGCTTGTGCAACCTTACCCTAATGCATATCCTATCCCTTATCCTAATCCATACCCTAGCCCTAATCCAAAATATAATCTATAATCTAATTAAAACCATGGACCTAACCCTAGTCAACACCCTAATATAACCCAAACCCTATGCCTAACCCTAATCCAAACAAGGATGTTGCACAACAATTTGAAACACATGTTCTTCTATTTCATTCCCCTACTAAACAAAATGATATATCTTCAAGATTTGGGGAAGGGATGAGTTTGGAAACATCTCATATCACTACAGAACATTCACCTTGGGAAGATCTAATTCAAATACCCTTATAGGAACAATATATAATTGGAACTTATTCTGAAACTGTTGTTGAAGCTAAAAACCATAGAATTTCCCTTAACCATTATTTTCAATCTGAAAATAAAATATTTGATCTTGAACTTGAGGGGTTTTTCTTTTTTCTTTCACCTGATTCCTTATGCCTCCAAGAGAGTGATTATCAAATTTTGGAAGACTTTCAGAATTGTGAATATGTGGACCCCATTAAACCATGGTTTCAAGCAGTCATCGACACATCTCATTCCCTCATCATTCGACAACTCTTGGTATGATATCAATTAAAGCAACTAGTTTCTCATACTCGGGTATGTTTTGAATTTTATTCTTTCAAACTGAGTGTGAGTATATTTAGCATTATGTTACGCACATGGTTACATTGGAAGTACTCCTAAACTTGAAGGATATCTCCCTCTTTCTAAAATAGGTTTGGGTAGCATAAGAGAAATGAATAAACATGGCATCTGAAATAAAATTTTCACAATACCACTTTTGAAACTGCAATTCCTAATACACAACTATTGAAATTCATGTCATTATGCACTCTTGTGGTAAGACTTGTCAGAATTAATTCGTTCTTAATGCCTCATATTTTATAAAGTGACCTTGATTATCGACATTGGGTTAGTTAGGGGTATTGCTATAGTTATGTTTAATACTTTCCATTCATGAGATTAAAAACCTACTTATGTCCTATTCATTCTAACAATCTATCATCTAAGAAACCTTTTCAAGTTTCTCTTTGAAGGTATTGATTAAAAGCCTCCTATGGTGGACCACACCTATAAAACCCTAATGAGATCTTCTAAGAACCATAACATGACTAACTCAAGGAATATTTTGGTCATTATGTGATATGATTTCTTTAAAATGAGTCTTTAGTGTAGAAGGACTAACCAATAAATATTAGTAATTAAAAATGTTTCACACCATCCCGTGCTCTCAAGGAGTATATTTTCCTCCCCGCCTATTAAGAAGCCTATTTAAGGTTAATTATAATTAGTGTTTCTATTAAAATTATTAATTAAGGGATATGAGGACTCTTACAAGATGACCTACCATGATCATGGGTCCTAACGAGAATGCCATTACCGCTATTGGTCGCCAAGCCAAGGTGATGGCTTTTAGTTGAAAAGACGGAAGAAAAGAGGTCTCCTCACGATCCAACTTGTTCATTCTTGTTAGCTCTTGTTAATTTCACTATCATTAGCTGGTTACCAAGCTAGGACAATGACCTTCAACTAATCTCTAAATTAATTTAAATGATTTTAAATGAATCTGAATCTATATCTAATATATGGGACACAAAAATTTCATGGGGTTAAAATGCATCCTTGTCGAGGCTATAGACACTTGCTGGAAGCAGGGCCATGCCTATGGTATTAAAGTTAATTCTACACTATGATTTAATTGGTCATTTTTTTCCTTCCCTAAACCCATTATCATATCTCTTTGAGAATGGCTTTGAGATCCTTCTAGTGTTATGCATTGTAGTTCTATATTTTTAAATAATTTGACTTCTATGGATGTGGGACCCTTAGTGTAGAAGATTCACTTTACTTGAACAAGAGGAGCTTCAATTATATGCTTGAGTAATGGTAAGATGGTCAGACTGGGAAGGTATCATTTTGTTATATTTCTTTTTACCTGTTTCCATCCATCTTTATGTGGTATGTATATGGTTAGAAGGGGTTTAACCCTTGGTATAATGTATGTGCCCATTTCACGAGCTATGGATGTAGTATAGCATGACCTGGTATGACCAAGTCAGCAGCTTCCACATGGTGTGACATGGCGTATGGTTTGGATATCCATGTGGTTTCCATGTGGCAGCTTAAATGATAAAGCAGTATATGATAATACAATCTTTGAGTGGCCATATATTTCAATCTAGGAGTCATATTGAAGAAACTTTTATATTGTCGGAAAGGTCTTAATGAGACAAACGTAATGATGTTATCCATTTTGAGTTTTGAATAAGTTGTAAAATATCAAAAAAAAATTACCCCATTTCCATAATGGGACTTTGGAGGTCGGGTCATCATAGTAACTACCTCCTTCTACCCTTAGTAGGAGCTAGCGATAATAGGGGGTATGTAACAATCATCCTTCATCCATAAATTTCTATGGTTGAATCTTCTCACATAAATGTTCCATTAATTTCTTGATAATACTTCTCAACTACCACCCAACCTCCATTATTATGGTAGTTTGCTTCCTCAACTACCTTGTTTTTATGAGATTTTAGCGAGAGGAAAAGAGGCAAAGGGAATTATTCAAATTCAAATTTCTCTTTATGACTATGGCTAGGATACTTAAGGAAATTCTCAATAACGCCCTCACTAGCCCTCATTCATTTTCACTCATAGTATCATAGGTTATACTAGTGCATGTATTCCCAATCAACTACGTTGACCTATTCTTTATTCAAGAAATTATATTATATAACATTTTTCCAAGATTCATCCAATTCATCTTGTCACAATAGTGACATATTTATGCCAACAAAGACAATATAAACATTATGACAAGTAATTTCAAATGAATTGGGGATCAAGATGGGGATGTTACCTTAACAAGGGGTGATTTGATGTCTAGGGGGTATGTCTAAAGTTGATGCTCACTGACATATATTTCATGGTAGGGTTATGAACACATAAGATGATAGTTGACATATCCTATATTTGGGAGAGGAAAAACCTTAGATGGCTGGATTGAGGAACATCGTGTTGATGAAACCAAACATGCTAATGGATTTAATAAACTTAGAGAAATTTGAGCGCTAGATATGTTTGGGTAATCTAGTATTCCATACAAGATGATCACCTTTAGTAACTACTCACAAAACCAGGTCAAATATCACAATGACATTATTTTTATGTGGTTAAAACCCTCTTAGATGGAAAAAATCCATGATTCCAACCAACATGATCACTTGAGGAAATTTTATTAATGAAAAATAAAATGTTTTACATAAGGGAGATCTCGAAATCGATCATCAACAATGACCCTACATTCCCTTTAAATAAATATCATGGACTAATCAGGTGTTAAGCCAATAACCAATAGCCATTAGTATTGAGGGGAATATAATCCATTTAATCACTCTATGTCTAAAACATATTGTGACCATCGAATTGAAATGCAACTAATGCATACTAAAGAAACATACTAAGAATCTTTTTTTTACCTAATAGACACATTAGACTAATTTGAACTTAACTAAATCCTAATTGTCTAAATGTCCTAACATCCCTCCTTAAGAAAAAACTTGGGATAGGATTGAAATATTTACAAAGGTGACACAATAGGAGAAGGAAGAAGGAATTAGAGTCTATCCCCCCTTAATGACAACTTCTTGAACTCCTAACATAGATCAAAGTTTAGAAAACTTCACTTCTGCAAGTGTCTTTGTGAAAATATCTACAACTTGATCATATGTAGGGAAAAAGTGAACTTCAATAACTTGATCATGAATGAGTTTTTTGATGAATTGCATTTGTAGCTCAATTTGTTTGCTATTCTAATGTTGAAATTGATCTGTGGTGAGCTTGATGGCATTATGATTGTCACACTAGAGGGTGGTAAAATGTTGTTGTTGGAATAAAAATTTTGAAAGGATCTATTGAAGCCACAAGACTTATTGACTTGCATTAATTGTTGCTCAGTACTTTTCTTATACTAAAGAAAGAGAAATTTCCCCTAATTTTTACAAGCCCAACTGACAGGTCAGGAACCCAGGCTAAAAACATAACCTATAGTAGACTTCCGACCATTAGGTTCGTGAATCCATTCTGAATCAGTGAAACCAACCAACCAAGGATTCCCCCCTGAAATGTAATGTATCTCAAGACAAATTGTACCTCGAATATATCGAAGTATCCTTTTTGTTGCTTTCTAATGAATTTCATGTGGTTTTTTCATATACCAGGAAACAAAACCAACAAAAAATGGAATATAATAGTAGATATGAGTCAAATATAAGAGAACACCAACTAATTGACAGTACAAAGTGGCATCAACTTCTAGTGTAGTGTAGGTGGCAATAAGTTTGACTCTAGAATGAAAGGGAGAAGAGCATGGTTTACAATATTCCATGTGAAAACGTTGAAGAAGGTCACATGCATACTTAGATTGGGAAAGAGAAATTCCTTCCTTGGTTTGCAACACTTGGAGGCCAAGGAAATAATGCAAATACCTCAATTATGTCATTTCAAACTTATTCTTAAGGCTTGAATTCACAAGGGTTAAAGGTTTAGGGTCACTACCAGTGAGAATAAGGGAATCAACATAAACAAAAAGGATTATGAGATGGATTCCTACTTTCTTCATGTAGAAATAGGGGTCAAATGACATCTAGAGAAGTTGTTGTCAAGACAAAATCTATCCATTTTTTCATACCACACTTGAGGAGCTTGTTTAATACCATAGAGATATTTCTTAAGGTGCCAAACAAGGTTGGAGTCACTCTAAACATATCTAAGAGGTTGTTCCATATAGATTTATTCTTTTAGATCCTCATGCAAGAAGGAAGATTTAACATCCACTTGATGGAATTCCCATCCATTGTGAGGTAACAAGGGCAAAGAACAAGACGGATGGAATTCATTTTAGTGACATGATAAAAGGTTTCATTGTATTCATTTCCTTCAACTTAAGAGAATCCTTTAGTGACTTATTGGGCTTTATGTCTCAACACTTCCATTTGATGCATCCTTAGTTTTATATAACCATTTACATTGTTTTCTTCCTTTTGGAAGGGGTACAAGTTATCAAGTATTGATTTCCATAAAGGAATGATATTATTCATGCATTGTTATTTCCCAATCTCGATGGCTTGAAGCTTTTGTAAATGTTTATGGATTGTGAGCCTCTAAAACTTGAGTTGAAATATAGGAGGCTCACTAGAACTATGAACGAGTATGGCGTTGATGAGTAGGATCACTCATAAGGTTAGTAGCTACTTCACCTGTTGAATGGGCCCGGTGTTGGTTCAAGTTCATGTTCAATTGATTCATCTCAAGGAATGTGAGAAGGAAGAGGCGAATTTTCATCCAGAGTAATCATTTGAAGAAAAAAATAGAATAGGAAGAGAAATTGTCACAGATACCAGAGATGGATTGCAGGCCGAAGAGGGAAAAACCACTGGATTAGGCTTGTAGGCCCAAATATTTTCATTAAATTTAAAATCTATTCTAATGATTATTTCATTGGAGTAAGGATAAAGAAGTCTATAACCTTTTACATATTTAGAGAATATCCAAAATAGGACCCATCATTGGGACATAATGGTTGAGAGGAGGAGGAGAGGAGAAGACCTATAAATACAAGGAAAGGAAGGGAAGAGTAGAACCAAATCAAGGAAATGGTAAGAAAACCCTAAAAACTAAAAAATAAACACCTAAAAAGAGTAGATATATTAATACACAAGTTTGATAAAATTATTAGAATAAATATACATAAGAATATTAAAAATGAATTATTAATATTCTTAATGTATAATATTGATATAAGTCCCATTAATATTAATAATGTAATGCAATCATTATTTCAAAGAGTAGGTGAACTATTACACATATTTTAGTGCAATAATACATGTTATGTTATCCCATAAGTACTAGTGTAATGATACGAGTTATTAATACATAGGGAAAGAAAAGAAAGGAGGGTGGTGAAGGTTTACAAATGGCAATCCAGAGGAGAGAAATAAATTAAGGAAAGAGAAACGATTAAATCAAGGGATAAAGAAACTAGGGGTTGATGAGGTGAGTGATAGGAGGGAACCAATTACTACTTACCTCAAGTCCACCATCTACACGACCAAAGATACAAAAATGCCTTACATATGGCTTAATGTTATTCCATGCTTATTCTAGTGTTATATTACTTAAATCCTTTGTGGGAATGTGATTTACTATGTAATTTTAACAGTTGATTGCTTCTAGCCTATAATGAATATTTAATCCCTTAGATTAAATCATACAATTAGCCATTTCCTTTAATGAAAGATTATTTCTTTCACCAACATCATTTTGTTGTGGTGTATATAGAATGGTATGTTGCATTTGAATTTCATGTGCAGTGTAATAAGTTGTGAATTTATTGTTGACATCTTCACCTCCATTATCTATTCTTAACCTTTGCAATTGGTGTCCAAATTGTTTCTCTATAAGGGCTTTTTAGGCCAAGAACAAGTCAAAAACTTTTCTCTTAAGTTTTAAGAAATAAATCCAAGTGTGTCTGGAGAAGTAAAAAATGAATTTTAAGCAATAATTGAACCTAAAGAAGGAAGGATAAGAAAGTGGACCACATAAATAGCTATGAACTAGCTACAAAGGGGTTTAGGCATGCGAAGGGGCACGTCTGTTAAAATTGTCCAAATTATGTTTGATGAGAACAAAATCGACACAAACACCATCTCTACAAGAAACGAGAGGAAGAGTAATAACTATATTTTGATTGCATGTTGTAGTGAGCAATAGTTTAGATGACCAAATCTCTCATGTCAAAGTTTGCTCAAGTTATCACCATGAACAATAAAAACTAAGGAAAAAGATGATGACCCAAAGTTTTCAAACTTGTACAACCAAGTAATATCATCAACTATTCTAGTGGTAAGGACATTTTAGGGTCTTTTAAATCCTTAAATACAAATTGGTGAGGAAAAAAATCTATTGTTTTACCTTCACCTGAATAAGTGATATAATATGTTGATAGGCTGTAGGAAATACTTGGAACACATAATACATCATTCAAATGACCATTATCTACTTGAATTGTTCCAAAATATACAACACTAAGAGATATATCATCACCAAAAAATATTTATCTAGTGTTACAATCATTAAGAGCAGAAAAAATTAGCTCTATCCCTAGTCATATGATAATATGCTCCAAAATCAATAACCCATTCATCAAAAGAAGTAGAGGTTGCATTGAAGGGAAAACTAGAAGCACAAAATTTCATGTTCATGAGAAGAAGTGTTAGAAAAATAATTAAGGATGATGGTATGCTTCTTCATTACTACTTATAAGGCCTCCATATTTTTAAAACATTTGGACTCTAAATGACCATATTTCCCACAATAGTTGCAATGTTTGTCAATATTTTTACTCATTGATTTTGGTCATTTGTCACCATAAAGTGTAGAGGCTAGTTGAGGGGGTTTAGGACCCGTATTTTGCTTATTGTTGTGAGGTTGTTTTTTCTTTGGATGTTTGGTTTTATATTTCTATTGGGCTGCTAGGGCCTTGTTATATGTACCTACAATGTTAATCACTCCAATATGCAAGAGCTTGTTTTAATATCTAATTAGAAAGACACAAAAAGATTCAAGAGAAAGTTTTTTATAGTAAAACCACAAAACTTCTCTAGTGACATAAATATATATACAAAAGTAGAATATGTAGAACCAAGATTTGAAAGTATAATATATATTCAACATTCCTTGTCTAGATCAATCTAACAGACTTTAAGCAACTTTATAAGTGTTTTAAACTTAGATAAGTAATATTCAATGCAAGAAAAATCATTAGAACTTAAAGTCATGATTTGATTATCAAGCTAATGAGATGTAATAATATTAGGTTCGCCAAATATTTTTTTTTTTACTTTTCCCAAGCTTCATTCGGAGCATTGATTCCTTGAATATAAAATTGCAAATAAGGATAATAGAAATTTTGATTAACCAATGGGGTTTTCCATTCTTATTATCCAATTTAGCTCTCTTATCATCATTGATGGGGGCCTTTTCTTGTCCCAAGGTCATTTGGTACAATCCTTTACTTAGTACATCCTCCATGTTGGATTTCCATAAGTAATTCATATTGATCAACAAAAGTTAAATTTGAGTGGCCATATTAAAATATTTTGATAATATGGTTTCAAAATATGAAATTGACTATTTGGAAATAAAGCTCCAAAAATAATAGGTTTGAAAAAAATACGGCATCGAAAACGGACGCTAAAGTTATTCTCTTTTTAGAAAAAAATGTATTAATGATAGCAAAGAGCTATGTGGAAGGTAGAAGTTGGCCAACTTGGTGATAGACGTTGATAGAAGAAAAAATATTTCCTTGCTAACTTTGCCTATAAACTCACTTTCAAAAATAAATTATTTTATGTAGTGACCCACTTTTATAAAACAAGTGAGAAATATTTTTACAATGAAGTTACTCTATAAATAAAAGTTGTATGCAAAGAAAATAACTTAAATAAGATTAAAGTTCAAGACCTCTTACTAAATAAAGTAGCTTTTAACCAAGTGAGCTAGTGCAAAAGACATAACAATAATAGTGGAGGAAAGTGAGGGTGGCAATGGTTGTTGTTATTGTTGCCTTGAACTATGTGCTTGCCAGAAAATATGTGCTCATCCAAAAACAAACAACAGTTCAAAATAATTCCAAAACTCAATGCTAATGTAGTTGAATCTTGGTTAGTTTACCCAGTTATTAGTTATTGCAATTTTTCTAGTTTTTATTTTTATTTTTTGAGATAGCACAAAGCACATGACAAAGAGGATATGAAATAAAATAAAATAAACTTTAAGCTCAATTTCTGATTTTCCAAGATCGTACAGGGCACAAAGCAAAGAGCATACACAGAGAAAAATAATAGAAAACCAAGAATATAAATAGAAAATAAAAATATGAACACTATAAAAGAAAAAATCAAAGAAAAGAGCATCTTTGGACTCCATACCTCCATATTTGACAAAAAATGTTATATCCTGGGAAAATAGAAATATTTTCCAATGAAAAGAAAGATTTTTTTAGTTGAAAATAACATTATGGATGTAATTGAATATTTCAGACATGTGGCAACACAAGCTTCAAAATCTCAATCACCAACCAAAGCAGTCTTCAAATAGGTTTTGATACCATGTTTGGGTAAATAGGGTATTCCATAAGATGAGCACCTTCGATAACCACTCACACAACTAAATGAAGAATCACAATGCCAATATTTTTGCGTGGTTAAAATCCTCTGAGAGAAATAGTCCATGGTTTCAACCAATGATCGGGTAAATAGTGCATTCCTTAAGATGAACACCTTCATTGACCACTCACACAACCAAATCAAAAATCACAATGCCAATATTTTTGGGTGGTTAAAATCCTTGAGAGAAATAGTCCATGACCCACAACCAACGTAACCACTTGAGGCAGTTTTATTAATGCAAAGAAAATATTTTGCATAATATAATTCTCACAATATGCTAAAACAAAGTATTTTGGATTGCCCAAAATGCTATATGCAAAAAAATAAAAACAATAATGTAAGTAGAAACACTACTAGATTATGATGTTCTAAGAAAAAGAAAAAAATTGTTTTTTTTTTTTTAAATAAATGGCCTTTAATTTTATAAGAAATTAAATTAAATTAAAATATTTTTATATTAAATTTTATAATAAATTAAATTAAAAATAAATTTTATAAGAAATTAGATTAAACTAAAATATTTTTTCCAATTTATATTTATTAATAAATATGTTTATTGTTAAATTAAATACTGTTTAAATAATCAAAATAGAAATTCTTTAATCACATTTGGTATTATAAATATTTTGAATCCAAAAAATTAATAAAACATAAATTATTACATCAAAACAATTTCCCCAAAAAATTGGTTTTGATTGACTGTTGTGCATCCCAAAGTATATATAGAGGTTTAATGAGTTTTAGTGATGATTTTTTTGATGTAATAGATATGGATAAGATAACTCTACACTCTAAAAAAAATATTAAATCCTTAGAAGAAAGGACAGAAATATAATTAGTTCCAACTAAAGGATAAACCAGAAAGTACATAAAATAGAATTGTTGTTCTTGTTGTTCTTGGGAATTCATCAAGAAAATATGACACAGAAAAAAAATTCTCCCAAACATATCCATAGCTATCTACATATATAAAGGAGTTATTTACATAGTTTCAACTCCTTGTTTTTGTTGTGCATAAAATGTTGGAAATTACTCCCAACTGCAAATATGTACTAAGCAACGCGACAAAAACATAAATTATGATTTTTTTTTTTTTATTGCACAAAAGGACATAACACCAGGACATCAACATACTTTAAATTTAAGTTTCTGAGTGGTAGCTGAATTTTTTGTTTATACACTCAACCTTCATTTTAATTCATTGAACCATTGCATTCAATTTCCTTCATAAACCACCTTAAACAACCACATTTGTTTTTTTACACTTCTGCAGCCTTCCATATTTGCTAAATCATGGTTTGACCCACGCAACCACCCCACCAATCCACGTCACCCTAACCTCAATAAGTCGGAGCTCATTGCACTACTTCTTGCCCACGTCATCTTCCCTCTGAACCCGCGCGATAAGCGCGACCCCACCTGCTAGCTCGCCATCTCTCACGACCAATCAAAAGCCTGTCGCATCGAAACAAAGCCCAGTCAGCCAACTCGTCATTTGATGCGATAAACCTTTGCATATTTATTCCTCATTCATTTATCACATCGTTTGACGCCGACGTCACCCGACACAATTTTCCATGCAATAAACATATCGCAACACTCCAACATATTACCTAAAATGTGTTAACAGTATAACATAATAATTCTTTTATAATTTTAGACTTGGAGTTATAATTTTATTACAATAGTGTATGAAGAATAGGTGATGGAGCGAATATACAGAACAGATTGAGTGTAGTTGAAAGTTAATGAATGAAAGGCTGTGTTTTCTCCTCGCGGTGTATTTTTTTTTTAATGCTCCATCTGCAGATTTGTTAAAAAATCTATGTGTTGAAAGAGGAAAGAAATTCCTCTGTATTGTGTTAAATATTTGTCAAAAAAAACTGACATGGTATCAGATCTATTCTAGGCTCTCAACAGTTGCTGAAGAAGCTAAAGGAGAAGAAAACAATTGAAGACATTTCTCCAGCAGAGTGCAGGTTTTCAGCAAGTCAGGTATTTTCACAGTAAGATTTAATGTTTGTTTAAAAGATACAATAGAGTTAGTGTTTATTTAAAAATACAGTCCAGAGAGCTGTAAAAAGGAGTGTCTCCAATAGTGAGAAAGTTTATTTAGAATACACAGTCAAATTTTATATAGTTCTGCACAGTTAGCAATGGCATGAACTAGCACAAACACAAGTATGGGTAATACTCAGCTCCAAAAATTCAATGGGAAGAATTATGATTATTGGGAAATCACAATGAGAGCCCTGTTTGCATCTCAAGACTTATGGGAACTAGTTGAAGATGGATTTGAAGAACCAACTGATGCAAATGAGTATAATGCCTTAACACAGTCAGAAAAAGATTTGTTGAAAAGTAATAAGAAGAAGGACTCAAAAGCCCTCTATTATCTCTTTCAAGTTGTACATGAAAGTATATTTCCAAGAATTGCAGCAGCAAAGAATTCTAAGGAGGCATGGGATACCCTCTAGACATCCTATCAAGGCATGGAGAAAGTACAGACAACAAAGCTTCAATTAATGAGAAGAGAGTTTGAAGTTATTTGCATGAACGAGTCTGATAGCTTAGACTCATTCTTTACTCGGTTGATTGGGTTGGTTACCCAAATAATATCTCATGGAGAGACAGTTGAAGAAAGAAGAATAGTGGAGAAAATATTAAGAAGTTTACCCTCAAGATTTAATGTAATAGTCACTACTATTGAAGAGACAAGGAATCTTGCAAGGTTTACTGTTGATGAGCTTCATGCATCTTCGATAACACATGAACAAAGGTTGAACAGAACAACAAACTCATCTTTAGAGCATGTATTCAAGACCCAAATGTCCTTTGGAAGAGGAAGAGGTCGAGGCAGATCAAGCTACCGAGGAATAGGTTAAGGCAGAAGCCAGAACAGAGGAGGAAGAAACAACCCTGCAAATACAAGTGGAAGGGGCAGCAACCAAAATCGGAATTAGAGTCAAGGCAGGAGCCAACAAGGAGCAAAAAATCAAGCACATGGAAAAAAGTATGATAAATCCCAAGTCCAATGTCATTACTGTAAGAAGTATGGGCACTATGCCAATGAATGTAGAAATAAACAGAGTGACATGGGTAATAGACCCAGTGCTGACTTTATTAAAGAAACTTAGAGTCAAGAAAATTTGTTTCTAGCATGTAATATGGCTAAAGAGAAGAATGAAGATATATGGTTTCTAGATTCGAGATGTAGCAACCATATGACTGGAAACATGTCAATTTTTTCCACATTATATGAAAATGTGAAGTCTCAAGTAACATTGGGAATGGACAACAAAGTCTATGTCATGGCTAAAGGCAGAGTGAGTATTTTAACAAGAAAAGGAGAAAGGAAACCCATATTTGATGTATACTATGTACATGATATGAAGTGTAACCTTTTGAGCATTGGATAGCTCATTCAAAAAGGCTACAATGTATTCTTTGAAGATTATGTGTGTACCATCATGGATAAACCACCAAGCAATCAACGGATTACACAAGTGAAGATGACAAGTAATAGAATGTTTCCTCTAAAAATGAGAGCAGATTTGAAGAAAGGAGTTGCAATGGAACCTGTGACACAAGGGACATTCCAAAAGGAAGCCAAGAATGAGAACTGGCTATGGCATTTGAGATTTGGACATATCAACTTTGGAGGCCTAAATTTGTTGCACAGAAAAGGTATGGTAAAGGCATTACCATTGATTGAGAAACTAGACAGCTTATGTGAAGGATGCATCTTGGGAAAACAACACAGAGAAAGATTTCCATCAGGAAAGAGCATAAGGGCAAAAACACCCTTAGAAATAGTTCATTCTGATTTATGTGGACCAATGCAAACACCTTCTTTAGGAGTCAGTCATTATATGTTGACTTTTATTGATGATTACACAAGAAAAACATGGGTGTGTTTCTTAAAGATAAAGAGTTAAGTGTTTGAGAAGTTCTTCCACTTTAAACCTCTTGTAGAGAATCAAAGTGGGCAGCATATAAAATTTTTGAGGACTAATAGAGGAGGAGAATATATCTCCAAAGATTTTCTGCATTTTTGTAGAGAAAATGGGATTCATAAATAATTTACAGCAAGGTATACACCACAAAAAAATGGTGTTGCTGAAAGGAAAAACAGAACCATCATGGATATGGTAAGGAGCATGTTGAAGGAAAAACATTTGACAAATGAATATTGGGCTGAAGCTATACATTATGCAGCATATGTGCTGAATAGATGCCCAACAAAGAGTGTGATGAAAAAATTTCTAGAAGAAGCATGGAGTGGCATAAAACTATTTGTCACCCACATGAGAGTATTTGGATGTGAGGCTTATGCACATATTCCAGATCAGCTAAGGAAGAAGTTGGACAGTAAGGGGGAGAAGTGCATATTTTTTGGATACATTGATGAATCAAAGGCATACAAATTGTATAACCCATCCACCAAGAAGTTTATTGTAAGTAGAGATGTATAGTTCATTGAAGAAGAAGCTTGGGATGGAAGCATTGAGAAAACAGTGAATGTAAAAACTTGTTTGTCTCAAGAAGATGATGAGGAAGAAATGGCAGAATGAAATCCCTCATTAACAGCACCTCCTCCTCCAACATAAGCACAACAAGGGACACCAAATGCTGGCATGAGAACACCCTTGAGAAGTGACGAAAGTGCTTCTCCAAGCACAACACAAGGAGAAAATTTGAGTGCTTCTACAAGTACAAGTTCAGAAAGTGAAGGAAGAACCAAATTTAGAAGCTTAAATGAAATCTATGAGCAAGAGGAAAATAATGAAGGTATGAACACTTTATTTGCATTGTATTTTCATATAGAAGATATTATTCATTTTGAAGAAGCTATAAAAGATAAGAAATAGATAGATGTCATGGATGAAGAAATAGATGCAATAAAAAAAAATAACACATGGGAATTAGTTGATCTTCCTAAAGGCAAGGAAGTGATTAGAGTGAAATGGGTCTATAAGACCAAAAGCAATGTTGAAGGTAAGATTGAAAGGCACAAGACTAGACTTGTTGTCAAAGGCTACAAGAAGCAAAAAGGAGGAGATTATGAAGAAAATTTTTCACCAGTTGCAAGAATGGAAACATCAAGAGAATTGTTGTCAATTACAGCACAACATAAGTGGAAATTTTACCAAATGGATGTGAAATCAGCATTCCTAAATGTAGTATTGATGGAAGAGGTTTATGTTGAACAACCTCTGGGCTATGAGAAATAATTCCAAGAGCACAAAGTATGCAAATTGAAGAAAGCTCTATATGGGTTGAAACAAGCACGAAGAGCATGGTATAGTAGAATATATGCTTATCTATTGGGAAATGGGTTTGAGAAATGTGAAGGAGAACCCACACTATACATCAAAGAAAATGATGGTAAGATGCTCATTGTTGTTTTATATTTTGATGATGTGATCTTTACAGGTAATGATGTTTACCTTATTGAAAATTTTAAAATAGTCATGAAAGAAGAATTTGAAATGACTGATATGGAATTGTTGAGATACTTCTTACGAATAGAAGTAGAGAAAAATGAAAGAAAAATTTTTATTTCTAAAGAAAAATATGTGAAGGAAGTTTTGGAAAGATTTAACATTCAGTATTGCAAGGAAACAATAACTCCTACAGTGATGGGATTGAAACTAAGAAAAGGAGACAACAACAAGGATGTAGATCCAAGTTTATATAAGAGCATAGTTGGCAACCTTATGTATTTGACTGCAACTAGGCCTGATATTATGCATGCTGTAAGTTTAATTTCCAGATTCATGGAGAAGCCAAAGGAGACACATTGGCAAGCAACAAAGAGAATTCTAAGGTATGTGAAAGGAATGAAGGGGTATGGTATTCTATACACCTCTTCTAAAAAATTTGAGTTAATTGGATATACTGACAGTGATTGGGCTAGAAGTATAGATGACAATAAAATTACCTCTGGATATGTTTTTCATTTAGGATTAGGATCCATCTCATGGGCTTCAAAGAAAAAGCTAATTGTGGCTTTATCAACAGCAGAGACAAAGTATGTGGCAGCTACAACAACAACATGTCAAGCAGTATGGATGAGAAGAAAGTTAACGGATTTGTGCCATGAACAAGTGAAAGGTACAAAAATTTATAGTGATAATATCTCAGCAATAACATTATCAAAGAATGAGCAGTATTTCACAAAAGGAAAAAACACATAGATGCTAAATACCATTTTATCAGAGAATTGGTGAACAATGGAGAAGTTGTTTTAAAACATTGTAGAACAGAAGAGCAGTTTGTAGATATTTTGACAAAACCATTGGGACATAAAAGTTTTAATTTTCTCAGAAAATGTTTGGGAATGCATGATAGCAGCAGTTGTGATTAAGGGGGAGCGTTGGAAATTACTCCCAACTACAAATTTGTACTAAGAAATGGGACAGCAACATAAATTATGATTTATTTATTTTTTTGTAGAGAAGGACATAACACCAGGACAACAACAAACTTTAAATTTAAGTTTCTGAGTGACAGTTGAACTTTTTGTTTATACACTCAACCTGCATTTTAATGCATTGAACCTTCTCATTCAATTTCTTTCATAAACCACCTGCAACAACCGCATTTGTTTTTTTTTCACTTCCGCAGCATTCCAGATTTGCTAAATTGTGGTTTGACCCATGCAACCACCCCGCCAATCCACGTCACCCTAACCTCAACCAATCAGAGCTCATCGCACCGCTTCCTGCCCACATCACCTACCCTCCGAACCCGCGCAATAAGCGCGACCCCACCTACTAGCTCACCATCTCCCACGACCAATCAAAATCTCGTTGCATTGAAATGAAGCCCAGTCAACTGGCTCGTCGTTTGATGTGATAAACCTTTGCAGATTTATTCCCCATTCATTTATCGCATTGTTTGATGATGACGTCACCCGACACAATTTTCCATGCGATAAACATATCACATCGCTCCAACATATATTTTGTAATGTTTGTGTGTTATGATATAATGTGCCCGCGACATAATTTATTTTTGTATAATTTTTAGACTTAGGTTATAATTTTTATTTTGTGGCTATGACCTATTGTAAACACACACATATATATATATATGTGTGTGTGTGTGTGTGTATCTTTTTTCACTAAATAGATAGAGAAGAATAGGCAGTGCAACAGAATATGCAGAAAAACCAGAACAACAGTTCTGAAGATTGTATTAGCTAAAAGTTAATGAATGAAAGACTTTGTTTGCTCCTCACAGTGTACATTTTTTTTTAATGCTCCATTTGCAGATTTGTTAATAAAATCTCTGTGTTGAAATAGAAAATGAATTCCTCTGTATTGTTTTAAGGATTTATCAAAAAAATACGACATAAAATGTTGTAATCCTACGGGAATCCTTAGGGTTTCTGTTTAGTTAGGTAGTTAGGAAGTTAGGAAGTTAGTAGTTAGTGATAACTAATTTCTGAACCAATTTCTCAAGTATAAATGTAATCTAGTTCAATGAATGAATTAAAGAAATCGCATGGTTATTATTTAACAGTGGTATCATTTCGTTTGAGATCCGAGGAGGCTGGTGGTAGCGTTGATGTTAAGGGAGCAGCAGATTGTTTTCAACCTGTGACAACACTGCCAGCAGAGTTTGTTTGCGAGCATCTTCCTCTGCTACATTGTTACACAGTAATTTGTCACCGTCCCTGCAATCCCCCCATCCCGCACATTGGAGGGCTTATTCCATGACCTGTGAGCAGTGACATGACCTGAAACCACTTTCATGGCATCCCCCTTGACAAGGAAAATCATTCCCCTGAAGACAATTTCCTGTAAAAAGCCCTAAAAATAGCCCTTTTGGCCTTGGCGTGACTAGCCAGTTCAGCCCTCGTGCCAATGGGGTAAATCCACCAAAGAGGGCACGCCAACTGGCGCTTTGTCCCAGTGTATCACCCGCGCCAGGCTTAGTAAGGATTGTTTTTTAAAAATAAATGGCACAAGTTTGATTCCAAGCAACTCCTGAACGAGTCTCTAAAATGAGTTGGGAGGTTTGGATCCGGATCTCCATGTAGGGGAAGTGGTTTTCCACCTATCATGGAAGCTTCCTTGAGGATGGGGCCAATCCCACCATTGTAGGGATCCCAAATCCCCTTCCACCATCTATATAACCTTGTCATTTTCCCTTTGCAAGCTAGCCTAAATAGAGCTTAATCATAGTAAGGAGATTATCGTCAGACAGTCGAAGAGAGAGAGACTTGTCCTATTCCCAACGAGCTTTACCGAGACGTACTCCTCTGTCAACCCGCTGAAGGAAGATCCACCGTCACAGCTCAGGTTGTATCTTTCTTTGTTCTGATTAATAATAAACGACTTCGATTATGGTTCCACTCAAATGTTTATGTTTTATGTTATGAGTTGTATCTTCTCTGACTGATACATAATTGCATGCATTAGGTTTTACGCTTGTGTGTTTGTTGTTTCTTCTTGTACGTGCAGGTGTTCGATCATGTCGAGCAGGAGAATCATGATCTGTCGAGGCAAGGGATGAAAGCGCCATCTTCTCCACAAACAACAACAGCGTAGGACTTAAGGTAGGCCTCTTGTCGCATCTTGGTCTTTTGCAATTAGGAACCTGCGTCTTAGCGTGACTCAGTTGTTGCTAGACCCGATCTGGGCTAGTAGGGATCGCTTCTGTCCGCAGAGGGGATTTACCTCTCCAACAAATTGGTGACTCCGCTGAGGAGACATTGATTGGAGTTTTTCTTGTCTTTTCGGTTGATTTTGGTCTTTGCCTGCTTGATTAGCTCTTGTGGTTCGCTCTTTTCCAGTGTTAAACTTTTGAGTAGCTTCACCATCCCTGATCTGCTCCTTGATTTCTCTTTTTCATCTTTTGCATTAGTAAACTCGACTGGCGCGGTGTTTTCCCTGACAGTCACGCCAAATTGCGCATGTTTCCAGTTTATCCCCCGCGCTAATCCTTTTCTGGAGCTAGTTGCAGCCTAACAGTCACGCCAATCCTGTAAGGTGTTAGGGTTTACTTCTTTTTGAGCTTTCTCAGCTTGGTCTATGGTTTTGGTGTCATTTTTTTATTGCCTGAGTGTTTTGGAGCCTTGTTTGACTGTGTGTGACCTTCATCCTCTGGTTGTTTGTCCTCTTCTATCGATTTTACATTCTAGCCCTAGGGCATCTAGGTGCTATAGTGTGTCAAGCCTCCCGTGGGAGTTTTTGGTCCTTGTTTGATCAGTCAATTTCATTATTGCTTCTCTGCATTCATTTGGTGGTTTTCCATTGTTTTATTGCGTTATTTGAGTGATTGGCCTCTTCTTCATTCGAATTCTGCTTTGTCTCGTTTTGAGCCTAGATTACACGGTTCATTTGAGTCTTTGGGATTCCTCTTTGATTTGAGGGACTTCCTTGTCAATTTGAGGTTTGATTGTGTGTTTGGAATTGAGTGAAACTTGTTTCTCTTTGTTCTTTTGCTATCACTTCTCAAATCGTTCCTTTCATTAGTTTTCTTTTTGTTTAGTGCACTTTTCTCTTAAACCTTGAAAATACAAAAATCTCTTTTGCTTTTAATCAGTTAATGCAAATTGAATCTTTTCTGTGTTATTAGTGATTTGTAACTCTCGAAGAAAATCTTTTAGTTTCCGTTAGCGTGCATTAGAGACAGTAGTGGTTGTTTTCTGATAATTTTTTTATCGTGTGAAAGCTCTCAACCTTCCCGTAGTTAGCTATTCATCAAACGAAATGATACATTGTAGCATGTAGTGTGCATTTAGAGGATTTTGAGACATAACATTTGGTAGGGCCTGGAAATTGAAACATGATTGAAGATCAATGCTAAAATTTATTCAATTTACCTTAAGGCAGCATTGGAACATTAACGAAATATTTAGAGGTCTAGGCTAGTGACATGTTCCGGCGTTGTTAAACCTAGTAGTTGTCATTCGCCTCTTGGCTTTAGACAGCACTAGTACAGACTTGTGCTCCTCGTACCATCATGTATATAAAGGGAGACCCCACTAGGTTGCTATCCTTTATCCGTAGGAAGCCGATTCTACCACCTTATACCCGTGATACATCGAACATAGCATTCAGGGAGATTTACTGCACGTACGTCAAGTCCTTGGTTGATTTCTCTTTCATTTTGAAACCAAGGTGTATATTGCAGTTCACGGATATCTGTTACACCCTCTACCTAGATTACCAGAGTAGTCATTTTGATCTTTTCTGACCCTTTAAATTTTAAAGGATCATCAGGCACTTGTCCTTTCACACTTGTTTCAAAATTGAAAGAGATAGAGTCACCTTTCATCCGTTTCTCAACTCTTAAAACATGAAACGGTGAAGTTCCTAAGTTTCAATGTGGTAAAATAAATCACCTGCGATCACACGCCCTTTTAGAATTTTCTTGTTAGTTGTTTGATTGTGTGCCTTGGTTTTTTAGCCGTGTGTTTTGTTTTATATCTTCCTCTTGTCATTATTGTCAAAGTGGCAGAACCCTCAGTATCGTCTACTGGTAGTACGTACACAGACGATTCATCAGAGGTCTCTCAATCCTCTGCTGAACATCAACAGCCCATTGTCTCTGAGTTTCCCGATGGGGGACCAGTTCTATCTGAGCTTCCCTTTGCAGGACTAGTTGAGTTCAATTGGCCCTTATCCAACGCCTGGTTTGGATTTGGAGTAGGGGAATATTTCCCTCCTCTTACATTGGGTTCACCTTTTCTAGCTGGTGTTATTCCTCCTAGTCCTCACCGTCTTCTAGAAGATCTAGAGGTAGGTTCAAATATGGGCTCATCCAGTCCTTCTCCTAGTGAGGAAATCCCAACGTCTGGTGAAGATTACCAGTTGTTCCCAGAAGACAACCCCAAGTTATCTGTAATGTCTTCGCTGAGTCCTTCGCTTCCAGCAGGGTATAGATCTTTAAGTCATATTATGACCGTTGTCGCCTCTATGGGAGTATTAACTCCTTCTACGAGGCCAATTATTCCTTCGTTGGGGATGTCTCCAAGGACACCCCTCACGTCATCTCCTCAGGTCACTTCAGTACCTGTCAAGCCCACTGTCTGTGTGACCACATATACACTCGTTGTTACCACTCAGTCCGTAAGAACTATGTCTCTTCCCGAAGACATCTATATAGCATCTGCTATTCCGGAGAACATTTCTCCTGAGGAGTATCGGTTGTCCCTACAGCAATCGAACTCCGAGGTCGGTCAATCCTCCCAAGATCCCAACCGTCAGTATTTTTCGCATTATGCACAAGATGGTACACTCGTCTACATTTTTCCATATCAATACGATGAGCAGGGAAACCCTTTACGTTTTCCTGCTCCAGAGGCTTATCAATATGTTCAAGGTTTTCTGTCTAACCAAGCTGGGCAACCTTCCAACCCGCAGGGACAACCCTTTCAGGGCCAACCTTCAGGCCATCCTGGTTATCCTTATAACCCGCAAGGACAACACTTACAGGGCCAACCTTCAAGCCAGCAGGGGTTGTTATACAGTCCGCAAGGATAGTCCTACAATCCTCAAGGTCAACCTATACAGCCTCACGTTGTGGTCCAACCAGGGCAACCTCAAGGACCCACAGGTCCACCGGGGCACCAACCGGGGTCTTTTTATGGTCCTGGGGGGCACATCCAACCCTCTCAACCTATGGTGCAACCTTTGCAACCTCAATTTCCTATTGGTCTGAATGTTGCACAGCCAGGGCCCTATTATGGTCTTGTTGTAGGTCAAACTGGTTATCAGGCACAGCCTGGCCCTATTCCACCACCAGGCCAACCGGCCCATCCGACACATCCTGGTGTCCCTCACCAGCCAGGTCAACCTGTTCAACCAGTGCAACCTGTTCAGCCGGGTCACCCTGTTCAACCGGGGAAGCCCGTTCAGCCGGGTCAACCTATCCAACCAGGCCAACCTACACATCCTATCAACCTTGCTCAACATCCGATTTAATCTATGCCACAACAGAATCTGTCTGTGCCCCCCACTTATCAGGCTCATCAGGGCCCCACTTATCAACAGCCCGCTCAACCCCAAGGCAGTTATTATCTTCAAAGTCAATCTCGACCGATTTACAACCCGCCCCAAGGTTCTAATTATTATCTTCAACAACCAGGCTATACCTATACACAGCAGTCAAATCCATATACTGCTCAAACGGGGCTGACATATAATCAGGGTCCATACCCCGGTTATCAACCCCCATACAATGGTTATCAGCAACTGTATCAATCTAGTTATATGGCCTATACCCCCTATGGTCAGAATCCTTCGGGACAGAACCAATGGGGGCAAGGATATGCTCAACTAGGGTGGAGTACAGGTACAAGTCCTTATTGAGGGCCTGGTATGCCTTTTAATCCGCAGTTGCCATTCTTGGCCACCTTGGAATTACCGGACGTTTCTAAATTAACCAATGATCCGATTCTTCACAATCCTTATTGGCCTCCAGTTTCGACCAAGGTACCCAGTGACTGTCCTAAGTTTGAAGGTAAAGCTGGAGAGGACCCCCAAGCTCATGTAATGACCTACCATCTGTGGTGTTCGTCTAACTCTTGGGTGGATGATTCAATTCTTCTGTGTCTCTTCCAGCGCACTCTTACTGGTGCTACCGCTAAGTGGTATATAAAATTACCCCATGGCATATTTCAAGACTTCAATATGTTAGCTATGGCTTTTTTGACTCATTTCTAGTTACCGGTTCATTACGAAGCTGGGACGCATCTCCTGACTTCTTTGAAACAGGATAAATCTACCCACATATATGATCATATTCATGAGTGGTGACGTCATCGTAGATTGATCAAGTTTGATATACCTGATCAGCTACTAACTCATTGGTTCACCACCTCCTTTGTTAACAAAATTTCTTAAGATATTGCTATGGGGGCATGTGTGACTGAAGAACAAGCCATCGCACGTGCCCTATACCTTGATCTTGTGTTCTCTCAGTCTGGCATGCTTTATGATATTTTGACGGATGCTCCACGGTCGGGAACCTCTAAAGCACCACCTACCCCAGCAGTGGATGGTGTTATTGGTTCTGTTTCTCAAAATTCTTGGAAATCCTCAAATGGGAAGCAAAAGTCCAATTCTTCCAATAATTCTGCTCTTCACACCCCTCCAGATTCTGGAAAGACTTCTGAGATCAACGTCGTTTAGGCTAATCCTACGGAAAAGGCCTCCAAAGGAAAGAAGAAGGGCAAAGGAAAATCCAAACTCGATGCCCTAAAACCAAAGTCTTCTAAACATCATACTGATGACGGTTCCCAACGTAAACCGAAGTACCCATGCCTTATCTGTGAAGGAGACCATTATACCAAATATTGTCCCCAACGAACTGAAGTTAGTCAACTTCTGAAAGGCTTTAAAGGGACTCCGGAAGTTCTAAAAGAACCATTCCCATCTCAGCAGACCCAGATGGTTGAGCAGCCTTCGCCATCTGTACCATTTGGGTCCCAGGTCTTTATGATGAATGGTGTTGCACCTGTATCAATTGCTACGCATTCAAAGGATTATGCTGGATCACACCAGGCAGCGGGGAAGGAAGTCGTGGATGGCCCACCTACCCCACCTGTCTTTGGTCCTTTAGAAATTGAGAAGGTCGGCACTGAACCTGTTGTGAGGCCACCTTCAAAAGGTGTTCTGCGAAAATATTTCTACAACCCAAACGCCTGTGCCGCTCAGCACTACAGTATTGTTGAGGATTTGGCACAGGCGCCTTTTGCAATGTCTTCATTGGAAGTGCTTCAAAGTTTCCCATCACAACGGAAAGCTCTGTTATCTGCAATCAGT
This sequence comes from Pinus albicaulis, assembly GCA_034641835.2. Classification (NCBI taxonomy): domain Eukaryota; kingdom Viridiplantae; phylum Streptophyta; class Pinopsida; order Pinales; family Pinaceae; genus Pinus; species Pinus albicaulis. Next base: position 1,060,807,144 of record CM076579.1, read on the forward strand.
GGAATTGACCCCGCCGATTCTAATCTTCTCACCTTTGACCTAGAAAATTTTGTCCCCTGACTTCCACATCAAATTTCTTTTGTTATTCAAGTCGGGATCAACAGCCTCAACATCCATAGGGCCGTTGTGGACGAAGGTGCTTCCACCTGTGTTATGTCATCTGCCTACTATAAGGCCATTAGCTCTCTGGCTCTTACATCATCTCCCAATGCCTTAGAGGCATTCGATGGTCGGGAATCAAAACCCCTAGGTGTTCTCTAGAGTTTGTCGATCACGTTACAGGGGAAGACAAACAACGTAGAAGTAGAAGTGGTTGACGCCAAGCTTAACTACAATCTTCTTCTTGGACACAATTGGACTCACGCCATGCTATGTGTGTCGTCCACCCTCTTCCGGCTTCTCAAGTTCCCTCATGAGGGAAAAATTGTCACTGTGGATCAGTCATCTTTCTTCACCTCATCCTCTGAGAACAACGTTCCTTATGTGGATCAGATCGCCAATCCCCCTGACAGTGTAGGACCTGGTCTCTTCGAGGACCCCATCCTCATGGGTATTTTTCCTGTGCCACCACCGCACACCATTCAAGTTAATATGGTCTCTAGGTCCAACGACCCTTGGATCATCCCTTCACCTGAACAGGCGACCTTTTTCGGAGAATAGATGTCGTAAACTCCAGTTGAGATTAATCATTGCGAAATCATCGCCAGATCTGATCCTCCTCCCGAACATGCTCCGTCGAGCATGGCTCTGGATATATATTCTCAATCCCCCTGGCTCGACAATGCAAATTCGCCTGACCCTTTAAGAGAAGTTTTCCCTTGCAATGAAGCTATTGTTGAAACCATGTCTCTTGAAGATCTGTCGCGAAGTGATGGACATCATCGTTCCTTGTTCATGCTTGGCCTGGGGGCAATGTCTGATTGTCTAGAGCGCTTCGCATCTCAGGTTCCCACTCCGCCTCTTCAAACACCGATATTGACTCATGAGGTCCTTTCGGAGGGAAACCTGAGTAATATCACTCAAACTATGTCGATCTACATCTCCATCCAACCAGGGGTAGTCAAGAATATTCATGTGGGAGTGACTTGTTCTCCTGAAGAGATACAAGTTTATACGAACCTTTTTCGCGAATTCAGAGATGTTTTCGCGTGGTCCTATGAAGAGATTCCTGGGATTGATCCTAGCATAGTCGTGCACGAGATTCCTACCTATCTAGGTGTGAAATCAGTGCGTCAACAACTACGCCCAGTGCATCCCCGAAAAGCCGCAGCTATTAAGGCAGAAGTTGAAAAACTTGTTAACGCGGGCTTTATTTATCCTATTCCCCTCACAGAATGGGTTTCAAATATTTTCCTTGTAGATAAGAAGCAAGGCACTATACAGGTCTGTGTTGATTACCGAGACATCAATCGGGCCTATCCTAAGGACAATTACCCCACTCCCTTTATAGATCAAATTATTGATGAATGTGCAGGGAGTGAGATTTATTCCCTTATGGACGGCTTCTCTGTGTACAATCAAATGAATATTTTACCCACTGATCAACACAAGACTGCCTTTATCTGTTTGCACTATAAAATTTGGCAGAATTTATGACGGCTAATTCGTCGCTATTCCGACACATAGTCGTCACAAGAGCGACAGTTCAAGGACGGGAAAACCGTGGTTTGTCGTGCCGTCGCAATTCCAACACACTTAAAAAGTGTCACATTACCGACATCTTTTCCGTCGCTTCCAAACAGGCGTCACTCTATCGACGTTTCCCAAACCGTCGCACTTCCGACATTTGTAAATTGTTACACTTCCGACGAAATGTGGTCCGACGTTTTGAACATCGCTCTTCCGACGTTTGTAAACTGTCACACTTCCAACGAAATGTGGTCCGACGTTTTGAATGTCGCTCTTCCGACGTTTGTAAACTGTCGCAATTCCGACGAAATGTGATCCGACGTTTTGGACGCCGCTCTTCCGACGTTTGTAAACTATCGCAATTCCGACGAAATGTGGTCCGACGTTTTGAATGTTGCTCTTCCGACGTTTGTAAATTGTCACAATTATGACGAAATGTGGTCTGACGTTTTGAACGTCACTCGTCCGACGTTTTTGTTGTGTCGCTCTTCCGACATTTTTAAGATGTCGCAATTCCGACGCTTACAAGGCGTCGGTATACCGACGGCGGGTTCAATTTAAAAAAAAAAAATGAAACTATAAAAGAATAAAAAAGTTGTTTTGAATATATTATATGAAGTAAAACAGTCCATGAAGTCATTACATTTTCACATCTGAAGATTGGAACCCAAATATCCATCCAGAAAAGTGGAAGTCCCACCCCAGACAATGATAGAAAAATACCCCATGTTACATACAGGGACTTGATATAAAACCCAATAACGGTCCACATGGAGATTATCGAAAAATCTGAGAAAGCATCCAAATATGCCTGAGGCATCTATAAGAAAGTGAAATAGTAGTATGTAGAATAATAAAACAACAGATAGAGTACTGACGTCCATTGTTCCAAATACAAATTAAAGTACCCAAAATCCTTGAACAAAGAAAAATGCTAATCATGTGAGGAGTGTGATATGTCCAAAATATAAAAAGACCATTAGACCATATCAATAAACCAGCAACATAGACCAGCATCGCTAGTTTTGAAGGCAGAGTGATAAGCATTAATCAATTTTTTTTCACAAGAGAAAAAACGTTGTTTTGAATATATTATATGAAGTAAAACAGTCCATGAAGTTATTACATTTTCACATCTGAATATTGGAACCCAAATATCCATCCATAAAAGTGGAAGTCCCACCCCAGACAGTGATAGAAAAATACCCCATGTCACATACAGGGACTTGATATAAAACCCAGTAACGGTCCACATGGAGATTATCGACAATCTGAGAAAGCATCCAAATATGCCCGATGCATCTATAAGAAAGTGAAATAGCAGTATGTAGAATAGTAAAGCAACAGATAGAGTACCGACGTCCATTGTTCCAAATACAAATTAAGGTACCCAAAATCCTTGAACAGAGAAAAACGCTAATCATGTGAGGAGTGTGATATGTCCAAAATATAAAAAGACCATCAGACCATATCAATAAACCAGCAACATAGACCAACATCGCTAGTTTTGAAGGCAGAGTGATAAACATTAATCATTTTTTTTTCACAAGAGAAAAAACACTATTTTGAATATATTATATGAAGTAAAACAGTCCATGAAGTCATTACATTTTCACATTTGAAGATTGGAACCCAAATATCCATCCAGAAAAGTGGAAGTCCCACCCCATACAATGATAGAAAAATACCCCATGTCACATACAGGGACATGATATAAAACCCAGTAACGGTCCACATGGAGATTATCGACAAATCTGAGAAAGCATCCAAATATGCCTGAGGCGTCTATAAGAAAGTGAAATAGCAGTATGTAGAATAGTAAAGCAACAGATAGAGTACCGACGTCCATTGTTCCATACAAATTAAAGTACCCAAAATCCTTGAACAGAGAAAAATGCTAATCATGTGAGGAGTGTGATAACCATCTGCAGAAACCCAGGCTCGCTTGATTCCAAAATTGGTAACCATCTATTGCATTTGAGATGTAAGGTTCAGGCTCGCTTGTTTCCATTAGTAGCCCGCTACAGCATCCACCCTGTTCATAGCAAAAAGGTTCCTGTAGATATACAGAGAAAGAGTATAATATGTAGACCATATAAACATGGCTCTGTATTTCAAAAAACAGGTTTAAAATAGAAACAGGGCAACATTTGTTTTTCTAAGTAAAGTTAATTTATTAATAGTGGGAATAAAATTACACCGAAGTCAAAATCATTGCCCAGACTCATGGCAAATTTGTCATCAAAAAATCAAAAAATTAAGAAGACTGCCCTCATACGAGGAAACCAGTCTTGAACGTTTAATTTATAGAATTCAAAAATATTACAAAGGTCCAGCACAGTAAAATAATCTAAAATCAACCCAATTAAGTGGGCCGCGAAGCAAGAAAAACAAATTAACCAAACTACTCCTCCGGCTCCTCGATGATTCGGCACCATCCTTCGGAAGGTTCAGGATCGCTAGGTGCTACCTCCACATTCATGCCACGGCTCCCCTCCTGAAGGCCCGAATGCTGGCCGGATTTTTCCAAGCTCAGACCCGCCAGACGGGTGCATTCTTCCTCCGTTTGGGCCTCCTCGCGGAAAACCATAGTGACTGAAGCTCTGATTCGTGGGCGGTTGAGAGAGCAATTAAAGGAAAATTGCGCAGTGCGCGTCGTGGGAGAAGGTGAACTAGCGGTGGGGAAACGAGGAGCAGGGGAATCCATACGGTGGACAAATCCTACAACCCAACCCCGCCCACTCCTAGTATTTGGATAGCGACCTGCGTAATAATCACTGGACTGGCCGGAAAACAACTCGGTTGAGGGGCTGGAGGGAGTGCGCAGGGGTTGACCTCTAGTGCTCCCCTTGCGGCAACGCATCCTTTGACGCATGCGAGGCATGGGTGTAGTCTCACTAGCAGTGGACACAAGAGGAGACAGAGAAGCAGAATTCCAAGAAACAGAGGAAGACAGACAAGGACCAGACCGAGAGAAATGCAGATATGTAGCAAGGTCTACGCAGCAGTTCAGCTGGCCACTTCTCCTTCTCGTCACAGTGAATAGGCAGTGTAACCCATCAACCGGCTCGTCTGAAAAACCATAGCGAAATTCCATTTTATCAACCCGAATGCAATGCAATCGAAGGACGCCCATTATAATTCATCTCTGATCATTAATGAGAGCCGAAGGTCGGATCATATTGGAGCATGCGGAATCGCTCACAGGAGTGGAGGTCCGATCTTGAATAGTGTTAAAACTTAATGCAATTAGATGTGAAAAACTTGGAACTTAATTGAACAGCGTTAAAACTTAATGTGATTGATATGAAATCACCACATCCATGTCTCATTGCCTTAAACACCATCAAATGCACCCGCAGCCGAGAGCAGGGAAAGTTCTGATTGAGGACACGTGGCAGAAATTGATTGGAGCGGATCTTTGTTTGGGCCGCTTGCGCAGTGGAAATCCAGACCTGAAAAAGATTAGGGCGAATTTGATAAGAAATTCACGTCACAACTCTCCCTCCGTACGCCAGCCCAACTTCGGACCCGAAAAAGATTAGGGCAGAATTCATTTGGTTTTCGCATCACAAAATTGGCCGACGTCAGTAGGCTATTTTGGAACACGAATTTGGTTTGAATTATGGTTTATCGTCGTTTGAAGTCCGGCGGGCTAGACTTAAGAACAATTTTTTTTTATCCCATCTTATAAAATTTGTGTTGGTTTTCTTTGATAATACACACATTTATAATAAATCATGGGAATACACCACTAGTAAACATGTGGAAAAGTTATATAAATTATTGAGAAAAATCGTTTTTATGTAAAAATATCCAAATGTGCTTTTGGGAAATAAGAATTTGAGTATTTGGTTCATATTGTTTTAAAGGAAGGAGTGAAGTTGGAGCCTCAAAAGATGCAAGCTATTACAAAATGACCTATTCCTAAGAAAATCAAGGTTTTTAGAAGATTTTTTAGACTTACATGATATTATTGATCATTTGTTAAGAATTATGCATGCATTTCAAGTCCACTCACATATCTCTTGAAGAGAATATCATTTATATGGAATGATGAGGCTACTTTGGCATTCTCTCTTTTAATGGATGTCATGTCTTCTACACCAACATCGGTTGCACCTACTTTTTGTAAAACATTCATAGTAGAGTGTGAGGCACTAGAACAAGGAATTTACGTAACATTAACACAATAAGGGATATCATTGGATTTTAAAAGCAAGGAATTCAAAGAAAATATTTGGTGAAATCTACGTATGAAAAATAAATGGAAGCAATATTACATGCAATAAAAAAATGGGGATAGTATATCATTGGGAGGTACTTTAAAGTCAAGATATACCATGATAGCATAAATTATTTTTTGAAGCTATGATTTTCATTAGAAGATTAACAAAAATGAGGAGAAAAAATGCAAAGTTTTAATTTTGAGATAATCTGCAAAAAGGGTAAGGAAAATTTAGTACATTATGCTCTTTCTAAAATAGAAGAGGCCTCAAATTTATATCCAACTACATTTTCCATTCCTAGGTGGCTAGAAGAAGCTTGCCATAATGGAAAAATGAAAATAGTACTAAACAAAAACTAAAATTTATAAAGGATGGGATGAACTCTATGGAGCATTGGGAGTGAAAGAGAGATATACTTTGGTGCAAATGTAGAATATTTTTATGCACGCAAGCATATTTGAATAAACAAAGATTAAGGGAGTCCCATGTCTCTCCGATGGTAGGACGCAGGGTTCCTTAAAACATCTCAAAGGATCAAAAAATATATTTTTGGAAGGAATGAAGAAAGATATTCAAAATTTTGTAAGAGAAGGTCAGGTTTGCATAATAAATAAAAGAGAGATAGTAAAATCTCTAGGGTTACTTCAACCATTCCATATACATATTCAAAGACTAGAAGATATATCAATAGACTTTATTACAGGGTTACTGAAATATAAAGGTAAGTATTACATTTTTGTGGTCATTTATATAGAAAAATTTTGTAGATTTTTTTTGTAGAGCTCAAAGTACATAAACAACAAGCCAAGTGGCAGAAGTGTCCATGAAAGAAATTCATAGTCTTCATGGTTTTCCTAAAGTAATAGCAACAAGAAACTTTTGGAAATAATTATTTAATATGAGTGGAGAAACACTAGCTACCATGAGTTCTATATATCAAACACAATCAAATGGTCAAACAAAAATAGTTAACAAATGTTTTTAAGGTTATCTACAATGTTACTATTTAGAAAAGCAATCTTAATGGATGAAGTGGGTTCGTCAAGGAAGAATGGTAATATGATACTACCTATCACACATCTACTAAAATTTCCCCATTTAAGGCCCTTTATGGATATCCAACTCCTAGTATCTCATACTTTTTGCAAGACAAGTCCAAAGTATAGGAAACAAAGTCACATATGGAAAATACTAAAGAAACTTTGAAAATTATTATGGAAAACCTTCAAATGACATGAAACATGATAAAACAACAAGGGGAACAACATTGAAGTGAAAGATAATTTGAGGAGGGTAATTGGGTATTTTTAGATTATAGCATTATAAGCAATCTTCATTCAAGAAAAAGAAGAATAAAGAATTAGCTCAAAAATGTTATGGCCCTAAATAATTATTCATAGGATTGCACAAGTGGTATAGAAGTTATATTTTCCTTATTCTTGCATTCATAAGGTTTTTCATGTATCTTTCCTAAAAAAGGTTTGAAATAAATATTTGAAATATTTGAAATTTGAAATTTTGGTTTAAAACAACATAAATATTTGAAATTTTGCAAGAATTGTCTGGCACACTTTGAATATTAATTTTGAAGTCAAGTGCATGATGCTGTATAGGATCAAGTTTCATTTTGAATACCAAATGCTTCACAAGAAACTTCTCAACATGCTACCCTGCAGTAAGGATTAAATGACAATATTGCATCAACTATTTCCATAATAAAAGTGCACCTCGGCCATAAGACTAAACAACTACAAATGTTGTAGATCTAACAAGACCGCACAATCAAATGTATTCCACAAGGCCAATACTGTATGAAAAATGAAAAGGAGTTTGCAACCAAAAATACCTTAGGAAACTAATTCAATTAGATACACCAAACCATCAGCAAAAAGAAAAACCAGCCTACTCAAAAGGCAAGCATCTACCTCCTTTGACAAAATTTTGAGTTCTGAAACAAGGGCCTTTATTGTCTTGTCAATGCCCCTAGTAATTTGAACGGGGTTTGCACCTGCTGCAACAACCTAAACAAAAAAGGTTTCATTTCAAATTATTTTCCAGAAATTTAAGATACAACCATTGTCAGTTTTGTATTTCCTAACAAGCTCATAAATTTTGACAAAAGAACCAAAATTTTTTAATACCTGATAGCAATTTTTTCACTCAAAAAATATCTTAGACTCAATAAGCCCAACCCAAAACTAAAAAACCAAACACCAAGAGACCCTAAAAAAATGAATAGATGATCTTAATCCAGTACTATCGACAAAAAGTTACCTTTACACCCTCACTTATTAAACCCTGTGCTGTTGAATTTTAAATTCAATTGCTACAGCAGAAGGACGGATGCAGCAGCAACATTTTTTTTTGGAGGTTGCTTGCATGCCATCCAGAAATTTAATTCAGCATTTTAAATTCCTGCAAGTTTTTTTTGTAGACGGTCGCAACCATATTTCTGTACAGGATTGTATTTAAACACAACAACCAGCATTAACGCAATTCACCAACCAGAAATTAAACAAACAGAAATTTACCCCCCAGTTTTGTAAATTCAAAAGGACACGTGGAGCATTAATATTGGATCGCATGAAATTGAAGGGAATCTGAAAACCTGAAAACCGGACATGAATTTTTTATAAGGCACATTGGATTGAGAATTCGCGTTACAAATTAGGCAGACGTCAGCATCCCATTTTGGAATGCGAATTTGGTTTGAAATTCAATCTATTCAGAATTTTGAAGTCCGACGGAAAGGGATCTTTAATGTTTTGATAATTTAATTTTATGTATGCTTTAATATATACATATGTTTTAAACATATGTTATATATATATCATATGCGAAATGAAAGGTGGGCCATAGAATTTAGTTTTAATTTTATTTTATTTTAAATAGGGTTTATTATAATATGTTTTATATGTTACATCATATAAAAATAAAAAGGACAAAAAAGCTTGGTAGTTTTTTTTATAGACAGTCCGTAATTTTTTTATTACACAGCAATGTGTAAAAAGTGAAAGACTGAGTGTAACTTTTTAAGTGTGTATGCACAGCAGTGCGAAAGTGAAAAACACAGCAGAGTGTTTTAGAGACAGAGTATGTTTGTTTTGAACAGATAGTGAGTTGGTTTTATGCACTGCGTTTTGTAGCAGTCATAATTTTGTAATCCCTCTCAGTGAGGAAGAAGTGTAATAGTTTTTTTTTGAGTTATTGAAGGGAATAAAAGTTTGTTTTCAAAGTATTGAAACTCTGTCTCCTGTCAAAGAAATTTTTATTTTCTCTGTGTTAGAGGAAGGGAGATTTATTCTCCATTCATTGTTCTGGAATTTTTCAATATTCCAACATGTGCAAGAACAACAGATGTTTTGGTTCCATCCCCAGCTAAATCATTTGTCTTTGCCGCAGCTTGCCTTACCAACTTGGCCCCAATATTTTCAACTGGGTCCTCTAATTCAACCAATAAAAAGGCCAAAACCATAGCATTGACATATATTTCATTACACTGTCAATAACAATAAAATTTGACTCAGCCATAACCCTTTCCTTTTATTGTTGTGAAAAGATTTATGCATTACTCTAATGTGGCTAGTCCATAGGCTAAGTAGACCACTGGGTAACAAATATGTTTCCTTTCACCTTTGAGTTTTCAAATTATGCCTACCAAATCTAAGACATTTAAGAAGGGGAACTAATACAACGTTAAAAATAAAACTAGAGCACACATCTACAAATTACCTCGTTAGCTACTGTCACACCATCATTAACTATTTTCGGAGAACCATGCTTGCTCTCCAAGACAACATTTTGCCCCTCCCACCAAGGGTGACTCCAACAAGATCAGCAAGTTTTTTCAAACCGCCTGCAAGACAAATTGACAATGCTTTTAGTAAGTGTGCAATTGAATACCAGACCATATGCCAAAACAACCCTCCATGAAAAATTAAAATAACACATTAAAATCGAATATAAGTGGACAAGGAAAGATCCACCGCAGTGAAGTTTCACGTGCAGGTGACCTTCCTTTAAACATAATTTTTCCTCTGACCTGCAATTTTTTTGTCACTGAGCCATCCTTGTTGAAGTACAACTCCTTTTCCATAGCTCTTGTATTAACTACCTTCTCTCTGTCTCGTAATCTCAGAGTCCCTCTTCTTCTTGAGTGATTAAAGGAAATGGGTGAAAAAACTGAAAGAGAAGACAATTGTCTGCCATAATTATCAAACATTGCACCCAACTTCTTCCCCTTTCCATTGTTACCCAATGAGGTAGATGTGGCAATTGTTGTCATGCTGCCCAAAGCAGAGGCCATCTTCTCTTATGCTGAATATAGAATTACAAGATCTTCATATTAGTATGAACCTTAAAAAACATGACTCCCATTGCTAAAAACCACTTTTAAGTTGTAGCAGGCAAACTAAACAACTATCGCAACTTTTGGCAACTTCTGGAGCATTAAGAGAGAAACAACCAAAGAGAAATACAACCACAATCCTCATTTTAATGAGACAGGACTATATATTTGCATTAAGATAATAGAAAGAAATCACGACTATATTAAGGCCAGCACAAAACAATCTTTAACCAGTGTCTCTCGCGGCCTTCAAGTTGCCATGCTAGAGGTTGCATATTTTTAATTTAAATTATTGACCTCTCGTGCCCATCTATGAATGCATCCAATGGGATATCTACATCAAATGCTCCTTTATATCCCAAAAAACAAATTCCCTACTACAAGAGCACCAGTATTGATGGATCACCCCACACCATCCCACCCACTAGAAACGGTGAAAAAGGAAACCCGAGAAAACTTCTGAAATATCTCAAGATGACTATATGGGTGGTTCTTATGAATCAAAAAACCATTCAGAACATGCTCATCAATCCAAACCATGAGTATTATGTGACGATATTCAAGCAGGCACTGAATCGGATTTCTGAAGCTATGTTAGAGAAACCCTAAACTCTCACTAAAAATAGGTGAAATGTGGCACCACTCAAAGATTGACATGTGCCAATTGGTACAAGTGGTAGACAATTGGCATGCTCAAACAACGAGGTGATGCAGGAATGACATGAGGGAGAAAATATCAGAAAATCCCCAAATCTGGAGAACTAAAGCTCATCACCAACCTGATATTGACAACTTTACATGATGTAACCTATGAAATCGTAAATGGAGAAATCATAGTAACAATAAAGTAACCTATGTAACAATAAATTTGGATTCATCCTGGGAGTGGTAATGGGAGAAATCATAGTGAACAACAGGAAACATGCAGAGTTGCTTACAATCAAATAGATGAAAAAACACATACAAAAAACCTAGATAATAATCATTAACAAGCTTAATATTGAATTATGAACTGTAAAGGAACTTACAAAATGTGACATTACGAACCTGGTCAAGCGCACAAGCAAAAATATCCTGGACATGACCCTGGTTGACAAGTTGTATTGCTCATGATGCAAGAGGATTTGTACCTGCACTACCAAGTCAATAAAAATCCATCATTATCTATACAATAAATACAAGTAATTGATGTAGTATTTTTTACTCTAAGATGCATTCTTATGATAATGTTAGAACATATGTTGAAAATGTCAAAACATACCTGAATAAGCTCCTCTTTGTTTCAAGAACAATTTATTGGATTCGCATGAACTTGGAACAAGCCTCCCAAGATCTGAAAGAGTAGAAACTAAGTCAACAGTGACTTTTTTGTTGCTACGCTGGATCGAGGGAGGTTTGCTCCAAGATTAAATCACTCCAATAAATTATTCTCTACTAAGCAGGGCCAACCACGTGAAGGTGGAAGCTCTTATGGCCCCTCCCCCCCCCCCCTCACATCACTCTCAATTCCCCAATACCCAATATATATTTCATTTTTTACTTTCATGAGCATAAAAAAAAATATTCAATAACTAATAAAAAAACAATTCAACAAAAAGTATGCAAGGAAACATTGCAATTAATGCTTGACATAAAAATAGTATGATAAATGAGTTTTTTATATAACGCAAAAAACGTTCCAAGTATAGTAACGTTTGTCTTATAATAATACAATATTTTACATTGTCAAATTTTCTTTTTCTTCTTCCTATTTTTAAAGCTCCTAATTACATCATCAATATCATCGTGCTCTGCTCCTGTTTCGTGCCTTTCAACCCGCACTGCTGACCTAGTTGCGTATTCACGATGTCTGGGCTCATCCAGTGACGGGGCATTGCCTACAAAAACAGATAATATTAAATTTTAATTGTCAGTTTTTAAATATCATTGAACTAGTTCGGTAATATTAATAAAAAATTGCAATGAGATTATTTACCTGGTGCACCAGTTGTCGCCGCTGACCTAGTTGCGTAGTCACGATGTCTGGTCTCATCCAGTGACGGGGCATCGCCTACAAAAACAGATAATATTAAATTTTAATTGTCAGTTTTAAATATCATTGAACTAGTTCGGTAATATTAATAAAAAAAATTGCAATGAGATTATTTACCTGGTGCACCAGTTGTCGCCGCTGACCTAGTTGCTTAGTCACGATGTCTGGTCTCATCCAGTGACGGGGCATCGCCTACAAAAACAAATAATATTAAATTTTAATTGTCAGTTTTTAAATATCATTGAACTAGTTAGGTAATATTAATAAAAAAAATTGCAATGAGATTATTTACCTGGTGCACCAGTTGTCGTCGTTGGGACTGTTGCCCTGTCTTCCTCTCTGGTGGTAAGATCCTCAAGGGAAACATTCTTTGTCATTTAAACAAAAAAAATTATAAGGACAACCATCAAGGTATAATTAGAAAAAATTATAAGTGGAAATTAATTACCGTCATGGCCCTCACTGATAGTAGCATTATCGGCCTGGTCCCCACTACAATGATCAGGTTGCACGTGAGGATCATCTACATCTGGCTCTAAAACTGGGTTATTTGCCTCGTCGGTAGTGCTGCTCCCCTGATTTAAACAAAGTTGTTAGACATTAAATTTATGGAAAAAAACAAACATATTGAAAGGTTAATGTTTTACCTTATCAGGCATTCTGGATCTTGGGACCTGCCCCAAGCTTCTGCGACGTTCAACTACGGCTTGATAGCCGAAATGGAAAGCAATATTTTTATCTTCCTCTGTAGTTTCTGTTCTGAATTCATCACCCTACATTACATATGATTATGTATTTTTAATCATATTTGACAGGATTACAAAAACGTTGGAAGGCGATACAATTAATTATAAGATGTTTAGCTACTTAATTACAATTCCTGCAGCTAATTTCAAGTAACCGCCCTGGCCTAGCTTGTGATGGCCCTTTTTTTCAATTCTAGCTTTGGTTGCCTTTGAGGTGTCAGGCAACCTAGCATCAAAAGATTGAAGTCAAATATGACATAGCACACTTTTATTTTAGACATAGAGAAAATTAAAGCTATTGAATTAAAGTTGTAATTTACCATGCGGGTCCAGTTGGCATTTTTCCTTCTTTCTTTGCCCTTTTCTCTTTTCCGTCATGGATGAGTGCTCTCCACTCACTCTCTAGAACTGCGAGAGGATGCTCATATCTAGGGTTAAATTGCAATTGAGTCCTATAGGTGTCCCTGTTATATTTCAAATATTTGCCAGCTACCCGAGCCACCGCTGTTCTGTCAAATGTGCCGACCCCAAAAAGGGCTTCTAGATAATCTAGAAGTTCTTTTTTTAGGTTGGAATTCTGGGAATTCCACCCTGTGCATATGGTTGGGCCAAAAATTACCAACGCATGGCTCTCTAGAAACCTGTATAACTCATTGTTTCCTATACAGAAAAAAAAGAAAGATATTATCATTAATTTAAAAATAAAAATCATGATAAATATGTTTTAGATAAAGTACATGAAATAGTTAAAATATTAAAATTTACCTGGGAGTTGTACATGCTTTATAGGGACACCTTTATCGTTCACCAACAACGTGCCATTAATGGTCCCTGTGGAGCTGACACGTGTAGCTCCAGGAAATGCAATAATGTAGTTGGCCATATCAGCCTCATCATTGCCAACACGTTCAGCGGTTGGCTAGGTGTCTGCTTGGGCAGGGTGTGTTTCTTGGCTGGAACCTAAAGGAGTATAAGGTGTATGAGAGGGTTGTTGGGAAATATCTTGCCCTTGTGTTCCACTACCACCAACACCGAGTTCAGCAAGTGCCAGAAAATGCTACATACAAAAGAACTTTTTGTTAGTTTAGTCAATGTAAAAATTAAAAATCAAACTATCACAATTCATCTCATGCAGAACAAAAAAAAAATCGTTTTGACTTTTTATTATTACCTGATATGTTTCTAGCTAGCTCATAAGTTGTTTTATCCTCTCTTCTGTTTCAGGTGTTTGAGGCACGTCTATCAAAGTATTAAATTCCGACCTTGCATCTCGTGCCTTTTTCGCAACAAGAACACTGGAGATAGGGATGAAGAAAGTTCTTCCTCAAAGAGGGAATCATCAGGCGTACCATGGCTAGGTGTCTGCATATTTGAACAAAATTAATATTATTTCAATTATGTAAATAACTCAAATACCTGAATATAGAGCAATGTTGGCACTTTACATGTTCTTTCGCTGGCCTCTTTCCGTGATCATCCGGTCTCGGGGTTGTTCCTGCACTGCTCTGATCAGTCTGCCACATTGAAATAAAATTATAAATGTAAAAACTTGAAAACAATATCTAACTTGAAAACACAAAATGAAAACTAAAATAATTTCTAATAAGACACCGGAAGACAGTGTTAGAGTTTCAAATATGCCTTGCATTGAATTCAGTCCTAGAAACATGTCATTGCACATTAAGGCACCCAAACAAGAGACGAGTTGACAATGAAGACCTTATTGAATATATTGTTGGAGCAACTTATAGTAAACTTGTTGTGCAGACCTTGAGGACATTTTTGGAGCAACATTGTTGAAGCTGATGGTATAGCATTGTTGGAGACGATCTTGAACGGTCTTGAAGTGAAGCTTTTGGAGCAACTATTGAAAAATCCTTAGAGCATTTAAGTAAGGAATTTTCGATCTTCCATCACCTTTTTCCTTTCAATATCCTTTAAACGATTTTGTTGATATTTAATGTTTGAAATCACGTTATAATTCCTTGATTATATGTGTTTGGGGACTTTCCCTTTGAAATTACCCAAAAATACCTTGGAAATTTTATCTTCAAGATGCATGTCTGACCCTATTGTTCAATATTTTGATTGATAGTAGTAAACATAGAGAGTTAGGGGCTCTTGACTTGGTTTGGTTGGGCCATTAGATCCCTAACATCTACTAGGGAGAACCCCCCTTGAGTTGGAGGAGAGCTAGCCCGAAGTGAAAAGAGCTTGGTGAGGTGACAATGGGGCTATTGAATTACACATGGTATCACACTTTAGCTTTGGGACTTTATCTTGAGAAGTGCGAGATTTTGCTATATCAATTCTCAAATTGTTTACAACACTATTGTTAAGAACTAATAAGAAGTGATGTTGAGGGGTTTTGGGTATAAGAAACAATACCATTTAAAAACTAGGGTTCTCAGTCCTTGGCATTCCTTCACCTGGGCCTAGGGGCACACTAGAATAATTTCACACTAAACCATGCAAACTTAAAAGTAACTTAAGAGATCCATAAAGTAATAATAATCATAATTCCTAATTTCCTATTGTACGATATGATGCAAATTATTCAAACATGAAGCAATGAAGACATGCAATGTCTGAATTTCAAAATTGATGAACCAATACAAGAAGTTAGAAACTACAACTTTGATTCAATACTCTGTGTCCTAACTCCAGGAAGGAATCTAGTTTGTAGTACAGAACATGCATCGTGTATTATCAATTCTTAATTGACAACAGCTAAAGGTCATCTACCTCATCAATTCCTTCCCATTTTGTGTTTTTATGTTATATTCCTTATAAAAGTGTCAAATTTCTCTCAAAGTAAGCAACCCCTGAATAAAATAAAAAATAGTTGAGATATGATTGAGAAATGGTCATTTATTTCTTGAAAGGATCTTCACAATTTCTTTGGTTGTTTTTCATCTCAAGAAACAAGAAATTACCTAAGAAACTATCGTGATGTAATATAAGAAACAACACGGTGCAATTTCCATTTTCAAAGCCAAATGATGTCCATTTAGGACGTGGCCTTTATTTGGTTCCTGTTTCATAGGAGTTTCAGGTAGAAATGGAACTTTGTTGGAAGTGAAAGGAAAACATGTCTCATGTTGAATTATGAGAAAATCATGTTGTTCATGATGCAACAATTGACTGAAAATTGTTTTGGAAATCTCTTGGAAGTTGTAACTTGTGACTAAGGTTCTCATTGACCTTTACCCAACTTTGGAAAAGGAGGGTGTTGATTTTCATCTTGATATATTTTTTTTTTATGACACTAATACAGGGTAATGTAAAATGGGGAAGATCAAATTACAGTTTGATTCATTGTTGATAATTGGTTCCAATCTTCAAGAGGAATGAAGAGGTTGTTATCTTTACAATCCCATCCCAACATCAAATTCAGTGATAAGTTTCTATGAGGTTCTGGGTCAAGGAAACATTCACTCCACGAATGATATATTTAAGTAGGCTTCTCCTATTATGGGAAAACACCATACCTAAAATGCATTCACTTGCATGTATAAAGGGAAAGGAAAACATGTTTTCATACAACGGTGACAAAGGCATCTTGGGGAAAGGTATCTTCACTTTTTATTTATGTTGTTCACCCACACCACTTTCGTGTTTTCACTAATCCTGTTTTGTCATTTTTGGATTCAAATTAAGTTAAGGACTTAAGTATTTTTTGACCTTTCGATGTAGTTTTTATAAGTGGCATGTATGGATTTTCCATTAATTTTGCACTTTTTCTATTCATGCGCATGTTTCCCTGGAAATCAAATGCATGATTTAGTCCCATACATTTAACAAGCTGTTGGATCAACTCCATTGGCAATATCATATTTCCTATTCAATCAAAATTTATCTCAGTTAGGGTAGGTAGGAAGGTTTTCCCTTTGTATTAATAGGGCACTTCTAGCTTGCATTTTTATTATATCTTTCAAATTTAGTGTAGTTTCAATTAGGGCATGATTTTTTGCAACTTTCAAGGTGAGAATGAAAAAAGACAAATTTTTGTGATGGATGACTGTATATGACTCCATGGCCAGAGGAAAAGGCACTAATCTACTTCTTCAAATATCTATAGTTCTCATTCACCTCATACGGAGATGGTCCATGATTTTGAGCCAAATGTTGCAGCAAAAAGTTCCCCCCCTCCATAATTTGATATTCAATGGAAATTTCTTAAATTGATGATGGGGCATGATTATGGAACATTGGCACATACATATGTAATGGAATTCCAAGATCATGATATATGTTTGCATATGTTTATGGAGGTGGTGGAGAAAAAAGAGCTCAAATAGAGCTGAAATTTTTCACATAAAAAGGACTGTGGGCTTGACTAATGGTTCCATTTAAAAAATGATATCTAGACAGAGAATAAGTGTAGCATGCAATCATGCATTGAAAATCCATCTGAGTTTGCATTGTATTACTTATGATGGATTCAAATTTGGGTTTCAAAATGCCAGGTTATGGCATGATTTTGTCGAGAAACCCTTAGTTGGATTCGCATGTTGGTTTAATTTATATTTTAAGTTTGTTTTGCAGTCTTTGGGTGATAGTAACTCATGAACTAGGTTACAAATGTGTAACAATCATATTTCAAGAATAAATTTGTGATTTTTTTATATTATTATTATTATCTATTAGCTATGAGTATTGACACCTAATGCCTGGAATTTTGACATCTTGATAGCATGGATAATTTTGTAAATGTTTCTAGTAATGTTAACATAATAACTATCATTATGTGTCTTCAATTTTGTCACCATAATAGACCTGTGATATGGACTCATCACACAACTTCATATGCTATGTCCCAACAAGTTCAAACTGGTTGAACCTACCTCATAGTGTGGTTATTAAGAACAAGTTGTTTGGTATATAACTCGATAGCATAGACCGCGTTGCAGTTCTAAAAAGAATCCTCAAGTGTCAAAAAAACTCACAATATGTTCTACTATAAAGCCTTTTGAGATACCTGAAATAATATATGTATCATTGATGACTTTTAAAGTATGACAAGATCCAGAGGGAAAGGAAATCAATGGAAGAGTGATCCACCAATGAGAACCTAGAATTTAGCATCAGATGAGTTAGAGTCTAGGAAATTGAAACCCTATAATTTTAATTACTGATGAGGGACATCACATAGGTAATTATATTTTCATGTAGAATAATCTGTTAATTCAAATTTAAACTACATAATATGAAAGGCATACCATAAATTTTTCCACGTAAGTCCAAACAACCTATAAAAAGGGAAAACCTTCTTTTTCCATGGGAAATAATTTACCTTTGGAAAACCTTCTTTTTCCATGGGAAATAATTTACCTTTCCTTTTTCAAGACAATCTAAATCACAAAAAATATGAACTATACTGCACACATTCTTGGATAATGTGAAAGTGGAAAAGGAATACTCTACACAAGTGATGCACACATGTACATTTGAACACTAATAGATTTTTGTAGTTGAAATGCAATGCTTGTTTTCATTTAAATGTAGGGTTTTTAAAGCAGGGAGAAATAATGGGTGCCAAATTAATAAGCGTTTCTTTGGGAAAAATTTAAATCTTGTATTGGGTGATGAAGATAATAGAGGGTATTGAATCTTGATTCTTGACATCTAGAGAGAACCCTACAGCCTAACACAATCCAATGGAATTGACCAAAAAACCCAAATAGAGTCAACCCTACTATAGGAGGAAGGGCCTGTAGTAAGAACTTACCATTTTGCAAGAGCTGAGGGCGAATGCTGTTCTGCAAGAGCTGAGGGCGAATGCAGGTCGAATGATGTTCTGCAAGAGCTTAGGGCGAATGCTGAGGGTGAATGTTGTTCTGCAAGAGCTGAGGGCGAATGCTGTTTTGCAAGAGCTGAGGGTGAATGCTGAGGGCGAATGCTGTTCTGCAAGAGCGGAGGGTGAATGCGCGCGTGATATCAGACATTAATGTAGCACACATGTACATTTGAACACTAATAGATTTTTTTAGTTGAAATGCAATGCTTGTTTTCATTTAAATGTAGGGTTTTTAAAGCAGGGAGAAATAATGGCTGCCAAATTAATAAGCGTTTCTTTGGGAAAAATTTAAATATTGTATTGGGTGATGAATATAATAGAGGGTATTGAATCTTGATTCTTGAAATCTAGAGAGAACCCTACATCCTAACACAATCCAATGGAATTGACCAAAAAAACCCAAATAGAGTCAACCCTACTATAGGAGGAAGGGCCTGCAGTAAGAACTTACCATTTTGCAAGAGGGCGAGAGCAAAATGTTGTTACGAGAGGCCCCGTGAACGAGCGAGGGCAAATGCGAGGAAAATGTTGTGCAAGAGGCGAGGCGGGTACGTGCAGAGCGGAGGGCGAATGCGCGCGTGATATCAGACGTTAATGTAGCTATTGCGACGGATACGAAACAATAAAATCATTTTTATGTAGCGCGCATATAAGTTTCGTATTTTTATGTAGCGCACATATAAGTGTCGTTATAACGATGGCGGAAAAAGTGTCGCTATTGCGACGGGTGCCTCCAAACGTTTCAATTGCGACACTTAGACATTGTGTCGCACTTGCGACGTTTGGAGGCAGCCATCGCAATAGCGACGCTTTGGGCCATAGTGTCGCAATTGCGACCTCTTCCTCCAAACGTCGAAATTGCGACACTTTGTCTAAGTGTCGGTATTGTGACACTTTTCTATAAACGTCGGTATAGTGATGGTTTCGGACAGGATGGAAAAAATTTGGGGAAATTTCCGACATTTGGTCAAAAGCGTCGAAACCAAGTGTCGGAATTTCCGCCAAATGTAGTAGTGCCGTGGGGAACCTTCGCTTACAAAAAGCTCCCATTTGGTTTAAAAAACACTGGATCCACCTTCCAGCATGCTATGTCTTATTCTTTCCACGACATACGACATATTGTTCAGCCATATCTGGACGATTTGCTGGCCCATTCAGCTCAGCGTGAGGACCACCCCGAACACCTCCGCCAGATTTTCCTCCGTTGCAGACGCTATAATATTAGGCTCAATCCTCATAAGTGCATATTCTGTGTGGATTCTAGCTGTATTTTGGGATTCATCGTCTCTAAAGATGGAATTCGCCTTGACCCCCTCAAGTTTGAGGCCATCGTTAACCTCCCATCCCCTTCCTCGTTACATCAACTGCAGAGTCTGCAAGGGAAAGCTAACTTCCTACGACACTTCATTCCGAATTATGTAGAAGTGGCCAATGGCTTTACGCGACTTTTGAAATAGGACATTCCCTTCCATTTGGACGAGATTTCCCAGCAATCTTTTGATAAGCTTAAAATGTTGCTCGTCAATGCTCCACTGATACGTCCTCCCAATTATCATCGTGATTTCACCCTTTATTTGGCTGTTGCGTTTAGTATGATAGCTATGGTTCTAGTATAGGATGACGATGATGGAAATGAACACGTAGTTTACTATCTATCTCGGAATATTCTCGACACAGAAACACGCTATGCTCATGTCGAGAAGTTGGCACTCGTCGCAGTTCAGGTCGTTCAGCGATTTCGCCATTACATCCTGTTGCGTACCGTAACTGTGGTTTCTGACTACAACCCCATGACATATATCTTGTCTCGAAAATTGCTGGGGGGCAAGTATTCCAAGTGGATTGTAATCCTTTAGGAGTTTGATTTAGAGTTCACCACTGCTAAGTCGACGAAATCATTGGTTTTCGCTGATCTGATTTTCTCTCTCCCGACAGACTCTGTTCCATCAAAATCCAAGGATCATATCCCAAATGAAACAGTCTTTCTTATCAGTACTCGTGACCCATGGTACGGTGACATTATCGTGTATCTTCAAAAATCCACATTCCGGTCTGAATTGACAAAGGATGCTCGACGTCGGATTCAGCATCAATCTCAACCATACCGCATTGTAGGAGATACCTTGTACCGTGTTGGAGTTGATTCCATGCTCCGTCGGTGCTTGACCCTGGAAGAGGCTGAAAGAGTCTTGAATGACTGTCAAAGTGGCGCCTGTGGCGGTCACATGTCCAGATATGCCACCGCCCAGAAGATTCTGCGTTCGGGTTACTTCTGGCCATCTATATTCAAAGACTGTATTGTTGTAGTCCGAAAATGTCATGCGTGCCAGGTATTTCAGCGCAATATGCGCGCGCCACCCCCACCCTTGCATCCTGTCATTACCGTGGGAATTTTTGCTAAATGGGGCTTAGATTTTATAACATTTAACCCTCACTCAGCTGGGGGGCATGCTTATATAATCATTGCGGTAGACTACTTCACTAAGTGGGCCGAAGCGATGCCTACATTAGCTGTCGATGGTAAGACAACTGCCCAATTCCTTTTCAACCATGTTATTACGCATTTAGGAGTCCCTCAGGCCATTGTTACCGATCATGGCACCCATTTTCGGGATTACATGATGGCTAAGCTGACGTCAAAGTTGGGCTTACACCATGATAGCTCAATGCCATACTACCCCTAGGCAAATGGCCAGGTTGAAACCGTGAACAAGGTTTTGGTCACAATGCTTCAACAGACGATTGGTATCCACAAATCCAACTAGCATCTCCAATTGTTCTCAGCTCTCTGGGCTTATCGAACGTCCGTAAAGAGCACAACCGGATTCACACCTTTCCAATTGGTGTATGGTTTGGAAGCGACTCTCCCGGTTGAATGCGAAATTCCTTCCCTGAAGTTGGTTGTGGAACTATTGCCTGACACCTCTCTGAAGGAAGAACGTCTCTTGTATTTGGAACGACTGGATGAAACCCGCCGCTTAGCTGCGTTGGTCATTGAGGCACAGAAAAAGCGGGTCAAAGCCCACTTCGATCAATCGGTTTCTCCAAGTTCTTTCATTGAAGGGGACCTCGTCCTCCTATATGACCAAGCACATGATAAACTTGGAGCAGGAAAATTCCAGCCCATGTGGCATGGGCCCTATATAGTTAAACAAGTATTAAAAAATGGTGCCTATGAGCTTATCGACTACGTAGGAGTTCCCCTAGCGCAGCCTAGGAATGAGTTGTACCTCAAAAAGTACTACACTTGAGTTAATCTCATGTGGTGTGTGTGTACATAAAGTGAGTGTTTTCATTTTTGTGCATGTGTGGTGTGGTGTTTTTTGTAAGCGTCTTTCTGCTGATTGGGTCTTTCTGATTGTGCAGATGTCTATTACTCCTTTTGTCAGTTTCGCGGATGGTGCCTCCCACAGTACCAGGAATCTATCTTCGGCAGCCTGGGTAATCTACAATCCTACTGGTGAGTTGGTTAATTTGCAAGGTGTTTGTCTACGGCCTACCACAAATAATGTCGCGGAGTATAGTTTCATTTTAGACTTATTAAAAGAGGTTATTAACCTCGGTATTCATGCATTACTTGTGTATCTGGACTCACAACTTGTAGTACTACAACTTAACGTTCATTATTCAGTTAGAAACCCATCCATTTACGTTTGTATCTATGTATTCGTTTACTGGAAAGAAATTTTGATTACATTACATATCAACATATACCCAGACACATGAATGCATTAACAGATGCAGTAGCTAATTCGGTTTTATATAGACACTTGCGCAACTTGTAAAAAACATCATCACATGTAAAAAGATCCATCCAGAAATAGATATATATATATATATGTGTGTGTGTGTGTCTGTGTGTGTGTGTGTGTGTGTGTCGAATAGTTTGCAGTTTGTGTACATCACATAAAATCAAAAAATATACATGTATGTTTAATAATAGTCGGAGACAACATGTCTCTCAAAAATATGCATATAAAAGCCCTAGATGGCTAATCAGCATGGTGCTTGTGGTAGCATGTCACTGCAAGCACCAATCGCCTCAACAATCGATGGAGGCGACTAGGAACCCCCACAGTGTGCCGCTGGTAAGCCATCAGAATGTCTGCTAGCCGTGCATAGTCTGGGATTCCCCGAGCGATACCCTCTAGGTTCTGGATTAGCTCACTCCCTTCGCCACCCTCAGCTTGAGGGTCATGTGTGAGAGGGGTCCTCCGTGCAATGGGCGCCATGCCCATGGGCCTCTCTGGGCCAACATCTGCATACACATAAAACTGTTGTTAGAATAGGCGTGTATCACAAAAAAATCGTAAATACATCAAAAATCAAAAAGAGTCATACCCAGCTCCTCGTCCTAGTCCTCCCCCTTCAGGAGTGGAAGATCCAGGTCTCCCATGAAGTCGGTACCAACGTAGGGCCAATCCTCAACTACAATCAATTGACGTCGTAGCCATACAAAAAACTCGGGCCTCCAAGACATCTGTTGGCCCCCTCCTGATCTATGCATGAGTGCTACCCATCGAGCCATCCTCGGCTCCCTCAATGATGGCTCGGTGACTATCACCCCTTGACCCTGGAAAATTGGTAATCGTTCCAAAATGAATGACACCAGAATGGAACCGTACCCAAACTGTTTCAGTTTGGCCTTCTTGCACTTTGTCAGCTGTCATTTGATGTTTGTTGTTACGGCAGTGGCTCAATCAAAAAGTGTAGGGTTCATAGATTCGGAGGCTAGCAGGAGTTGTGCTTTGGTTGCCCCGTGCGGTGCTTTCGACCCCATAGCCCGCGTAATGGTGTGAAGCACTACTCGGAATGCTAGATCACGGACTGTGTGGATGTCTACTTTCCCACTGCCCGATCCTGTTTGTGCCCCTGGGCACACTCTCGCCATTACCATCTCCTTTTTTTCTCAAAAAGGTCTATTGCCTGTCATGATTGGCACTGGGCCTCTACGTGACAATCCAGTTATGAAATAAACATCAGAGACCTCAAGTTCTAGTACTTGGTCTCGGAGCTTGAACACTTCTTCGTTCTCGTCCCATATGCTAACCAAATATTGCAATAGCTCAGGTTGAGCTCTCAAACATGGTGTGAGGAAGAACTTCTTGAGACCATAGTCCTAGAGGGCAGTCATGCAAGCCTCATTTTGCATGGCCATTTCATCCTCTTCCCCATGTTCCCTCTCCTTCCACTCAATCACCACTGTGGCTGGATATCTACACCAACATGGTCAAAAACACCTTATTAGATCTCTGTAACACTTAAAAATTCATTTGAGTGGCTCAC
The DNA here is from genome assembly GCA_034641835.2 of Pinus albicaulis. Taxonomy (NCBI): domain Eukaryota; kingdom Viridiplantae; phylum Streptophyta; class Pinopsida; order Pinales; family Pinaceae; genus Pinus; species Pinus albicaulis. The sequence continues at coordinate 1,060,831,214 of CM076579.1, forward strand.
ATTTTGATAAACTAAGGTGAAATTTTGAGTTGCGCCATTGGCGCAACTGTTTTGCTAATATTCGTGCTAATTTGCGCAACCCCTTTGCAAAACGGAGCCAATTGGCACGGGTCCATGCTCGATACCCGCACCAATTGGCCGAGCCCTAAATTTGCAAATGGTTCCCCCAGAGATCAAACACACAATGGAATTTTACAAAAAATGAATCAAAACAAAGCTAAGGGGAGCGCCTCTTACCTGGAATGAACGAGAACTGGAATGATGAATTGGATTGGTTGCAATCGCCGCCACAAGTTCGCACACCAAAAGCTCACTATTGCTCTCCAAATGAGGTAAAAAGTAAAAGTGAATATGTTTTACTATTTTTGGCATATTTGTAACTTTTCAAAGTCAAATTAGGTTTTGAAAGTCATTTTTCCCAATATTTTAATATATTTTGTTGAAAAATGGGTTTTACGCTTGCTTTCATGTGCAGCAATAGGTTTTTATGCAGCTTGGACGGTGATACGAGTTGTATTTTATCTTTTTCAGACTCGGTAAAAACACGAAAAAGTCATTTCTAGAGTCATCTTTCAGCTCTTTTCTGACTCTCTAAACATGAAAAGATTACCGATTCGCTTGTAGTTTTGATCTCGTTAAAGTGGCTGCGAAACGACATCTACCCAGTATACGTTTACCCCTTTTTCAGGCTGGGATAGATTATTTACGAAAAAGGAATACCCTAGCCTATCGCGACTAGGAGGTTTTCTCAGACATAGTTTTCTACCTTTTTGGATCTGAGGAACTATTTACGAAAAGGCACTGTTGGAGTTTACTTTCCCGCTGTCTTTTCAAACTCTCTAAACATGAAAAGACGTCGAGTTCTTCCTTTGTCAGACTCGTTAAACCCTGATGACATCGGATTCAGTCATAATGACGATATTCGAGTTTCTCCTTCCTAGGGCTCGTTAAATGTACTAGGATGGATTCGTCCGAAGGATGAACTTATATTACAAGCATATGCTATCCCCTTCAAGCTTGTTTTCAAAAATAATTGGGGTACTCGCCAGAAATGGTGGGGAAAAATGGAACCAGTATCATAGTCGTGTCGGCAGTATGTCGCTCTTGAACATGGCACTTGTCTGCGTTCGTGTCGGGTTGGGGACATCTCATCTCATTCTCTGTTTGCCTCCATGGGTTTGGGAAATCCCTTTTGACCTCTCATCTACTCTTTGCCTTGTTGTCATGACCCCTGATCTTTTGACGTCAAATACTGCCAAATCCACTATAGTGCCGCCGGTATGTTCAAGAGAAGTTGACCTTTGCAAGTTTCAACCTCCCTCTGATTCTCATCTGATCTTGATTCACAACATTATATCCCTCTATCTTACGTCGATGATGTGGGAAACACTATGGCCCACCTTCGATCAAGGCCACTTCCTGTCGACTTCAGCTCATTATCCAGGAAGTTGATCTAGAGACTCCCTTCCGGTACCTTGGAACCTGCATGCCTCAATGGCAGGTTCTTCTCATTCGACACAAGGTTTTCATCATTGACCTTCGATCGGATGATTCTACGGGTGTTCGACGTCAGCTCATTGTTCACATTCCGTGGATTGTACCTATAGTACCTTGAAGGCCATTGTCATTATTGGTGGTTCCTCTCGCGTTTGTTAACATCTTTCATCATTGGCTGGTAATCAGGCGATGTTCTTGCATGTTCGACTTCAGTTCACTTATTCACATGCTAGAACTTGTACTTTGTTCGGGTCGAGATGAAGCACAAGACCCTAGATTTTTTCTTTTAGAATCCAGGCTGCGATTTTGTGGATTATTATGATTGGTTACACGACTCATTGATTGGATGGCTGCGACCATGCCTGAGTCTATTTATCGATCTTTACTGGATGGCTGCGTCCATGCCTTGGATCTGGATTATTGTATACTCTGTTATGGATGGCTGCGCCCATACCACATATATCATGTATTTGAGATATCAGTTGTACTTGTCTACGCAGGTTTTCCAACGGCAGTGTTTTCAGTTGGACACGTTCTCGTAAAGCATTTCACCCCTCTCTCTCTCTCTCGGGCCTCATGCTTTAGGGGGCATCTGTTACATAGTAATTTGTCACCGTCCCTGCAATCCCTTCGTCCCACACATTGGAGGGCTTATTCTGTGACCTGTGAGCAGTGACATGACCTAAAACCACTTTCATGGCATCCCCCTTGACAAGGACAATCATTCCCCTGAAGACAATTTCCTTTAAAAATCCCTAAAAATAGCCCTTTTGTCCTTGGCATGACTAGCCAGTTCAGCCCTCGCGCCAATGGGGGAAATCCACCAAAGAGGGCACGCCAACTGGCACTCTGTCCCAGTGTATCACCCACACCAGGCTTAATAAGGATTTCTTTTTAAAAATAAATGGTGGAAGTTTGATTCCAACCAACTCCTGAACGAGTCTCTAAAATGAGTTGGGAGGTTTGGCTCCAGATCTCCATGTAGAGGAAGTGGTTTTCCACCTATCATGGAAGCTTCCTTGAGGATAGAGCCAATCCCACCATTTTAGGGATCCCAACTCCCCTTCCACCATCTATATAAGCTTGTCATTTTCGCTTTGCAAGCTAGCCTGAATAGAGCTGAATCATAGTAAGGAGATTATCGTCAGACAGTCGAAGAGAGAGAGACTTGTCCTATTCCCGACGAGCTTTACTGAGACGTACTCCTCTGTCGACCTGCTGAAGGAAGATCCATCGTCAGAGCTCAGGTTGTATCTTTCTTTGTTCTGATTAATAATAAGCGGCTTCGATTATGGTTCCACTCAGATGTTTATGTTTTATGTTATGAGTTGTATCTTCTCTGACTGATACATAATTGCATGCATTAGGTTTTACGCTTGTGTGTTTGTTGTTTCTTCTTGTACGTGCAGGTGTTCGATCGCGTCGAGTGGGAGAATCATGATCTGCCGAGGCAAGGGACGGAAGTGCCATCTTCTCTACAAACGACAGTAGCATAGGACTTAAGGTAGGTCTCTTGTCGCATCTTGGTCTTTTGCAATTAGGAACCTACGTCTTAGCGTGACTCGATTGTTACTAGACCTGATCTGGGCTAGTAGGGATCGCCTCTGTCCACAGAGGGGATTTACCTCTCCAAAATACATTTGCAGCATTTGATTGACATAAACCCTCATTTATGTTCCTGTCATGAATCTTCCAGCATTTTTTTTAGATCATATTTTTGTAGCAGACAAATATGTAAGTTTAAATCAGTTTTGTTTTGGAAAAATTTGTCTCCGAAGCTACAGAAGTGCCACTTGCTGATTCTGTAAATTTTAAAACAGGTTTTTTTTTTGTATTTTTTTTTTTTAATTTTTTAATTTTTTTTGTTGCCAGTGGTAGTGGTTAAAAAACGTTTTTTTTTTTATAAAAAAAAAAGAGAGGAGAAATTTGTGTCTTTAATCTCTACTGAATCTGCAAGATTAAATAGAGTATTTTTTAAAGATCAGAGTATTTATAAGAAGAATTTGAAGTTTGGAAGTGATTAAAACCAAAGTTTATTTTAAGGGTGCGAGTGATTTAAACAACTTTTTTTTTTTAAATATGAACTCCTTGGTGTCTTTAATTGGGGTTGTCCTTTCTGGAAAGGAAAATTACCAAGAGTGGTTTAGGAAAGTTAAAAATACTCTTATCTTTAATGATTTATGGGATGGATTCTATGAAGGAGAAGGAGAGAATGCACCGATGTAGCCTGATGATCAGAAACAACTCGCAATCTAGAAAAGTAAGGATAAGAAGGCCTTTACATTAATATCCACTTCAGCCTCAGAAGAGGTAAGCAGATACATTACTCAGAGTAAAAAAGATCAGAGTAAAACAACTTATGATGCCATAGAAAAACTAAAAGAGCTTTATGATTCACATTATGAATTAGAGATAATTCAGTTATTGTTAAAATTATTTAATCTGGAAATGAATGATAATGATCCTCTAAAACTTGCCTTTGAAATTAAAGCCATCAATCATGAAATTGAATGTACTGGAGTTAAAGTTAATTCGTCGCTTACTGCCTTTATAAAAGCTCTTTACCCTAGTTATTCACACTACTTGGAATCTCTCCAAGCTAGTGGGCAATTAAAAGATATAGATTTTGACAAATTAGTAGGGAAAATTGCAGAAAGAGAGAAGGCTTTTGGCAAGAAAGAAGCATCACATAGTTCTAATACCGAAACCCTATGTATTACTCAAAAAGACCAAAAACCTCAGGAGGAATCTTTCAAAAATACAAGAGTTAATAGAGGTCAAGGTAGGAGGAATTATAGAGGCAGGGGGGCAGAAATATTCAGGGAGATAGACAGCAGAATGAAAAACAAAGAATTTTTTCTGATAAACCAGCTATAAAATGTTTTAGATGTGGTAAACTTGGACATACTGTTGCAAATTGCAGAATTACTTGGGATAAAATTAATGAAAAAAGAGAACAATTGTTTGAAAAGAAAGATCATATAATTCCAGACAGAGGACAGTCTTCTGAGAATGCACATTATGTTGTCGCACATTGTAATTTCCACATGGAAGATTCTTTTAATACTTATTTTTCTTCATGGTATGACAGTTGGGTTCTAGACACAAGTGCCACATGTCATATGACCTTTTGAAGAGATTTTTTTGATCAATTCAGTGATAATATTGACGGAGTAGTGTATTTTGTTGATAAGTCCCAAATCAAACCATCAGGGATTGGTTTAATTCAGTTAAAAATTCCTAGACTTCCAAATTATATTTTGAATGATGTTCTTTACATTTCGCGGTTCCAAAGAAATTTGTTATATCTTATACAAATAAGACAACAGGGACATTCCATTCACATATTTTATGTTAAAGTAGAAATTAGAAGAGCAACTGACAATAAAACTGTAATGTCTGGTGTGGAAGAAGATAAATTATTAAATTTGCATGGAATGTCGTCTGTTGCATTGAACACAACTTATTTGGTTCAGAAAAATGATACTCTATCATCTTCTTTATTATGGCATGCACGCTTCGGTCATGTTAATTATGAAAGTATTTGAATTATGAAACAACAGGGGATTAAGGGACTTCCAATAGTTCCGAGAAAATATACCCCATGAAATGCTTGTATATTGGGCAAGCATCACAAACAGTCTTTTTAGAATTCTAAGCATAGAGCTAGAAGAAAATTAAGTCTCATACACTCTTACTTATGTGGTCCAATTCATGTACCAACTGCAAATGGAAATAAATACATACTCACTTTTATTGATGATTATTTGAGGATGTGCTGGGTTTATCTTCTTAAAGAAAAATCACAAGTTTTTGATGTGTTTAAGAAATTTCATCTTTTGATAACAAATGAAGCACAACTTACTATTGGTACTATAAGGACTGATAATGGAGGAGAATATACTTCACATGCTTTTGAAACATATTGGCAATTTTTCTCATTTTTATTTTTATTTTTTGAGATAGCGCAAAGCACACGACAAAGAAGATATGCAATTAAAAAAAAGCGTGAAGCTCAGAGCACAAAGCAAAGAGCATACACAAAGCAGAAATAGTAGCAAACCAAGAATATAAATAGAAAATAAAAGTATGAACTTTATAAAAGAAAAAATCAAAAGAAAGAGCATATTTGGACTCTATACCTCCATATTTGACAAAAAATGTTATATCCTTGGAAAATAGACACCTTTGCCAATGAAAAGAAAGACGTTTTTAGTTGAAAATAACATTACATGTGGCAACACAAGCTTCAAAATCTCAATCACCAACTAGAGCACTCTTCAAACAGGTTTTGATACCATGTTTGGGTAAATAGGGTATTCCATAAGATGAACACTTTCGATAACCACAACCAAATCAAGAATCACAATGCAAATATTTTTGTGTGGTTTAGAGAAATAGTCCATGATCCACAACCACTTGAGGCAATTTTATTAATGCAAAGAAAATATTTTGCATAATATAATTCTCACAATGTGCTAAAGAAAGTATTTTGGATTGCCCAAAATGCTATATGTAAAAAAATTAAAACAAATAATGTAAGTAGAAAAACTACTTACATTATGATATTCTAAGAGAGAAAAAAAATGATTTTTTTTTTAATGAATAAGCTTTAATTTTATAAAAGAAATTGAATTAAATTAAAGTATTTTTATATTAAATTTGATAAGAAATTAAATTAAAAATAAATTTTATAAGAAATTAGATTAAACCAAAATATTTTTTCCAATTTATTTTTATTAACAAATATGTTTATTGTTAAATTAAATATTGTTTAAATAATCAAAACAAAAATTCTTTAATCATATTTGGTATATATAAATATTTTAAATCTAAATAATTAATAAAACATAAATTATTATATCAAAAAATCTGGTTTTGATTGATTGTTGTGCATCCCAGCAATATATAGAGGTTTAATGTTTTTTAGTGATTATTTTTTGTTTTTGATCACATAACTCTACACTCTTAAAAATAAAAAATAATAATAAAAATTTAAATCCTTAGAAAAAAAAGACAGAAATATAATTAGTTCCAACTAAATGATAAACCAGAAAGTGCATAAAATAAAATTGTTGTTCTTATTGTTCTTAGGAATTCATCAAGCAAATATGACACAGAGAAAAAAATTTCTCCCAAAACATATCCATAGCTATCTACATCTATAAAGGAGCTATTTACATGGTTCCAACTCCTTGTTTGTGTTGTGCATAAAATTCAAATTCATATAACATGCTATGCCCACTTATTAAGTAATGATTTCACCTGTGCATGATTAATACACCACCAAAAATAATATTCTCACCATAATATATGTATTGATAATGCAAAACACACAACAGCTCTGGATGGTAGGTTAGAAGAGGAATCTCTTCTGGTTGCTCAAATAACTAAAGAGGTTAAGTTAAAGCTTCAAACTATATGGATTTTGGGTTTCTGGAAGGTTTTTATAAGATTCCGATCAATTTATTTTTATACAAAGTTTTCAAAATCATTGTTAGAAACTTGGATCATTGAGTCATTTGAACCTCCAATCACACTTTGAAATCTACAAATCTACGTATGGATTTTGAGTTTCTGGAAGGTTTTTATAACATTCCGATCAATTTATTTTTATACGAAGTTTTCAAAAACATTGTTAGAAACATTGTTAGAAACTTGGATCATTGAGTCATTTGAACCTCCAATCACACTTTGAAATCTACAAATCTACGTAAAAATTTATAGCGGAGAAGGATGGTTGTTTTTTTTCCTCCAAAATGATTCCCTTTAAAAATTCTTGCATTCATACGTGGGCCTCTTTTCTCTGCCTCCTGAGCTCAATGGGCATGGTGACTTAACGGGTGGATTCATACAATTGTATTGAATGCACAGAGACCCAGAAATGGGAAATGGAGCAGCAGCTGCCAGAGGAAAGGCTGAAAAATAATTATGCTGTATATAAAGTGTTCGAATCCTGCCTGTATAAAGCTTTCTAACGTACTCCAAAGGTACCATCCCTGTCAAATGGTTGTGATTTAAATATATATTCCGAGCATTTGCCAGAATAGGAGACAGTTCCCCTGATAGATTATTGTGACTCAGATCAATAGTGTCAATACTAATTGCTGATCCAGCTTGTATTTTGAGGTTACCAGATAATCTATTACGTTGCAGGAAGACATTTGACAGCTGGTGAATCCCAAATAGGGATGCTGGTATGCTGCCAACAAACTGATTCAGGCTCAGATCCAAGTGCTTCAATCTATTCAGAGAAGCTAAATTCTCCAGAGATCCAGACAGAGCATTTTGTGTCAAAGATAGATATTGTAAAGAAGGAGGAAGCAATGGTAAGTCACCTGATAGCATATTGTGACTGAGATCCATGTGTTGAAGCTGGCATTCAATGCTAGGGATTTTGCCCATGATACTGTTATGAGCCAATACCAAGATCTTGAGATTGGGGTTACTGGTCAAACCTGCTGGAATGGAGCCTTGAAGCTGATTGTAGCTCAAATCAAACGTACGAAGACTCTGTAAATTGCTGAAACTCCAAGGAATTGGACCTGATAAACAGTTCTTACTGATACCTAGAAACTCAAGCTTATGAAGATTTCCCAGGGTGTCTGGAATCTGTCCTGTTACTCTTCCAGGAAAAACAATCAATTGACGAAGGGCTGTCAGATTACCCAATGATGGACTCAGCTCACCCTTCAGTCCAGGGGAACTGGCTAGCCAACTGCCAAGATTTAGGGTTTGAACTCGAAAAAACCCATCTATCTGTCTGCACATTACTCCACTGAATGAATTGCAAGGGTCATTGGAGTCGAAGTTCCATGACTGGAAGAATACAGAACCAGGCAAATCATGCAACCCATTCCTGATTTCTTTCAGCGCTGCAAGATCTGAATCATGCAGCCTTCCATGACAGAATCCAATGTAACACAGTTGAAGCAGGGCTATAAGAATAAACAGTGAAATAGCTTTGCTGAACATGTTGGGTTCTGCTGGAAACTAATTATGGTCTGTCAGCTGCCTTTCTGTTTCATACAAAAATGCAATAGGATTTGATGAGTTATCAAGAACCATGTAATCTGAGCATCTATAGGTAGTCACTGTAGAACCCAATATATGGCAGAGCACTACTTGGGGATAGGAAGTGGCTCCATTGGAGATTGTACAGTATGGAGAACCACGTGAAACCAACTGCGTTGGAGAATGTAGAAACATGCATTAGCCTGGATACTATAGTGGGAAAGGGAGCAAACTGACAAAGAAAAAGTTGAACATGGATCAAGTCAAAGAACAGGAAACAAAGTATTGCTGTGTATGTGGAATAACAGTAGAATTACAAAAACTTCTATAACTATGAAATATCCTTTTCTTGTCTATTATATGTCAGAAATCTGCGTAGTTTGGTCGTCGTCGCTATGAGGTTCCAGGTATCTACTTGGTCTGATACGGTTGGAATAGAATAGTGATAGAGACGAGAGAAACAGACTCGAAGAAAGTGATAATCAGAAGCGACCCACAATTTCATGCGAGAGTTCTAGGCAGGTTCACAGGAAAATCTGAGTGAAGAAGACAAATTACACCCGTGACTCTCGTCTCGGCTTCCTAATTTTCCTTTGCATGGTCAGCAAGGCCGTAATTTTAGAATACTTCCGATTTATTTTATTGTTAAGGTTGACAAATTTGGAAAGGAAATCTATGGTGCGGAATGGTTAGTTTAGTTTGTGTGGATTTTAGGTTTTGGTAATTAAGAAGTTATAATATTTAATTTAAAAAAAATGAGCAGTGGGATAGTTATTATTTTTCCAGTTTAATTAATGTTTTAAATTTGCTCAAAAAATTATGGAAATTAGGGTAAGATTTTAATAAAATATGGTAGAAATTTTTGTAAATCTAAGTTATAATTGTCAAATTTCAAGATTTTGAATGCTTTGTAGGTTTTTGATGGTGCTGAATCCATTTTCATTCAGATTTTTTGGGAAAAAAAATTTGTCCGCCATTTTTGGTCATCCAAGAAAATTTGTAGCCTTGGTAGACCCCATCATCATCATTGGTTGCAACTCCTTAATGCAATATGAATCATCATTGTTATTCAAGGAAAGATAACTACCCCACCTAGAATTACCAGGTGGTGGTCCGTAAGGGAGCATGCTTTCACTCTCTTGTGTGGTTAACCTATTTCCTTATGTCCAAAAAAGATGAGCTCTTAGTCAAACACAAGTAGTTTTAAGGCTTCAAATCTTATAAGAAAGAGTTGAAGATTAAAGCTATCTATAAAGTAATTAAATTATTTCAAAAATATTTACATTGAATTAAAATATTTTATTTATTTTGTAAATAAAAATAAGATGAATATTAAATACAATTAAAATATTTAAGGGGGCAGATGTACCCTAGATGCCCCCACCCCTGGTTTGTGCCTCATTTTTGCTCTTTGTCACAACGTTTTCTCATGTTGAAGCTACATTTGTTGTCGGTCTATAGACGCCTCTTCTATTGCATGTGGAGTTTGCACGTGTCAACAAGGTTCTTTCTTTGTCGTGGGCACCTTATTTCGAGGTCTTCTGCACAGGGTTCCTTGTGTTGTCGCCCAATTTCACTCACTACCATCGCCTTTGGCTTCATGCTGGTGCATTTGGGGTTATTTGGCTTGGTGGATGCAGCTAGTCGTTCTAGGCCTTGCAGCCTGGTTTTTTCTTTGCTACAGTTCAGGGCTTCAAGTGTTTCTAGGTTGTTCGACCCTATCTATTGTGGTCAGTTTCAAGTTTTATTGCACGTCACAAGTTCTTCGTCACTAAATTTGTTATGAATAAAATATATATAAATATAAACAATTATGATAATTGTAATAATGATTAGCTAATTAATAGTTAGTACTGAATAGACGTGTTTAAATGGGACATGAACTTCCATGAAGAAGGAACCTTGTTCGTTACATAGGTATACCAAGAGATCAACCAACATCTCTTTCTCCTCGGATGAGGGTAGTGACCAATGATCTTAGATGTGTAGAGATTCTGTCCAATAATTGTTATGACTCACTAGTTTTTTGTTTGCACTAGTAGTATTTTTTTATCTTCTTCAATCCTATTCACATAAGATTCTAATTAGAAAACAAACCATATATTTTACCATTTGCATATTAAAAACTATTAGGTCTAAAATAATTGTTCTTTAATTTGAAAAATAATGGTGTAGAAATGAAAAATTGAGAATAAAAAAAACTAATGAGTTAAAAAATATTTTTTCAAATTATATAATTAATATTATAAGAAAATGTATGAATTTTTTTTTTTTATATGATTAAATAATATTTTGGATATTACTAAAATTAAAATATAAAATAATTTTGAAAATATATAAAAAATTAATGTGAATTATATATATATATAGATGTTGTCATGTTATGTTACATATAAAAATATTTAAATAATATTTATATTAACCAATTGAAAATATTAATAACAAAAATAAATCATTATCCGTCATAAATAAAATATTTCAATTTCTGAATTAATTTTTCATCAATTTTATGTAGAAAAATAAAGTAATTGAATATATATATATAACCTTGAGTATAAGTGACTCTTAGAAAATAAAATTCTAGTTTATTTTCTGATCTAATTTGTCTAGAATCCATCAGGGATTCATTGAAAACACAAGTTTGATGGGTGAACTCTTCACAATCCAAATGCCTAGTGAGTTTTTCAGGGTGTTGAATCCATATATGTAGTCAAAAACCCAGTTTAAACAACACAAATCAAGATTTGTGCATAATTTTTTTCCTCTGAATCCGACCACAGATCTGCCAAAAACTCCAAAAAGTCTCACTTATAGCCAAGTCCAAAACAATTATTGAGTGAATATTACATTTATAAATAATTAAATAATATTTATATTAACAAATTTAAAAATATCAATAACAAAAAAAAGCCCCATAAATAATATACTTCAATTTCTAGCTTAATTTCTCATTAGTTTTACATATAGAGATATAAAAAATGAAAGTAAATGAAAATTATTATGTCAAACTAGAGGCCCTATACAATCCAATATGAGAGAGATGTGAGGTAAGTTGAGGTAACATTACATTTAAAAATAATTAAATAATATAGAGTTGACAAAAGACACATAAAAATAATATTATTGATATTAGAAGATGTATAATCCATTATATGTTCAATTTACACCCATATATAGGTTCATTGTACTAGCTACATCCACTAAAAACCAACTGGTGTTTACCTAGGTGAGTTAGATATCTGTTTTGCAGAAATCACTCTAGCATGGACTCTTCCCTACCACCCAAGCTACAACCACTTGACTTAAACCAAAAACATATTAATAAAAGAAAAAGAAAAAAAGTAGTATGTCCATACTCTCTCTCTCTCTCTCTCTCTCTCTCTCTATATATATATATATATATATATATATATACTTTAGAAATCAAATATTTCAACGTGTATTTTGAGTAAAAAAATTAAAATGAACTCAAAAATTCTTATTCTATTAATAAATTCTTTATAATATAATTTATTCTAATTCAAAGTATGAGGGAGATATGTAATTCCTTCCATGTTGAATATAAAGTTGATAGATAACATTTTAAATAATTGTAATAGCTCATATATATATATATATATATATATATATATATGAGAGAAATTATATCTTCTCTACTTGACATGTGTTAACATTTTAATGTGGAGAATGTGAAATGCAAAACAAGTGAAGAGATATTGCTTGTTAGTCAAGGCCTTGCTATGTTTGACAATGCTCGTTATGATGATGCTTATCAATCTAAATTCTCTTTCCTGCCACCTCCTGGCCTCTCCACCTCCTTTGGATTTTATCTCCTCCTCTTGCCCACTGAATTCCTTCTCTACTTGGCATGTGTTAACATTTTAATGTGGAGAATGTGAAATGCAAAACAAGTGAAGAGATATAGCTTGTTAGTCAAGGCCTTGCTATGTTTGACAATGCTAGTTATGATGATGCTTATCAATCTAAATTCTCTTTCCTGCCACCTCCTGGCCTCTCCACCTCCTTTGGATTTTATCTCCTCCTCTTGCCCACTGAATTCCATTTAACCTTCATTCACTCCCTTTTCTTACACCCCCACCCTACCTCTAGGCTCCTCTCGTGCGTCCTCCTCTAACCCTTTTCAACTAGTCATTGACATTCCCATGTAGTCATATGCCCTGTCACTAGTGGGAACGATTGGAAGCTCCCCATGGAGGTCATTCCCTTTATGTTATAAGGACCTCATTCCAAGACCCATTGAGGAAGAACTCACATGTTTCGAAGGACAAGGATCCTCTCATAGACTTATCTCTCGGACATACAGGTTCTAACAAAGTTGGAATATTGGGTACCTGATACCAATCACACTTGGGGCAAGTTTAATCAATACAAGTATACAGTTGACCTCTACTAGCATATGAAGCTCCTCTTGGGTAGAGTTCTCTTGGACTAACATGAGCGTCAAGAAGACATTCTCCATTGTCTTGGGCATTTGCATCGGCATATGAAGGACCTATACAAATGAATGGAGCGTATAGAGAAATATCTCAAAATACCTCCCTCAACGGGGGGCACAACTTGAGACAACAAATATCCCATATGGGTTGTTGCTACGTGTTGAATTTTTGTAACTATGGTGAGCCTTCATAATTATTATTTTAGCACTTGATGTATTTGTGAAGCATGTTATTCATGCTTGTGTCAAAATAAAATATTAAAGGCATGTTCTTCATGTCCTTTGTAAAAATAGAAAAAATTAAATTTGTAAAAGATGAAGTCATCCCCTCCAAGAAAACAGGTCAACCTACCCCTCAGTTACACCATTTCGAACCATCAAAATGTTTATATAAAGGTTAGCTCATCTCTCCTATAGCCATCCAACTTGAATCAAGTGAAAGTCCTATGTTTACTCAAGCGACAGAGATGTAAGAAGGTCGAGTTCATCCAGGAAAAGAAGAGCATAATGAAGGAGATGATAGGAGTTCGAGTTCCTCTAGAAGAAGAATAACATACCAAATTTTTGCGGAGGGCAGAAGGCCAAATTTTGGGCAGATATTATCTTTGCAGAAGGACAAATAATGGAGTAGAACTTTTGTATTGGGCAGAGGACCGAATCTAGCAAAGGACTGAATTTGGGCAGACTTATTGTTGGGTATATTGACCAGGTTTGCCCTAGACCTTGTTGATGGTCAGTTTGACCTTTGTGTTGACTAAAGGGTTAGATGTATCTCTATTAAATTGGATAATTTCTCTAAGAAAAAGGTTGTTGGGTTTTACCCCATGTGGATTTTCTCAGGGTAAACTCTTGTGTTATTTGTGTAGTTGTGTTAATTTTTGATGTCTTATGTGTAATTGCTTAGTAATGGAATAATGGATAAGAATGTGAAAAATATCTAAATCATTAGAAGTAATTATCAATGTAGAAGACCCTATGAAAAATCAACACTATGGACTCAAGCCCATTTGCTTGATTGTATGTCATGGTTATTGGTTTTTTGTTCTTAGTGTTTGCTTTTGGCCAGTGAGGTTGGTTTGCTACTCTATATTGTATGATTTTTTATCATTCCACCACTCAAATTATCTTGTAAATCTCTAAAAAGAGTTCATTTTTAGCTTTAGTTGGGTCTCTCCTATAAAGATCAATCTAAGACTTTAAGTGTTATTATGTAACACCCAGTTTTGAAAATAATACAATTCAGTACCCACGAAAAAAACATGTTTATTGTGAAAATAAATATTATCTTTTTTTAATATTTATAAATAATTAAAATACAAATTCTTATAATTTAATAATATTTTGTATATATAAATATTTTTAAATCCAAATAATTAATATGAACATAAATTTTAAAAAAAATAACTATAAACAAACAAAAATGTTTAAACTCCTTATATACCTGAATTAAAGGAGAACATTTATAAACTAGACAGAAACATAAAATTTATAGAATCGTTTAAGCATGAGTTCTGAGGAATTCAAAAAGCAGATATGACCAATAGAAAGAATTATCTCCCAAAACATATCCAGAGCTATGTACATCCATAAAGGATCATTTGATAGCTCCCCTTCTTTTGTTGTTCATGGTCATGTAACATGCTATACGCACTTATTAAGTAATAATTTACACCCATGCCGGCCTAATAAACCACCAAAGATTATTTTCTCACCCTGCCATACTAATGCAAAACCCACAAACAGCTTTGATGGTAGCCTAAACCTCTTTCAGGCTTAATGGATTCCGGGTTTTGAAGGATTTTTATAAAACTGGGATCAGTGAAAATTTATACAAAGTTCATAAAAGCATTGTTAGAAACTTGGATATTGAGTCACAGTGAACCTCCAATCACACTTTGAAACTACAAATCTACGTAAAAATTTATAGCAAAGAAGGGAGATTTTCTTTCCCACAAAATGATTCCCATTAAAAAATCTTGCATTCATACGTGGGCCTCTTTTCTCTGCCTCCTGAGCTCAATGGGCATGGTGACTTAACCGGTGGATCCATACAATTGTATTGAATGCACAGAGACCCAGAAATGCGAAATGGAGCACCAGCTGCCAGAGGAAAGGCTGAAAAATAATCATGTTGTATATAAAGAGTTCGAATGCTGCCTCTGTAAAGCTTTCTCATGTATTCCAAAGGTACTACCCCTGTCAAATGGTTGTGATTTAAATATCTGTTCCGAGCATTTGCCAGAATAGGAGACAGCTCCCCTGACAGATTGTTGTGACTCACATCTATAGTGTTAATAGTAATTACTGATCTATCTTGTATTGTGAGGTTACCAGATAATCTATCACGTTCCAGGAAAACAGTTGACAGCTGGTGAATCCCAAATAGGGATGCTGGTATGCTGCCAACAAACTGATTCAGGCTCAGATCCAAGTGCTTCAATCTATTCAGAGAAGCTAAATTCTCCAGAGATCCAGACAGAGCATTTTGTGTCAAAGATAGATATTGTAAAGAAGAAGGAAGCAATGGTAAGTCACCTGATAGCATGTTGTGACTGAGATCCATGTGTAGAAGCTGGCATTCAGTGCTACGAATTTTTTCCTTGATATTGTTATGAGCCAATACCAAGATCTTGAGATTGGGGTTACTGGTCAAACCTGCTGGAATGGAGCCTTGAAGCTGATTGTAGCTCAAATCAAACGTACGAGGACGGTGTAAATTGCTGAAACTCCAAGGGTGGACTGATACCACCGGCCATGCCCGATACACACCTTTACTGATACCTACAAAACTCAACCTTATGAAGATTTGAAGGTGTACGGAATCTGTCTGTTATATCGGGAAAAACAATCCAAATTGACGAAGGGCTGTCGGATTACCCAATGATGGACTCGGCTCGCCCTTGATCCCGGGGGGAAGCTGGCTAGCCAGCGCAAGATTTGGGGTTTGAACTCGAGAAAACCCATCTATCTGTCTGCACATTACTCAACGAATGAATTGCAAGGGTCATTGGGTAGAAGTTCCATCGTCCATTGAGACAAATCATGCATCCCATTCCTGATTTCTTTCAGCGCTGCAAGATCTGAATCATGCAGCCTTCCATGACAGAATCCAATGTAACACAGAAGTTGAAGCAGGGTTATAAGAATTAACAGTGAAATAGCTCTGCTGAACATGTTGGGTTCTGCTGGAAACTAATTATGGTCTGTCAGCTGCCTTTCTGTTTCATACAAAGTTGCAATAGGATTTGATGAGTTATGGAGAGATCATGTAACCTGAGCATCTAGAGGTAGTCACTGTAGAACCCAATATATGCCAGAGCACCACCACTTAGGGATAGTAAGTGGCTCTGTCCTGTTTGTCTCGCTTTGTTGCTGTCTCACCGTTGTGCTGCTCTATTTCTGTCTAGATGTTGTGTTGTTGTCTCCATGTTGTAGGGTCAAGGAGGGGAGCAAGCGAAGGTGAGAACATGTGTTATTTTTATGCATTGTATTTTTATGTTTTTTTTGTTTTTTAAATTAATTTTTTTGTGTTTGCAGGTTTTCTCTAAACTTCATCTTTGGTGGTCTACGCTCTTGTTGTTTTCTCATCGTCTGCGCTCTCACTGTCTGCTCGTTGTGCGCGCTCTTGCTCTCTGTGAATTTCTAGGTATTTCTCCACTCCAAATTGAAATATCATGGCCATTGATCAATTAATTTAGAAGCTAGCTAACACCTGAATCACTATCAATCACTTATACTGATGATAGATGCTCTGTCCCTTATACTGATCATACAGTTCATATATTAATCCACTGATCATTTATTCAAAGTAATCACATGAGACTTTTCATTAACTAAGGTCAGACCTACTGTATTGAGTTAAACCGCTACAGTTCCCTTTTAACACATTATATATATAACACTTATATTTCCTTTTTGTTGTATCCTCGTCGATATTGGTTCTAGCTGTCTATGATTGATTTTCTATTAGAAATTTCTTTGTTTCCAGCCCCTTATTCCAGTAGCCCAGATATGAACTGCAATTGGAAGTATGGTGACAACATGCTATGACCTACCTTTTGCTTGCTATCTTAGCTGTAGGTAAGTATTGAGTTCAACCACAACAAGACCCTTATTGAGTTCTTCCACGACAGATCAGGTTAGAGAGAAAAGACCTAGCAGTGGGAAACAAAGCTAGCTTGGGGTCTATGGAAATTTTAGAATTGTTGTTGGATAATATTTCACATATGATAATAGTGGAATAGCAGCTAACACCTGAATCACTATCAATCCCTTATACTGATGATAGATGCTTTGTCCCTTATACTGATGATAGTTCATATATTAATCCACTGATCATGTATTCAAATTAATCACATGATGAGCCAAAGGATGAAAGAAACTATTCTAATCAGGCTCTATAATGGAGAAGTTGTCTAGCAACTAGTAGTCCATCTTCCAACAGTGTCTGACTCTCCAACATTTATATACATCAATGGTACACAACTAATGATCTTCAAACCTAACACGACCAACTTTTCTTATTTAGAATCTATAAGTTTTAGATTTTGATCCATGAGCCCAATTAATATGATCAATGATTTGACTTTTAGAGTTGACGATAATGCCAAATCTTTCAACATGCAAGTCATCAGAATAAAAAGAAAAAGAATATCAAGTTTTATTTCATATGATAATTGTTTATCATTATGCTAAATAGTAAACAGTAAGGTGCTTATTTTTTCCCCTTTTTCTATTCACTCATAGTATAAATTAGAGATAGTTTTAATATTGAATGGAAAAACTATAGGCCTATCAGTGAGATATTTATTTTTCTAATAGGTAGCTCCCACCTTCAATCCTTTGCATGGGTTTGATTTTGATATCAGATTGAAGTTACTAAATCTCAAGTAAATCCATTGATTTACATCTCAGCTCATAAACTATAAAATACTTTATCAAATACATTTTGTTTTTTTTTTCAATAAATAAAATTACATTGTTTTATTTCCACGTGTTTTAGGTTTTTATAAAGGATCAACTACACCAAGAGATCCAATTGGTCAACTCCAAATGCCTATGTTTTGAGGATCAAAATGACATGCTTCCTCACAAAGATGTTCCAACTCAAGAAAATTTAGTCACTAAGAATGAGGCTTCATCATAAGAGACAAAAATGTAGGAATTTACAGGGTAAGTTCCATAGATCAAGAACCAAAGGTCACTGCTCACAAACAGATCACAAATCAGTACACTAGTATAATCACGTGGTTAAAACCCTCAAAGAGGGAAACAGTCCACGGCTTGAGCCAACGCGGCCACTTCAGGCAATTTATTAATATAAAAAGAAAGGTTACATATATTTCTCTCATAAATAGTTACCGAACAAATGACCCTCCATGCTCTTTAAATAGAGATCATGGACCAATCGGGTGGTAAGCCACGGATCAAGTGTCGTTAATACCGAGGTGAGAGATAACCATTGGATCACTACAAATCGTGACTGTCAGATTATAAGCTACGAATGTAGATGGTAAAGAAAGACACTTTACCTGACTCTACACTAGACTAAGTTATTCTTAACTATTTCCTATGTGTCAGAATATCCTAACATCCCCCCTTAAGAACAACCTGGGATAGGATCGAAGGATTTACAAAGGTGACACAAAAGGAGCCTATTTCCTATGCGTCAAAATCTCTTAACATCCCCCCTTAAGAACAAATTGGGATAGGATTGAAGGATTTACAAAAGTGACACAATAGGAGAAGGAAGGAGGCATTAGAGCCTATCCTCCCTTGATGACAACTTTCCTGAATTCCAATCATGGATCGAAGTTTGGTAAACTTCGCTTGTGTGAGAGCCTTTGTAAAGATATCGGCTACGTGGTCATTGGTTGGACAGTACTGCACTTCAAGAACATGATCATGAATGAGCTTTCTGATGAAGTGTATGTGGAGTTCAATGTGTTTCATACGCTGATGTTGAACTGGATCTTTACATAGTTGAATGGCACTCTGATTATCACACCAAAGTGTAGTTGGATGCTGCTGATGAAGACCAAATTCAGACAGAATCTGACGAAGCCACATGGCTTCCTTGTTGGCTTCAACTGCACCACGATACTCTGCTTCTCCTGAAGAAAGAGAGATGGCACTTTGTTTCTTATAAGACCAAGTAATAGGTCCTGAACCAAGAGTGAATACATATCCTACTGTAGACTTTCAATCATTAGGGTCACCAGCCCAATCAGAATCAGTGAAACCAATCAACAATGGAGATGCTCCTGTACTGTAATGAATCTCGAACTGAACTGCACCTCGAATATATTGAAGTATTCTTTTAGCTTCTTTCCAGAGATTTTCATGAGGTTGGTGCATAAACCGAGCGACAAGACCAACGACAAAGGGAAGGTCAGGACGTGTATGGGTTAGATACAAAATTTTACCAACATGTTGACGGTATAAGGTAGCATCAACTTCAGGGGTAGTACATTTAACTGAAAGCTTGACTCCAGACTGAAAGGGAGAAGGGGTAGGCTTACAGTCTTCCATGTGAAAGTGGTGTAGAAGATCACAAGCATACTTGGACTGAGAGAGGGTAATGCCTTCCTTGGATTGCAAGACTTGAAGACCAAGGAAATAATGCAAGTGTCCTAAGTCTGTCATTTCAAACTTCTTTTTGAGGCTATACTTCACATGATTTATATGGTTTGGATCACTACCAGTAAGGATAAGTTCATCAACATAAATAACAAGGATGGCGAAGGAATTACCCACTTTCTTGGTGTAGCCAGTGTTGTTAGAATGACACCTAGAAAAGCCATTGTCTAAGAGAAATCTATCCATTTTGGCATACCAAGCCCAAGGAGCTTGTTTGAGACCATAGAGAGACTTCCTAAGGCAACAAAAAGGGCTGGAGTCTTTTTGGATAAATCCAGGGGGTTGTTCCATGTAGATTTCCTCATGCAAAGCTCCATGTAAGAAGGCGGATTTAACATCCATCTAATGGAATTCCCATTTAAAGGAGGCAGCAAGGGGAAGAACAAGGTGGATAGAATTTATTTTGGCAACAGGAGAGAAGGTTTTAGTATAGTCAATGCCTTCAACTTGTGAAAACCCTTTAGCGACAAGACGAGCTTTATGTTTATCCACTTTTCCATCTAGTCCAAACTTTGTTTTGTAAACCCATCTGCATCTGGCAAGTTTTATTCCTTTTGGAAGAGGAACAAGATCCCAAGTATTGTTTTCCAATAAGGAACGATACTCTTCATTCATAGCTTCATCCCAATCTAGATGACCAGAGGCTTCTTCAAAGGTTTCTGGATCATGATTTTCTGGAACTTTAGCCAATAAGGAAGAGGCTCTTTCAAACTGAGAACGTGTATGTCATCAATCTGCAGGGTCACCCGCAAGAGAACCTACTGCATCCCGAGTAGAGTGAACCCATCTTGGAAGTTGTGGAGTAAAAGGAACAATTTAAAGAGCTGGAGGAGGATTTTCATCCTCATTGTCATCATCTAAACTAGAAGTAATGTGGTAGAAATTTCTAATAATAGATGAGTTATTCACCGAGATTATCCTGATTACACACTATTTGAGCTTCATGCATAATACATAACCTCTTCTACCATTGATCATGAATTTGCGGAATTAAAAACAATCGCATGCGCACATTGAAACATTAATCAATCACACATATCAACATAATATGTAATGGGGAAAGCTTACAACTGAAAACCCCCAACTATCTATATATTATAATGACAGAGAACATGTAACAATCATAGTACAAACTCCTCGCAAGCTTTCAGCACTATCTCCAATTGTTACACACTACACAAGCTCAGATATGAACAAGTCACAAGTTCAAATCTCCTCCACCTGTTAGCCTGCCTCTACTGCGCAATCCAAGATAAATAATGATGAGATCCAAGTTCGAATCCCAACGTTTGTACCGCGCGAATGCTCATCGTTAACCTCAATCAATGTGTGTGCAAACCTCATGCACACCATAGTCACAACTTCTTTGAGCAGGTATCCACCCTTTACGTTGTTTCTACCACCTGCTCCCACAGAACCGTCCATGTAATCGTTAAAGGACCCTGATGTATTTCTTTTGTTGATTGTAAAGACAATTAGGTAATAATTAATAATTAATTCACAACACTCTCACTAGTGTATCAATCAGTTAGACTAGATACAACTAGCTCAAATATGTTTAACTGAGTTAAACTAAACACAACTCCATTAACTCCTCAATCAACTCCACCAAACTCTGTCACATGAGTTCTAACTGAAGTATCCATGCAATAGCTCCACTTAAACCTCAGGAATAGCGTAATTCCTTCTGTCAGCTGCATGTGCCACATCTGTGCACTTAACTGAAGTGCTCCAAGAGGATAAGATAATGTTTAGAGTCCAAATATTATTAAGAGCTAATAATATTCGACATATCTATTTTAGACCGGGCAAAGCCTAAAAAATAGACCGTATGTCTAAAAATAGAGGTCCATCTATTTTTACCAACTTGACCAACCATCCATAAATAGCATCCTGCAACTCATAGACCATGATCCATATTTCTAAAAATAGACTTTGCGCCAAAAATAGCCTGCGGGCCCACTTAGTGAAGGCGACTTCTTTCCACTAAGCTCCATCATCTTGTTTCATTCTCAATAGAATGCTATTAAAAATAGAAGAGAGAGAGAGAGGTGGCACATATGCTGAATCAGGTTCGCAGGCCAAAGGTGGCACACTTGCCGAACTAGGCTCGCAGGCCGATATATTTTCATCAAATTTACATCTCTTCTAATGATAATATTTTTGGATTTTGGTTGAAGAAGTCTATATCCTTTGACATCTTCAGAATATCCAACAAAAATGCATTTTTACCTCGTAGGTTCTAAGGCTTTATGTTTCGTATCTGGAATATGGGCCCAAGCATCACTTCCAAAAACACGAAAGTGACTTACATCTGGTTTGATTGAGCTCCAAGCTTCTTCTGGAGTTATATTCTTTAAAACCTTAGTAGGAGTGTGATTTACTATGTAATTTTCACAGTTAATGGCTTCTGCCCAAAAATTGAGACCAAGCCCTTTAGATTGAGGCATACAATTAGCCATTTCTTTTAAGGTGCGATTCTTCCTTTCAGCTACACCATTTTGTTGTGGAGTATATGGAACAATATGTTGCAATTGAATGCCATGCTCAGTGCAAAAGTTGATAAATTTGTTGCTAACATATTCTCCGCCATTGTCAGATCTTAACTTAAGAATTTGATGTCCAAATTGTTTCTCAACAAAGGCCTTAAAAGCCAAGAACATGTTAAAAACTTCACTCTTGAGTTTTAAGAAATATACCCAAGTGTGTTTGGAAAAATCATCAATGAAAGTTAAGAAGTACTTGCAACTAGAGAAAGAAACAACAGGAAGTGGACCACATAAATCACTGTGCACACGCTGCAAAGGGGCTGAAGCGTGCCAAGAGGCACGTTTGTCAAAACTATCCCGATGATGTTTTCTGAGTACACATCCGAAGCAAACACCATCTCGGTAAGATATCATAGGAAGGCCCGTCGCCATATTTTCCTTACATATATTTTGAAGAGAGTGATAGTTTAAGTGACAAAATCGCTCATGCCAAAGTTTGCTCACATCATCATTATGAGCAACAAAAACAGAGAGAAGAGATGATGACCAAAATTTGTCAAACTTATACAACCTTGTGGAATCAACAGCAATGCCAGTAGCTAAAATATGTTTAGGATATTTTACGTTCTTGATTACAACATCATGAGGTGAGAATTATACTATTTTCCCTTCACCTGAATGAGTTATTTGATAAACAGATAGAAGTTTGCATGACAATGTAGGAACACATAATACATCATTAAACTGACCATCATCTAGATGAATGGTTCCAGATCCTACAACACTAAGAGATATATCATCACCAACATAAATATGTTTGGTGTTACAATCATTTAAAGAAGAAAACATGGATTTATTTTTAGCCATGTGGTAAGAAGCTCCAGAATCAATGAGCCACTCATAAGAAGGAGAAGAAGAAGATACATTTAATGCATAACTAGATCTTGATGCTTGACAACCACAAGCAGTAAGTGCCACTCTGCTAAAATTATGAGGTATGAAGAGTGTCAATTGATATGCCTTCTTCATTGCCCTTCTAAAACTTTAATATGCAAACATGTGGACTCTATATAGCTATCAGGTGCAAAAGTTCATTCTATAAATATTCTTCCCTTTATTTGGTTGCCTTATTATTTTGGTGATTTGACTTTCAGTTTCATGGCTTGAAATTTCTTAGGGCCCTTGTTTGGTTTAGGGAGCTATGTTTTTGAGATCTTCTTCATGGGATTCTTTTGATATGGTTGTTGTTGAGGCTGCTGAGCTTTCTTAGAAGCATTTCCAGTAGTAATAAGACCAAGGTGTAAAAATTTTTCTTGTTCTCTTATCAAAGAATCACAAAAGGAACCGAAAGAGGGATTATTTTAGGTGGTTCCAGAAAAGATGATGGCTTCTCTAGTGGAATGGAAGGTGGAAACAAATACAGAGTATGCAAGGCCAAGCTTAGCAAGAATGCAATAGATGATGCTACCATCTTCCTTTTTGACCTTACACTCTTCTAAAAGAAGTCTAAGGGTCTTGAATTTGGACAAAAAGTCTTCAATAGAGGAGAAATTATTAGGGTCCAAAGTAAGCAACTCATTTTCAAGCTGGTGGGCCCTGATTTGATTTTGAATGCCAAAAACATTATTTAGCTTTTCTAGGGCTTTATCAGGGGTGTCAATATCAAGGATGGCTCTGAAGGTGCGAGCAATGGGCAATTCCCTACCAGGCCTAGTATGATCTTGTTTTATTTTCCCATTTGTGACTTTATCATCATCAAAAGGTTTAGTTTCTTGACCTGTGGCTATTCTATAAAGCGCTTTACTTCTAAGTATATCTACCATGTGAGGTAGCCATTGGAAATAATTGGTGATATTAAGAATAACCGGGCATGCACTTTCCATTTTTTTTTAAAAACTGAAGCTGAGAAAAGCTGAAACTAACTGCTGCAATGGAAAGATCTCAAAAAATTAGGTCGTTTAAAAAAAAACGGCTCAAAAAACGGCTTCCAAATGAAGAAGTTATGCCTTCTGAAAAATCTGAGTTGTAGATGCAGAATAGTTACGGGAACGGGATGAAGTGCGGCTTTAAAAAAAAATTTGCCCCTTTGAACAAAAATTTTTTACAAAAGAAGCTTGAGAAGGAGACTTGAACCCAAGACCTCTATTCTCATAAACTAACCCCTCACCAAGTGAGATAGTAAAAGGATCACGTTATTGTATTAAAGGAGGAAGGGGGGTTTTTATTTATTTATTTTAACTCTTCAGTGTGCGTGCCTTTTCTTGCACAAAAAAACACAAAAAACAGGCCAAAAAAAAAACGAAATGCAAAGCCTTGTGGCAGAATGTTAGATTTTTTATTAGCCTTACCGGCAACTATCACTTTTTTCACTATTTCTGATTTCCCAGGATCGCACAAGGACGCAGGGAAAGAGAACACATACCAAACAAAAAATCCCTTTTCCTGTTTCTGATTTTCCGAGATCACATGCAGCGCACAACAAAGAGCATACACAAAGAAGAGGGTATAGATCCGGCAAATAAATCAAACCTAAAAATCGAAAATAAAAGGAGCAAACCGGAATAAGCATAACTATTAACAAATATAGCTGCAAAACAAATGCTTTATACCTCCAGATCTAAATTGTCATAACTTGGGCAATCAGAAACATTTTTTCATGAAACGAAAAATGTTCCTCACTGTAATAGATGCTCCGGACACAACCAAGTAGTTCTTCAACCCCAAAAATATTCAGAAATAGTAGATATACAAAACTACATTCACATGCAGTCAAATCGGCTTCGGATTTTGATCAACAACAGATGCGGCCCTCAAAATAGCTCTGATACCATGTAGGAATTTACAGGGTAAGTTCCGTAGATCAAGAATCAAAAGTCACTGCTCACAAAGAGATCACAAATCAGTACACAGTATAATTGCATGGTTAAAACTCTCAAAGAGGGAAACAGTCCACACCCTGAGCCAACGCGGCTACTTCAGGCAATTTATTAATATAAAAAGAAAGGTTACATATGTTTCTCTCTTAAACGGTTACTGAACAAATGACCCTCCATGCTCTTTAAATAGAGATCATGGACCAATCGGGTGTTAAGCCACAGATCAAGTGTCGTTAATATCGAGGTGAGAGATAACCGTCGGATCACTACAAATCATTACTGTCGGATTATAAGTTACAAATGTACATGATAAAGAAACACACTTTCTCTGACTCTACACTAGACTAAGTTATTCTTAATTATTTCCAATGTGTCAGAATATCCTAACAAAAAACACCAAAAACCGTTAGGGAGCTTTGATTTATGGATTTGTAAATGAAAAATTAGAGGGTGAAAAACCTCATAGGAGAGTAGGTTTCCCCATAGTGGAGAGGGATAAAGAGTTAGGCTCTGAAATTTTATTGGAAGAGGCCTTTCAAAAAGCCCCTAAACAAACCCAAAACAAGGACTCATACACAGATAAGACATGCCTATGAAAAAGGAGAAAAAGAAATAAGATGATATTACACTTGAAAAAATTGTTGAATATGATAAGTGTTAAAGAAAAAACATATCCCTCCTATCCTTTGACAAAAGGTAGGAAAGAGCACAAAGAAAGAAACTCAAACTCTCAAAAATATCAAAGATTCTTTGATTTAATGGGAGTGTATTTTAATCATGCTTTATTTTTCAACGAGTTAGAGTAAATGACCTAATATTTATATTTATCTGATCACCTAGTTTTTTTTCCTTCTATTGGTAGATAGCACTCAAAGCCCCAACCAAATATTTCTCTTTAGAGAAAAATAAAATTCAATGGGATTTAATGCCTTTAAATATGATACATTAGAGAATAATACCTTGGAAAAAACCACGGGTTAAGAATATCGTGAAAAAAACCATGGGTTGTCAATCCATGGTGCCCAAAAAGGTAAATTGACTATTTACCTAAATTTTATTTTAATTATTAACTTTATTTTTTTTTTATGTAATGTATATGTCATTTCTCCCATGAACTTAAGGCAAACTTTAAGGCTAACCATGTACATGTCATTTCTCCCATAAACTTTAAGGCAAACCATGTACATGTCATTTCTCCCATAAACTTTAAGGCAAACATATTCTTAAGGAAAATGCTAGTGTTTTTTAAAACCATGTACATGTCATTTCTCCATTTCTCCCATAAACTTTAAGGCATTTGTTAGTGTTTTGGGAACCATATACATGTCATTTCCATGGCATTACTCCCATAAACTTTAAGGAAAACCATGTACATGTCATTTCTCTCATAAACTTTAATTTAATATATTTTTAAGGAAAATTCTAGTGTTCTTGAAAACCATGTACATGTCATTTCTCCCATAAATTTTAAGGCAAACCATGTACATGTCATTTCTCCCATAAATTTTAAGGCAAACCATGTACATGTCATTTCTCCCATAAACTTTAAGGCAAACCATGTATGTCTCATTTCTCTCATAAACTTTAATTTAATATTATTATAAGGAAAATGATAGTGTTTAAGGTAAACCATGTACATAGACATTTCTATGTCATTTATCCCATAAAATTTAAGGCAAACCATGTACATGTCATTTCTCCCATAAAATTTAAGGCAAACCATGTACATGTCATTTCTCTCATAAACTTTAAGGCAAACAATGTACATGTTTTTTCCATAAAATTTAAGGCAAACCATGTACATGTCATTTCTCCCATAAACTTGAGACAAACTTTAAACTTCTCCCATAAACTTTAAGGCAAACCATGTACATGTCATTTCTCCCATAAAATTAAGGCAAACTTTAAACTTAAGGCAAAATTTAACGCTAACCATGTACATGTAATTTCTCCCATAAACTTTAAGGAAAACCATATATATGTCATTTCTCTCATAAACATTAATTTAATATATTTTTAAGGAATTTTACATGTTTTTGCAAATCATGTACATATCATTTCTCCCATAAACTTGGCATTTGCTAGCGTTTTTGGGAACCATGTATATGTCATTTCTCCCATAAACTTTAAGGAAACCATGTACATGCCATTTCTCTCATAAACTCTAAGGCATTTGCAATAAAATTCAATTCATTTGCAGTAAATGTTCATTTAATATATTTTAAGGAAAATGCTAGTGTTTTTGGAAACCATGTACATGTCATTTCTCCTATAAATTGTAAGGCATTTGCTAGTGTTTTTAGAAACCATGTACATGTCATTTCTCCCATATACTTGGCATTTGCTAGTGTTTTTGGGAACCATGTACATGTCATTTCTCCCATAAACTTTAAGGCATTTGCAATAAAGAAACTGCTAGTGTTTTTGGAAACCATGTACATGTTATTTCTCCCATAAACTTTAAGGTATTTTCTAGTGTTTTTGGGAACCATGTACATGTCATTTCTCCCATAAATTTTAAGGCATTTGCTAGTGTTGTCAGGAACCATGTACATGCCATTTCACCCATAAAATTTAAGGCAAACCATGAACATGTCATTCCTCCCATGCATTTGCAATAAATGTTCATTTAATGTATTTTATTGAATTTGTTTTTTTTCACGGATCAAAAATCCCACTAAACATGATTGAAAAATGGACATTATGCATAAATGTTTCTTGCTATCCCAATCCAAGGTAACCAGTGATTACATATGTGCTTTGCAATATTGCGACTAACAATTTCCTCCAAAGGAAAATGAATATAGCAGGAAGAACAACAAAAAATGAATCATATTATATTGCATTGATAGAAGGCTTGGGAATAGCTAGGGAGTACGGATCAAATGTAATTGTAGTTTTCACCAATTCTGAACTTGTGTGCAACCAGATGAAAGACGTGTACCAAGTTAAGAATGAGATGCTAAAACAACTGCATGGAAAAGCAAACAATATTGTTAGACAATTTTAATATTTTAGTATAAGACATTGTGCAAATGTTAATAAGATGTATGGTGACCTATTGTGTGGGGCAATGCCAATTCAAGATTCATCTGTCAAAGATGAATTAGTATTATACGGGACAATGGCAATTCAAGATCCATCTCTCAAAGATGAATTAGTGTTGAGACGCTCTCCTTCAAAATTTGTTGATGGATGTTGTAACATATCTTTGATATGTGTGTGTTTTTTACTTATAAATCTGTCATTTTTAATGAGCATGTATTTTTTTTAATTATATACCAAGTGTGCTCCCACCATGTAAGTGCAACTTGGTGAACTTCATGTTTTATAAAATTAAAATGTGAGAACTTCAACAAATTTTTGTTTAAAGTGAGTTTCACACATCAATTTTTGCTTTGAAATTTTTGTTTTACATAATTTATGTTTGTGCTCAACATTTTTGTACTAAATTACTTTAATTTTTTGAAATCTTTTGAATTTATTTTAAATAGTAATTTTAATAATTTATTTTAAATAGTAATTTCAAAAATAAGTGTAAAGGTCCATTGTAGATATCCATATATATATCATGGAGGATGAAAGACAAATATAAATAGAATCTCATGCCTCTACGAGAGAGGGGGATCATGGATCGAGGGATGTTCATGGTATTTATATTAAATGTACATGTTTTTAAATGACATTTGAATATATAATCTTATCTCCATACATACATGTATACATGTGGAATTGATTTTTTTATTGAATCTATATATAATTTTATCCCCTTGTACATACATGTATATGGAATTGATTTTTTATCGATTTTGTGAGTTAAATTAGTTTTTAATAAATTTCATTTTTTATTTTTTTTGAGCTAGGAGGACAAGTGTATGTACTCCATCAATGAAGCATAGCCATGGTTCATATGTACATGTATTTATATGTATGTATGTATTTTTGAATTGATTATAAATTCATATTTTTTTTATGAAGCTTCCCTCTCATCGCATGAGGGTGGTGGTGGTACACATGCCCCTAGTGGCCAATCAATAGGTGGTGGCCAATTGCGTGAGGGAGGTGATATGCATTCCCCCGGTGGCCAATCAATGGGTGATCATGTTGGTTCTCAACCAATCGGTGGTCATTCTGGTTATCAACAATATCAGGGTGGACATGATGCTTCCTAGCCATCTTGAGGTGGCCATCAATCTGAATATTATTTTCATTCAATTTGTACAAATTTTTTCACATGTTTTTTTTTTATTATTTATACAAAATTTTATATATTAATGCAAAGGGTGAAAATGTTGCTCCAAAAAGACGTAGGCCAAAACTCATTATTCAAGAAGAAGGTTGTACACCAACCACGACTTATCCTTCTGACATTTCCGATTTACCTTGGAAAGCAAACATCTAGCAATGCACATTACAAAGGTGTCAACATCTTTATTCAAAATTGAAGAAAGATCTTGTGTCTTTGAAACTCCCTGCTGAAAGTTGAAAAGGCTTAGAAATAGTTACCCATTCTTTAATAACACTTATAGATGTGTACAAAGATCCTGGGCCAACCACTAATACTTTTGTAGAAGTGATGAGGAAAAGAAAGGAAACAATGATGGGTCCTGATACATGGAAGGATGTTAAACACATAGTTACAATAGAAATGGTCAAGTCTATGTTTAATTTAAAAGAATGGCTGAAAAGAAAGATGCTAAAGGTGCAATATTTCAAGCGCCCTGATATAGCTTTCCATTTGTATGATAGGCACATTGCTACCTATGGAAGACTACCATGGAACGAGGAGGTTCCTCTTTATTTTTCTAAATTACTTTATGCAAAATTATTTTTGAGAATGAAACCCAATTATAATGACCTTCCCTATGAATTTTTTGGTCCTATGACAGGTCGATTATGTGACTGTAGGGGCACTAAGCGTGATGCTGAGTTTCCTCCCCACGAGCCACCATTGGTAATTCGACCTCTTCGTGTGAAAAATTTGTGGTCATAGATGGATGCCACTTCTAAAATTAGTCAAGAAGCAAGGGATGTCATCATAGACAATGTTCAGAGTGGATTTGGTGGAATTGATGTTTTCCTGAATCGACAAAGAGTATGAGAGAAGGCACATGCTAATTTTGTGTATCATACAGATTATGAGATAGAAAACATGAGTATTGAAGAGCTCAGAATATATGCAAAGAATTTCCGCAATGGTTGACAGTACTTAATTATTCATGAGGAAGAGGGCATGGGATCGGTATGTGTTAATGGTTAGGGTGAATATTTTAACACATGTACAATTTTCAATAAATACATATACGTACATTTATTTGTATATGTTAATCTAACACAAATGTATCATATATGTGAACACCATTTGCAGTTCTCACGCTTGATTAATGAAGATTTTAATATCACGGTCAAAGCTTCAGGTTCTCACAATCAAGATGGTTCTCACAATAAAGATGACATGTTGGAAAATGTTAGTGTTTTTTAAGTGTTCATGATGTTGATGTACAATTATTTTAATATATTATTATATCGGTATCATGATGACATATTTTTAAAATAAATAATTGTGTACACATGTACATGTATATAATTAAATGTTAACATATTCTGATTATGTCTGATGTTTTTGCAATGAAGGTACCCTCCTCTTCCCTGTAAGGAGATGTGTCAAATCCACCGTCACAAGTATGAACAATTTTTCACTTAAATATGTTTTTAAGTTATAAATTGATGTGATTTCATTAAAAAATGAGATCTAGATCTAGTTATTTTACAGTTTTAAAATTATTGAATTTTAGGTTTGTGGAGATATTTTTTGTTCAAAGTCACCCTCTTCTTCCCTATTAGAAGATGTGTCAAATCCACAGTCACAAGTATTCATTTTTTCACTTATGTTTTTAAGTTATATATTGCAGTTCAAAAGTTCCATTAAAAAATGAGATCTAGATCTTGATTTATTTTACATTTTTAATTTTTTTGAATTTTAGGTTTGTGGAGATGATTTTCGTTCGGAGCCACCCTGTTCTTCCCTGTTAGGAGATGTGCCAAATCCACATCACAAGTATTCAAATTTTCACTTATATGTTTAAGTTATAAATTGAAGTTCCAAAGTTTCATTAAAAAATGAAATCTAGATCTTGAGCTATTTTATAGTTTCAAAATTTTTGAATTTTAGGTTTGTGGAGATGATTTCCATTCTCCAAGGACTCTAGCAATGGAGTGTATGATGGAGATAGGAACATCCAAACCACCTGAACAAGTTGTCTAACTTTTTTTAATATTATTGAAAATTAGTTTATGTATTTTCAATTGAAAATTTTTAATATATATATATATATATATATATATATATATATATATATATATATTGTACAGTTTACTGTGGAGGATGTATTGATGGATGACCTACAAAAGACAATGGAGAGGGAACTGCATGTGGTATTGCATGGTTTTTTTTTTTTTACATGAATTTCTACATTCTCATTCAATATTAAAACATTAAATTTTAATGTTTGTACACGTGTACAGGTTCCCCATTCTTCAGAGGATAGCACAGCGAGGCTTAGGACGTTGCTGGAAAAGACATTGGATCCATCCCTATTTGCTTGATGATGCACATGTGCAACATTTTATTTGATAGATAGTCTTAAATTTACTTTTCTATATAGTGTTATTTATGCAGTCATATTTACTTTTCTATATAACTTGATACTTGTAACACTATACATTGTTATATATATTTACTTTTATTGTTCATGTGATATTGAATTTGGACATATTTTACATTTTGGATATAGTTTCAAACTACATTTACTTTTATCAAGAATGATTTTAAATTTTTACGCCAAGAGGCGCATCTACAGCCCAATTTGACCCCGATGTCAGGTATGTCACGTCCTCATACAAAATGTCGGCTTAAGTTTTAAATTAAAAAAATAAAAATAAAAATAAATATCGCATTGTGCTAGAACATATATCAATTTCTAATACAATTATGTATTATTTATATAATTTGAATGGATAGTAAATTATATACGTGAATTTGAATGGATCATAAATTTATCTTTAACAAAAAAAATTACCACATTGAATTTCCAAATTGAGTAAAATTTTAAACATCTTTACTCTTTACTAAAGTCAATACCATTTCCTAAATCAAAGGAAAAGAGTTAATTCAACACAAACAATCAAAATCCAAAATCTTTTAATATTTATTTTAATTAAATATTTGTAAAATGAATTTATACTTACTCCAGCGCTATGGTAAATAAATTAAAAAATATATAATTTAGATGTATGGTAAATAAATAAAAATTCTTTTTTTATTTATTCCATAAACCTTTTTATATTTAAAAAAACTTTAAAAAGAGGTTTTATTTAGATGAAGCCTATGGGACGAATACCATGGGACAAATTAATATTGATACCATGGGCCAAATACCATGGGTAAATAAATAAATATAAAATAGGTATAAAAAGGTATGATAAATAAATAAATAAATATAAAATAGGTATAAAGAGGTATGACAAATAAATAAATATAAAAGAGGTATAAAGAGGTAAGGTAAATAAATAACAATATATCAAATAGGATTATAAATAAAAATCTAATTATATAACAAGTCTATGGGCCAAATACCATAGTAAAGAAAAGGGGTATGGTAAATAAATAAAAATATAAATAAACTAGAGGTATGGTAAGTAAATAAAACATCTTTTCATATTTACTCCATAATCTGCTTTATATTTATGAATATTTATGTTCATTAGTTTACATAACTAAGAAGAAATAGAGAGAGAGTGTGATAAGGGAGAGATGAAGAGAGAGTGTGTATGTTTACGGGTGAGATAAAGAGACAAAGTAAGATGTATGGAAAGAAGGGGGGAGAGAAGAAGTGAGAATGAGAGAGGGAGAGAGGAAAAAATGAGGAAAGAGAGATATTAGCGGGGGAGAGGGAGAGAGGGGGAAGATAGAGATATAGATGGAAGGTGAAGAGAGGGAAGAAGAGAGAGATGGGGAGAGGAGGGGATTGACAAAGAGATTGATATATATGGATTGCGAGAGTGTGTGTGTTTAGGGGGGTGAGATAGAGAGACGGAAAAGAAGAGATGGAGGGGGATATAGATATGGATGGAGGGTGGAGAAAGGGAAGAATATTTATCACACTAGATGGATTGATATAAGTGGAGATGGTGATTTATAATCCTATTTGATTATTTTCACTGTATGCATCGATTTTAGTGTAGATATTTATTTCTAATGATATTTGATTACTTGCACTAGATGCATTGATTTTAGTGTAGGTGGTGATTTCTAATACAATTTGATTGATTGCATTAGGTGCATTGATTTCAATGTAGAAGTTATTTTCTACTCTTATTTGATTGCTTGCATTAAATGCATTGATTTCAATGTATATGTTGATTTATGATTTGATGTAATTGGATATATGACGGTACATTAATTTTAAAGTGATTGGATTAACAATATGCATTGATTTTAGTGTAAGCACAAAAAGTTATTAACAATGTAGATTGATTTTTGTCTTATAGTAATTTAAGCTATTAATATTGGAGAGCAAGAAATGATATCATGTTTGCCTATGACAGATCCATTCAAGAGATTTAAATAGTTTCTGATTTGATACCTTTTCATATCAATCTATACTAGGAAAAATGTAATATGAGAAATAAAATAGTAGAAAGAAAATAGTTTGAGATTGATTTAACAGCAACATGATCGTTCTTATTATTCACATTTTCATCTTTCAACCTATTAGCCTTAACTTTTCATTTTAAAAAAATATATCATCCTTTATAATTATTAAAATAATTATCATCTCAACAGGCGAAGTGGCAAGAAAATTTAAAATTCATGTCCAAGTTAATCACAAAATATTTGTATATTTAAAAATGATTATGTTAAATATTTGATATATTTGCCTGTTATTGATAAAATTAATCATATCTTTGATAGATTTTCCTTGGCAGCACACGACTGAAACTAGCCTAGATCCATCTTACATCTCAAAAATATACAAAAATTTTAATAATCTGAAAAATGTGACGTTGATGCCTCCGACTGGAACCAGCCTAAATCCATCTAACTCTGGATCTATCATGCGCCGAGAGGGATCAAATCTCTCGAGGTGCAAACCTTTCCTCAAGTTTTGCACTCAAAAAATAGGTTTGCACCTCGAGAGATTTGATCCCTCTCGACGCATGATAGATCCGAAGTTAGATGGATCTAATTTGTGAATGATTACATTTGGCATGTAACGATCACATGTTGCTTGTCTCATCTTTTTTTTTAAACTCAAGTTGTCATTTTATTTGTTAAATATAAAATGAATATAGATAGAAATTTCAAATTACAAAACACATGTGTATATTTTTTATAGTTGAACTACATTTGGCATGTGATCACATGTTGTGATATAATGCTTGTTTTCAAAACTCAAGTTGTCATTTTATTTGTTAAATATAAAATGAACCTAGATGGAAATTTCAAATTACAAAACACGTGTATATTTTGGATAGTTGAACTACATTTGGCATGTGATCACATGTTGTGATATAATGTTTGTTTTTAAAACTCAAGTTGTCATTTTATTTGTTAAATATAAAATGAATCTCTAGATGGAAAATTAAAATTACAAAACACGTGTATATTTTGGATATTTGAACTACATTTGAGATGTGATCACATGTTGTGATATAACGTTTTGTTTTTAAAACTCAAGTTGTCATTTTATTTGTCAAATATACAATGAATCTAGATGAAAATTTTAAATTACAAAACACATACATGTGTATATTTTGGATAGTTGAACTACATTTGGCATGTGATTACATGTTGTGATATAATGTTTTGTTTTTAAAACTCAAGTTGTTATTTTATTTGTTAAATATAAAATGAATGTAGATGGAAATTTCAAATTACATTTAACACGTGTATATTTTGGAGAGTTGAATTACAATTGGCATGCGATCACATGTTGTGATATAATGTTTTGTTTTTAAAACTCAATTTGTCATTTTATTTGTTAAATATAAAATGAATCTAGATGGAAATTTCAAATTACAAAACACATGTGTATACTTTGGATAGTTAAACTACATTTTCCATGTGATCACATGTTGTGATATAATGTTTTGTTTTTAAAACTCAAGTTGTCATTTTATTTGTTAAATATAAAATGAATCTAGATGGAAATTTCAAATTAGTGTTGTGAATAAGTTGTGAATTTATTGTTGACATATTCACCTCTATTATCTATTCTTAACCTTTGCAATTGGTGTTCAGATTGTTTCTCTATAAGGGCTTTTTAGGCCAAGAACAAGTCAAAAAAATTTCTCTTAAGTTTTAAGAAATAAATCCAAGTGTGTCTAGAGAAGTAAACAATGAATGTTAAGCAGTACTTGAACCTAAAGAAGGAAGGATAAGAAAGTGGACCACATAAATCGCTATGAACTAGCTACAAAGGGGTTCAGGCATGCGAAGGGGCATGTCTGTTAAAATTTTCCAAATGATGTTTGATGAGAACAAAATGGACACAAACACCATCTCTACAAGAAATGAGAGGAAGAGTAAAAACTATATTTTGATTGCATGTTGTAGTGAGTGATAGTTTAGATGACCAAATCACTCATGTCAAAGTTTGCTCAATTTATCACCATGAACAATAAAAACTAAGGGAAAAGATGATGAGCCAAAGTTTTCAAACTTGTACAACCAAGTAATATCATCAACTATTCTAGCAGTAAGGACATGTTTAGGATATTTTAAATCCTTAAATACAAATTGGTGAGGAAAAAAATCTATTGTTTTACCTTCACATGAATGAGTGATCTAATATGTTGATAGGCTGTAGGAAATACTTGGGACACATATTAAATCATTCAAATGACCATTATCTACTTGAACTGTTCCAAAATATACAACACTAAGAGATCTATCATCACCAAAAAATATTTATCTAGTGTTACAATCATTAAGAGCAGAAAAATTAGCTTTATCCCTAGTCATATGATAAGATGCTCCAAAATCAATAACCCATTCATCAAAAGAAGTAGAGGTTGCATTGAAGGAAAAACTAGAAGCACAAAAGTTCATGTTCATGGGAAGAAGTGTTAGAAAAAGAATTAAGAATGATGGTATGCTTCTTCATTACTGCTTCTAAGGCCTCCATCTTTTTAAAACATCTCAACTCTAAATGACCATATTTCCCACAATAGTTGCAATGTTTGTCAATCTTTTTACTCATTGATTTTGGTCATTTGTCACCATAAAGTGTAGAGGCTAGTTGAGAGGGTTTAGGACCCTTATTTTTCTTATTGTTGTGAGGTTGTTTTCTCTTTGGATGCTTGGTTTTATCTTTCTATTGGGTTGCTAGGGCCTTGTTAGATGTACCTACAATGCTAATCACTCCAATATGTAAGAGCTTGTTTTAATCTCTAATTAGAAAGATACAAAAAGATTCAAGAGAAGGTTTTTTATAGTAAAACCCGAAAACTTCTCTAGTGACATAAAATATATATACAAAAGCAGAATATGTAGAACCAAGATTTGAAAGCATAATATATATTCAACATTCCTTTTCTAGATCAATCTAACAGTCTTTAAGCAACTGTCTAAGTGTTTTAAACTTAGATAAGTAATATTCAATGCAAGAGAAATCATTAGAAACTTAAAGTCATGATTTGATTATCAAGCTAATGAGATGTAATAATATTAGGTTCACCAAATATTTTTTTCAATCATTCGAAGCATTGATTCCTTGAATATAAAATTGCAAATAAGGAGAAATAGAAATTTTGATTAAGCAATGGGTTTTTCCATTCCTATTATCCAATTTAGCTCTCTTATCAGCATTGATGGGGGGCTTTTCTTGTCCCAAGTCATTTGGTACAATCCTTTACTTAGTACATCCTCCATGTTGGATTTCCATGAGTAATTCATATTGATCAACAAAAGTTTAATTTCAGTGGTCATATTAAAATATTTTGATAGTATGGTTTCAAAATATGAAATTGACTGTCTAGAAATAAAGCTCTAAAAATACTAGGTTTGAAAAAAATATGACACTGAAAAGACACTAAAGTTATCCTCTTTTTAGAAACAAATGCATTAATGATAGCAAAGAGCTATGTGGAAGGTAGAAGTTGGCCAACTTGGTGATAGATGTTGATAGAAGAAAAAATATTTCCTTGCTAACTTTGCCTATAAACTCACTTTCACAAATAAATTACTTTATGTAGTGACCCACTTTTATAAGACAATTGAGAAATATTTTTACAATGAAGTTACTCCATAAATGAAAGTTGTATGCAAAGAAAATAACTAAAATAAGATTAAAGTTCAAGACCTCTTACTAAATAGAGTAGCTTTTAACCAAGTGAGCTAGTGCAAAAGACATAACAATAATAGTGGAGGAAAGTGAGGGTGGTGATGGTTGTTGTTATTGTTGCCTTGAACTATGTGCTTGCTAGAAAATATGTGCTCATCCAAAAACAAACAACTATGTGCTTGCCATAAAATATGTGCTCATCCAAAAACAAACAATAGTTCAAAAAAATTCCAAAACTCAATGCTAATGTAGTTGAATCTTGGTTAGTTTACCCAGTTATTAGTTATTGCAATTTTTCTCGTTTTTTATTTTTATTTTTTGAGATAGCGCAAAGCACACGACAAAGAAGATATGCAATAAAAAAAAAACGTGAAGCTCAGTTTTTGATTTTCCAAGATCGTACAGAGCACAAAGTAAAGAGCATACACAGAGCAAAAATAGTAGCAAACCAAGAATATAAATAGAAAATAAAAGTATGAACTCTATAAAAGAAAAAATCAAAAGAAAGAGCATATTTGGACTCTATACCTCCATATTTGACAAGAAAATGTTATATCCTGGGAAAATAGATACCTTTGCCAATGAAAAGAAAGACTTTTCACTTGAAAATAACATTATGGATGTAATTGAATATTTCAGACATGTTGCAACACAAGCTTCAAAATCTCAATCAGCAACTAGAGCAGTCTTCAAACAGGTTTTGATACCATGTTTGGGTAAATAGGGTATTCCATAAGATGAACACTTTCGATAACCACAACCAAATCAAGAATCACAATGCCAATATTTTTGTGTGGTTTAGAGAAATAGTCCATGATCCACAACCACTTGAGGCAATTTTATTAATGCAAAGAAAATATTTTGCATAATATAATTCTCACAATGTGCTAAAAGAAAGTATTTTGGATTGCCCAAAATGCTATATGCAAAAAAATTAAAAACAATAATGTAAGTAGAAAAACTACTTACATTATGATATTCTAAGAGAAAAAAAAATGATTTTTTTTTTAATGAATAGGCTTTAATTTTATAAGAGAAATTAAATTAAATTAAGTATTTTTATATTAAATTTTATAAGAAATTAAACTAAAAATAAATTTTATAAGAAATTAGATTAAACTAAAATATTTTTTCCAATTTATATTTATTAACAAATATGTTTATTGTTAAATTAAATATTGTTTAAATAATCAAAACAAAAATTCTTTAATCATATTTGGTATATAGAAATATTTTGAATCTAAATAATTAATAAAACATAAATTATTATATGAAATTTTTTTTTCAAAAAATCTGGTTTTGATTGATTGTTGTGCATCCCAGCAATATATAGAGGTTTAATGTTTTTAGTGATTTTTTTTTATGTAATAGATATAGATCACATAACTTTACACTCTTAAAAATAAAAAATAATAATAAAAATTTAAATCCTTCGAGAAAAAAAACAAAAATATAATAATAAATGATAAACCAGAAAGTGCATAAAATATTCATCAAGCAAATATGACACATAGAAAAAAATTTCTCCCAAAACATATCCATAGCTATCTACATCTATAGAGGAGCTATTTACATGGTTCCAACTCCTTGTTTGTGCTGTGCATAAAATTCAAACTCATATAACATGCTATGCTCACTTATTAAGTAATGATTTCACCTGTGCATGATTAGTACACCACCAAAGATAATATTCTCACCATAATATATGTATTGATAATGCAAAACACACAACAGCTCTGGATGGTAGCTTAGTAGAGGAATCTCTTCTGGTTGCTCAAATAACTAAAGAGGTTAAGTTAAAGCTTCAAACTATATGGATTTTGGGTTTCTGGAAGGTTTTTATAAGATTCCGATCAATTTATTTTTATACAAAGTTTTCAAAATCATTGTTAGAAACTTGGATCATTGAGTCATTTGAACCTCCAATCACACTTTGAAATCTACAAATCTACGTATGGATTTTGGGTTTCTGGAAGGTTTTTATAAGATTCCGATCAATTTATTTTTATACTAAGTTTTCAAAAACATTGTTAGAAACTTGGATCATTGAGTCATTTGAAACTCCAATCACACTTTGAAATCTACAAATCTACGTAAAAATTTATAGCGGAGGAGGAAGGTTGTTTTTTTTCCTCCAAAATGATTCCCTTTAAAAATTCTTGCATTCATACGTGGGCCTCTTTTCTCTGCCTCCTGAGCTCAATGGGCATGGTGACTTAACGGGTGGATTCATACAATTGTATTGAATGCACAGAGACCCAGAAATGGGAAATGGAGCACCAGCTGCCAGAGGAAAGGCTGAAAAATAATTATGCTGTATATAAAGTGTTCGAATCCTGCCTGTATAAAGCTTTCTAACGTATTCCAAAGGTACCATCCCTGTCAAATGGTTGTGATTTAAATATATATTCCGAGCATTTGCCAGAATAGGAGACAGTTCCCCTGATAGATTATTGTGACTCAGATCAATAGTGTCAATACTAATTGCTGATCCAGCTTGCATTTTGAGGTTACCAGATAATCTATTACGTTGCAGGAAGACATTTGACAGCTGGTGAATCCCAAATAGGGATGATCGTATGCTGCCAACAAACTGATTCACGCTCAGATCCAAGTGCTTCAATCTATTCAGAGAAGCTAAATTCTCCAGAGATCCAGACAGAGCATTTTGTGTCAAAGATAGATATTGTAAAGAAGAAGGAAGCAATGGTAAGTCAACTGATAGCATATTGTGACTGAGATCCATGTGTTGAAGCTGGCATTCAATGCTAGGGATTTTGCCCATGATATTGTTATGAGCCAATACCAAGATCTTGAGATTGGCGTTACTGGTCAAACCTGCTGGAATGGAGCCTTGAAGCTGATTGTAGCTCAAATCAAACGTACGAAGACTCTGTAAATTGCTGAAACTCCAAGGAATTGGACCTGATAAACAGTTCTTACTGATACCTAGAAACTCAAGCTTATGAAGATTTCCCAGGGTGTCTGGAATCTGTCCTGTTACTCTTCCAGGAAAAACAATCAATTGACGAAGGGCTGTCAGATTACCCAATGATGGACTCAGCTCACCCTTCAGTCCAGGGGAACTGGCTAGCCAACTGCCAAGATTTAGGGTTTGAACTCGAAAAAACCCATCTATCTGTCTGCACATTACTCCACTGAATGAATTGCAAGGGTCATTGGAGTCGAAGTTCCATGACTGGAAGAATACAGAACCAGGCAAATCATGCAACCCATTCCTGATTTCTTTCAGCGCTGCAAGATCTGAATCATGCAGCCTTCCATGACAGAATCCAATGTAACACAGAAGTTGAAGCAGGGCTATAAGAATAAACAGTGAAATAGCTTTGCTGAACATGTTGGGTTCTGCTGGAAACTAATTATGGTCTGTCAGCTGCCTTTCTGTTTCATACAAAAATGCAATAGGATTTGATGAGTTATCAAGAACCATGTAATCTGAGCATCTATAGGTGGTCACTGTAGAACCCAATATATGGCAGAGCACTACTTGGGGATAGGAAGTGGCTCCATTGGAGATTGTACAGTATGGAGAACCACGTGAAACCAACTGCGTTGGAGAATGTAGAAACATGCATTAGCCTGGATACTATAGTGGGAAAGGGAGCAAACTGACAAAGAAAAAGTTGAACATGGATCACAGTGAATGATTCTAAGTCAAAGAACAGGAAACAAAGTATTGCTGTGTATGTGGAATAACAGTAGAATTACAAAAACTTCTATAACTATGAAATATCCTTTTCTTGTCTATTATATGTCAGAAATCTGCGTAGTTTGGTCGTCGTCCCTATGAGGTTCCAGGTATCTACTTGGTCTGATACGGTTGGAATAGAATAGTGATGGAGACGAGAGAAACAGACTCGAAGAAAGTGATAAACAGAAGCGACCCACAATTTCATGCGAGAGTTCTAGGCAGGTTCACAAGAAAATCTGTGAGAAGAAGACAAATTACACCCGTGACTCTCGTCTCGGCTTCTTAATTTTCCTTTGCATGGTCAGCAAGGACGTAATTTTACAATACTTTTAATTTATTTTATTGTTAAGGTTGACAAATTTGGAAAGGAAATTTATGGTGTGGAATGGTTAGTTTAGTTTGTGTGGAGTTTAGGTTTTGGTAATGGTTAGTTTATTTAGTTTAGTTTGTCTGGAGTTTAGGTTTTGGTAATTAATAAGTTATAATATTTAGTTGTCAAAATAGTAGTGAGATAGTTATTATTTTTTTAGTCTAAGTATGTTTTAAATTTATTCAAAATATTGTGGAAATTAGGGTAAGATTTTGATAAAATATGGTAGAAAGTTTTGTAAATTTAAGTTATAGTTGTTAAACTTGAAGATTTTGAGTGTCTGAGGGGTTTTTGATGGTCAACACTATCAAAAACTCCTACTCCTAGATTTTTTGGAAAAAAAAGTCTCATTTCAGATTTGTAGCTTCAGTAGACCCCACAATCATCATTGGTTGCAATTCCTTAATGCAATATGACTCATCATCATTATTCAAGGAAAAATAACTACCCCACCTAGAATTACCATTTGGTTGTCCATAAGGGGGCAGGCTTTCACTCCTGTCAGGGACTTGTGTGGTTAACCTATTTCTTTATGTCTAAAAAAAGATAAGCTCTTAGTCAAACACAAGTAGTTTTAAGGCTTCAAATCTTATAAGAAAGAGCTGAAGATTAAAGCTATCTATAAAGTAATTAAATTATTTGAAAAAATATTTACATTTACTTAAAATATTTTATTTATTTTGTAAATAAAAATATGATGAATATTAAATACAATTAAAATATTTAAGGGAGGCAAATGTACCCTAGCCGTCCCCACCCCTGGTTTGTGTGTCATTTTTGCTCTTTGTTGCGACGTTTTCTCATGTTGGAGCTGCAGTCATTGTCGGTTTGTGGATGCCTCTTATGTGGCATGTGGGGCTTGCACTTGTCAACAAGGTTCTTTCTTTGTCATGGGCACCTTGTTTCGGGGCCTTCTGCTCGGGGTTCCTTGTGTTGTCACCCACTTTCTCTCAATACCATCGCCTTTGGCTTCATGTTGCTGGTGCATGTGGGGTTATTTGGCTTGGTGGATGCAGCTAGTTGTTCTAGGCCTTGCAGGATGGTTTTTTATTTGCTACACGAGTCATGGCTTCAAGTGTTTCTAGGTTGTTCGACCCTATCTATGGTGGGTCACAAGTTTTTCATCACTAAATTTCTTATGAATAAAATATATATAAATACAAATAATTAAAATAATTGTAATAATGATTAGTTAATTAATTAATAATTAGTACTGAAAAGACATGTCTAAATGGTACATGACTTTCCATGAAAAGGCACCTGTCTAGGGAAGAAGACGCTTACTCTCATTTGTAACGTCATTGTCATTCATACATTAGCATTCTATACCAAGAGATCAACCAACATCACTTTCTCCTAAGATGAGGTTAATGACCAACTATCTTCAATGCCTCGAGATAATGCTCAATAATTTTTATGACTCACTGGTTTTTTTTGCTTGCACTAGTAATATAAAATTCTAATAAGAAAACAAAATTATAAAACCTCAAAACTAAAAATAAATATCTTTATAAAATATTCATTTTTATAAAATATAACCCTATATTTTATATTTTACCATTTGAATATTAAAAACTATTAGGCCTAAGATAATTTTTTCTGGAATAGCTCTGAAATAGTGGATAATTAACTATGAAATAGCTCTGTTGAACATGTTGGGTTCTGCTGGAAACTAATTATGGCCTGTCAGCTGCCTTTCTGTAACCTGAGCATCTAGAGGTAGTCACTGTAGAACCCAATATATGCCAGAGCACCACCACTTAGGGATAGTAAGTGGCTCCATAATTTGGAGATTGTACAGTATGGTCACTCCAATTTTAGATCTGAAACTCCTCACTTGGCTGGTTCATGAGCTTTCACACAACGAAATAGAGCCCACCCATGAGGAAGGCTAATCTACCTTGGCCCAAAGGCTAGTCTACCTTGGTGAATTATTTTATATCAGACTCGCAACATTACTGGAAGAGCAAGCGAGAGAACAGAAGATGCAATGACGATTACGAGGAGGAGATGCTTGTAAGTCATTGACTATACTCTCCGCCTTCTTGGTTGAGAATATATTTTTCTTGCTGGTTTGCGGTGGTGGATGTTTCTTTGACTTATGGAGTGTTGTTCTTTATCCTTTTTTGGACGCTCTTTCCGCATACTACATTAAGAATATCTCTTTCTTGCTGGTTTGCGGGTGGGGGCTGCATCTTCTCTTGTATGTCATTCTTTTCTATTGTGCTAGAGTGGTGCATTCCGAGTATCTATATCCAAGACTACTTCTTTCTCCTGTAGCTCACAGGGATTTCGGGGTTTCTTTTGGATGGTTGTTTGGCATAGGTTTTGGTTTTGGCACTCTTTTCATATGTCCCTGATCCTTGCAATGTTGAATGTCACTGATATTGTTGAGATTTGTGAAACGATAGTTTTTATCGTATTAGCTATCTATATTCTTGGGGCCATTTTCGCCCATCATAAGTCTTCTGATTAAGCTATATGTTTTCGGGTCATTCCTAGTCTTCACTGAATCACTCTTCGAATATAGGAGTTTTAGGCTTTGGGTGGCATTGGGCGGTGTTTTGAATCTGGGTGCTTTTAGGGGAGGATGTATGTCTTTGGTATTCTGTTCATGTCTGATGCTGAATTCGAAGGACTATCGTCTACAAAATGATAGTTCGTCGTCTGTCTCATCTTCGAAGACATCTACTAACGCATACTCTCTTTCGAGTAGATGGCATCAATTATGGTGTAAATGGGTGGATTCCCTCATAATTTCGCGTCCATGCAAGAGTTTTGGTATTCGCTTCTATAAAAGATGGTGGGCTTTTCCGGGATGTTTATGCTGCTGTTGTTGTCATCTCTAGATGTGCTCTGGTTTTTCCGATCGGCTCGTTCTATCTCCGGCCTGATCATGGGCACTTTCCGACCAATTTGAATTATTTTTCCGGCCTCCTAATTCCGTTATCTAATCACGAACTCTGACTACCTTTAATGTCAACCACCCTTACTATCTGGCAATAATTTTTATCTACTTTCTCTAGGCTCCTCTATTATTGTCAGGCGGCAGATGATTATGTGATCTGGGTGGTTCGATTTCTTTTATACTCTCTAGATCGCATTTTTGTTTGGCTTTATCTATCTCAATCTATATGACCTTATCACTGGGGTTTTTTAATCT
Source organism: Pinus albicaulis (assembly GCA_034641835.2). Lineage (NCBI taxonomy): Eukaryota > Viridiplantae > Streptophyta > Pinopsida > Pinales > Pinaceae > Pinus > Pinus albicaulis. The sequence continues at coordinate 1,060,875,777 of CM076579.1, forward strand.
ATTTCTTTTTTGGGTTTATCGAATCGGCGGCCATCTCTGACGTCTCCCCTGTACTTCTGTCAGGGCACATGTTTTTATGGAGTATTCTGTTGTCAGTAAGGCCTCTAGGGAATTGAGTCTCGTAATTATTCCGCCTTTTCTTTTCTCTCCCTTCCATTGGGCTACCCATTGAATGATTCCATCTTGTCCTTAGTTATCTTCATTTAGCCATTTTCGATTTCCCTTTTTCTAGGAACACTTTGCCGTTTTGGGTCAGTCACGGCATTTGGGTATTTCATCACCCTTGATTGACGAATACCTGCTTAATGTCCTGTCGTTTTGAGATGTAGGCATTACTTGGGATTTTAGATAATATTTTATGATCTCTCGGATGCTTCTCTGACGACTCTCTGACATTATTTATTTTGGGCTATACTCGACGTCGATTTTTTCAAATCAATCCTATCTGAGGTGGTGGGCAATTATGTGACACATATGCTCTCCTCAGTCCTTATTGTCCAATTGATTCTGACCATGCGGCAGTGACGGCATTCAGCATTCACAACTGTTATTATCTTTCTTCATTGTTTTGCCCAGTTGTCCTTGTTTCATGCAGTGACAGCTTTCTGCATATCTCAGCTGCTATCTTTCCATTACTGTTTTCGCACACTTCCTTTTCTATCTGACTTTTGTACTGCCATAGGGCGGTCACGAACGATCCCAATATGGATACTTCCATTAATCGGGCGGTACTTTCTAATTCTAAAGAAGCTGGTGTATGCTTTTCGGAGGGCTTGGACAATATCGACGACCTTATTATCAGACAGGGTATCAATTCCATTCCGAAGGTGGTGGCTAGTTTGCAGGGTGGTAAGAATAGAAATAGCCGAGGTGGACGCAGTAAAAAGAAGAGACCAGTATTTAAGCACAATATGGACATTAAAGAAGTGGTTTTAGATTATGACGACCTCTGTGGCCGCGTCGCTAGTCTGCAGAAGCGGGCAGTCATTGGTCGATGGTTGTTTTCGGAGAATTGTGATTTTGATACGACCTCTTGGATTGGAAAACAGTGGAACCCTATTATTGGTTACACTCCTAAGGTAAGTCTCCTTATCAACGGTTGGTTCAGTATACACTTTATGGAAGACAAAGATGTTTATAAGATTATCAGTCGAACTTGGGTTCGTGGGAGAATTTTTATGCAGCTCATTCCATGGTATCTCGACTTCAACCCGGTCATGGAGGCTCCTAGCAGCCGGGTCATCTGGGTGAAGCTGCCGGGTCTCCCTTTGGAATTTTGGACTCTCAAAGCTCTGAGGGCTATTGGCGACTCAATTGGCAGTACCAAGTATATTGATCCGTGTATTTTGGGCTCAAGTGACAAGCGTATTGCTTGGTTACTGGTTGAACTTGATTTTTCGGGCGGCCTGCCTGGGGATGTTGATCTTGTTTGGGGTCATAGGTGTCACCGTCAACATATCGACTTTTGTGGCATTCCTTTTCGGTGCCTCATATGTCATCGTACTGGTCATCTTTGGGAGCACTGCCCTTATCGCATGCGAATGGTCCGATCGGGGGATGCGGTGGCTGGACTGGCTGAAGCACGTCAGCCTTGTGCTGTGGCTGGGGTGGCTGAAAGGCGTCGGACTAATGCGGGATCTGGTTCCTCTGTTGCTCTTGAATCAGGTAATCCTAGCTCCCCTACTTCAGATGAAGATGTCTATGTCTCTGCTCAAGGTCAGTTTGATAGGATTAGTCCTTTGTATGGGTTGGTTGAACCGAGTAATGATATCTGTAGTGTCCCAACTGCCAACTTTCGAGTCTTGGAACCAGTATCTAATATGTCTCCTTCGGATGAGGTCACTACCTTGGGTATGTCGGATGTGGGGCATAATAGTGTCTCTATTAATATCATTCCTCCCGGTAATCGTGGGGTAGGGATTGACTCGCTTGATGGCCAAAATGTCTCATCGGGTCCTCCTCTTAGTGATCCTCCTCGTTCAGGTGTTGCAGTTTCCAATCAGGAGATCCCATGTTCTGAGAACCCCCTTCGTATGTCTCATGCCGACACCCCACTTTTTCATTCATCCACCTTTACTGTCGGTGAGTCATCTGACCCTTGTCATTCAGCTTCTGCGGCCCATCTATCTCTTGACATATCACCTGAGCTAGATGACATGGTCATCCTTTCGGACTCCCCTACGAATTCTGTTGGGAGTGATTTAGATCCCATCTTGGCCAACCCAAATATTGATCTCGCTACTCTTACTGTTTTTGAGCAGCCGCCTACATCTCCAAGACACAAGCTGAGGGCGGTCAACAAATACTCTCGCGGCAAGTTCAAGGCTATCTCTCTATTCTCAGAGTCTGATGAAAATCTCACTGATATCCCCATATCGGTGAGTGAAGGCACTTGGGAGAATTCTACGGCGCTTAGAGCAAGCAACCCTGAGCATTTGTCTCCATGACTCACATCCTTTCTATGAACATAAGGGGGTTGGGCAATGCCTCCAAAGCACATTGCCTTAAGGATCTTATGTTCACTGAGAGACTGGTCATTTTTCTGGGTCAAGAAACTATGTGTTGTCGGGAGAAGGCTATCAGATTGTTTTTGAGTTTCAAGTTTGGTTGGCATGCGGTTGCTGTGGATGCGGTGGGACACTCTGGGGGTTTAATTGCTATATGGGATCTGGACAGGGTTAAGTTTAAGGCTTATAAATTTTTTGGCGGCATTTTTCTCTCGGGCCGATTTAGGGGTATCGAAGGATCTGTAAATATTATCAACCTTTACGTGCCATACAACTACAGACTGTCCTTTTGGATGCGGATGGCTGCATTAGGAATTCTTTCACTTCCTAATCTTATAATGATGGGGGATTTGAATTCTACCTTACATGCTGATGAAATATGGGGTAATGTGGCCAGATTGGATCCTCTTGCCACCTATTTGAATGATCTGTTCTCGGATTTTCACTTGGTTGATATCCGCCCGAATCCTCTTCTGCCTACTTGGTCAAACAGACGTGCTGGGGATGATTTTATTGGTAAGTGTCTAGATCAAGCTATTATTAGCGATATTCTGCTGGATAAATGGGGTGGGCCTCGTTCGAGGATCCTTGTTTACGACATTTCAGATCATATGCTAATTGTATTGTCCTGGAATGTTTTTGCTGAGACAAAAGGTAGGCCCTTCAAATTCAATTGTATTTGGCTTGAGGATGAAGAGTATTCCAATATGATTCATCGGATTTGGAAAAATGATGAGGATTTCCTTGACCTCAGTGGCTGGAGTCACTTTCACTGTAAGCTCCAAAAGATTAAGAAGTTTTCTAAAGAATGGGAGTTTCAGAAAAAGCAGGCGCTCAAACTTGAGCTGCGGGAGATTTCCAGACAGATGGCGGTTCTATATGAATCCTTTTCTGATTGTGTTCCTGATGATTCTGTTTTGGAATCAATTAAGGTACTTGGATCCAGGAAGCGGGAGATTTTAAGAATTGAGGAGGTTACCTGGCGATTAAAAAGAAGAATTTTATGGTTAAAAGATGGTGACCATAACACTCATTTCTTTCACAAATCGGCAAACGACAGAAGGAGTCGTAATGCAATATGGCGCATCAAAAGGAATGATAATTCCTATGCCTTTTCTACTGCTGAGATTCAAGATGAAGCTTTTGCCTATTTTTCTTCATTCTACATGAAGGATCAATCTATTAGCATGGAGAATCAAACTTGGGTAATGGAGCACATAAGTAGATTCTTCGACGAAGAAGCCATTGCTATGATTGATCGTTGCATCACAGGGAATGAGGTTCTTATGGTCCTGAAATCCTTTCCTCATGACAAATGTCCGGGGCCAGATGGGTGGCCTGCGGAATTTTTGATCTTCTTTTTTCATTTACTTGGTGCTGAGCTCACTGACTTGCTGGAGTGTTTTCATTCACAGGGTTATATGCCGGCTAATCTGAACTCAATGTTTATTGCCCTCATTCCAAAAGTTGCTGATCCACAATCCTTTTCTGATTTTCGGCCCATTGCACTTTGTAACCTAATATATAAGATCACCTCAAAGATAATTGCTAATCGAATTAAAGATGTTTTGTCTAACCATATTTCTAAGGAAAATTTTGGTTTTCTTAAGGGGCGGTCAATTCACGACGCTATTGCCATAGCTCAAGAAGTTCTTCATTCTATGCACCTGGGTAAAAAAGAGGCCCTGGTTATGAAGGTCGATTTGCATAAGGCGTATGACTCAGTGGATTGGTCATACATCAGAATCGTTCTGCTCAAGATTGGTCTCCCCATTCGCATTATCCAGTGGATTATGTCCTGCATTTCCACTGTTCGATATGCCATCATTGTCAATGGTATGCCCACTAAGTTTTTTGTGGCTGGCCGAGGTCTGAGACAGGGATGTGCTTTATCGCCGTTGATCTTCATTCTCATTATGGATGGCTTTAGCAAGTTAATGCACAGTGCAGAGCAGAAGGGTTATATTAAGGGTTTTGTTTTCTCTAATGCCGTGTCATCATCACATTCTCTTTTTGTTGATGATTTATTGTTGTTTGGCTATTTGAAATGTAATCACTGGTTCTACATTCATATTTTGTTTTTGCGCTTTCAATCAGCCTCGGGTCTGGGTATTAACAGTGATAAATCCTTTATCATCTATGAATTCGAAGACACACATGAAGTTATGTTCATAGCGGATTTTTTGGGTGTCGAGTATAGACTAGCGTCTATGGGTTTTAAATATCTGGGCTGTTTTATTAAACCATGTGGCTATAAAATCATAGATTGGACTTGGTTTGTCGACAGATTCAGAGCCCGAATCCACAGATGGACTCATCGTTGGCTGTCCATGGGGGGCTGTCTCATCATGATTCAAGCTGTATTATCTCAGATGATGGTATACTGGGGTCATCTCTTTTTCCTGCCGACAGATGTTGTTCACAAAATCAATGGTATTATCTCCCGTTTTCTTTGGGGTGGGGCTAAAATGGATAATAAACTACATCTTTGCCATATCGATCCTTTATGTAGGCCTAAGGATAGGGATGGATGGGGTATATTGAATACCAGGGATTTTAACAGCGCCCTTCTCATTAAATCTTTCTGGCGGGCCATTAATGGGACGGGCATCTGGTCCGACATCATTAGAGCCAAGTATATTAATGGTGATATTCCTTATTTGATCAGCTGTAACTCAATGACTTTCCTGCGCAATATATCCTACCTCTGGAGCAGCTTCAAAAAAATATTGCCCCATGTGTGCCGTCGACTTACATGGCAATTTCGTGATGGAGGTCGTATCCCAATTGGTGCTCCCGACATTCTGTCACTGTCTTTAGAGTCTGCTCCATCGCTTCGCCTCGTCCACACAATGGCCCAGAGGGGTATATTGTATTTATCCCAAACTATTTATACATGGACTACTGCTGCTCCTATTTTTAAAACAACTTTTCAACTGGGGTTGGTTGGTGCGGATGCTATTTAGTGGGATCAGCTTCGTGATCAGTTCAGATGCGCTGGATTTTGCTACACTGTAGGTGGTGATCGGGTTGTTTGGAATGGACCTCTTAAGGAGGACATGGTTATTGTACAGGATATTTATCGAAATATCAGTGCCCTGTCTCAATACATACATGCAACCAGGATTTTTTCTCCATTCTGGCACCGGAATATTCCTACCAAAATAATGCTTTTTGGGTGGCTGGTCTGGCGGGGGAAGATCCTTACATGGGACAACCTTTTGAAGCGTGGTTTCCAGGGCCCCAGTCGTTGTGCCCTTTGCGGTTTGGGTGAAGAATCCATCTCTCATTTATTTTTCTCCTGCCAAATTTCAGTTGCTGTGTGGAAGCTTTTTAGTCCTTTTTTATGAATCTGTCCTGGACGCCGGTGGATTTCATTACGGCTGCATATGATTGGGACAAATTGAAGTCTAAATACAACTCGCTTCCCTTTTTTCTCATTTGGGAGATATGGTTGGCTAGGAATCACCTCATTTTTTAGAACCGACCCTTTCTGATTCACCATGTCTATCTTGCCATTAAAAGATGGATGGATGATCGTCCTCAACATATTCCCTCAGTTATGGATGGTTCTCACCGTATTAGGCCACATGAGGTCTCCATACCTGCGGTATTCTTCGATGGGGCTTCGTCAGAAGGGATCACTAGATGTGGTGTTTGGATCAAGCTATCCAATCGGGAGCATTATCATATATTTTGGAATGGGGGCCCAGGGTCAAATAACAAAGCAGAGATCATGGCTCTTTGGGGTGGCCTTCTCACTGCATATGATTTACAAATCCAGAATATCAGCTTATACGGGGATTCAAAACTGGTCATTGGGTGGGTCTCCAATGATTATCACATGATGTCTCCAAGTCTTCAAGGATGGATGGATAGAGCTCGCAGACTTTGGAGGAGAATGGACTTCCCTGCTATCAATCATATATATGGTGGGAATAACACTCGAGCAGATGGCCTGTCTAAAAAAGGTCTATTGGCGGACTATGGGACCATGAAGGTCGAACACTTCAGAGACGGGATGCAGATAGGGGAGTCCTCCATTCCCATTCCATGAGCTTATCGTTTTGATCCTTTCTCTCTCTTTTTGGGCACTTCTTTCCTTTGTGTCTTTACTTGGATATCGTTTCTGCTCTTTACTATGATATCTTTTCACTATTCTCCCTTACTGTTAGGCTATTGTTATCTGTTATGTCTTCATCTCTATATGCTACAGAATGGCGTACGCTCTGTGGCCTTTTTCCACTTGCCTCTGGTCGTAATATCCTCAAGCGAGCCTGATGAAATTTTCGATACTTTGGGCCTGTTTCGTAATATCCTTTGATCTGTTGGTCTGTCTCAAGCGACCCTATAGATGATCCTCAAGCGAGCCTGTCGACGTTCATCAAGCAAGCCGGTTTCAATTATTTTCCATTTCACGGGCCTGTTTTGCTTCTATCTTTTCTCTCTGGAGGTCCTGTATTATGGTACCTGCTCATATTGGACCGCATCAAATGAGCCTGTATTGAGTCTTATTTCATGCATATGAGCTCTTCATTTCCAAGCAAGTCGGTAACAATCCAATCAAGCGAGCCTGGTTTACAACTTTATTTAAAGGATCTGGACAATTATTATACGAGCCTGCTTATATCTCATATCACATGTACATGCCACTGCTGTCCATTTGTTACTGAATCTCTCAAGCGAGCCTGTTTTCAGTCTAATTTCCCTTCATTATGGACTAGTCATTGTTTTGGAGGGACTTGCTAAATTATCGATAATCTCTTCATGACTGAAAGACTCATCATATCCTTTTCTCTGCAGTCCTTTCAAAAAAGTACCTTTTTGTATAGCTTTATAGGGTGCCTATACTCCTAATCATCTTCCTCAGTCTTTATGTCTATTAGTTTTGGACAGATATATCTATGGTTGGGATGGGTTATTCATCTCCAAAATGTGGCAGCCAGTTTACTGCTCACAGTTTTTGCTCTTTCATTAATGAGCAATACATGCTCTGGCTATATGTCTAACCTCTCGCTATACTCATGAGTTGAAAATGTTATTTGAAAATGCACTGTTTATACTATAATATAATCAGCGTTTTTTTCTTCTGAAAAAAGAATGTACAATATGGAGAAACATGCAATAAGATGGATGCTATAGTGGGAAAGGAAGCAAACTGAAAGAAAAAGTTGAACAGAAGAAATTATTCAAGTCACAGAACAGAAGAAATTATTGCTGTGTATGCGGAATGACAGTAGAATTACACTAACTTCTATAACGATGAAATATCATTTTCCTTTTCTTCTCTGTAATATCTCAGAAATCCGCGTAGTTTGGTCGTCGTCAATATGATACGGTTGGAATAGAATAGTGATTGGGACAAGAGAAACAGACTCGAAGAAAGCGAGAAACAAAAGCGACCCACATTCTCATGCAAGGCTTTTAGGAAGGTTCACAGGAAAATCTGTGAAAAGCAAACAGACCACCCGTGACACTTGTCTCGGCTTCTTAATTTTCGTTTCCATGGTCAGCAAAGCCGTACTTTTACAATACTTATTTTATTATCAAGGTGGAGAAACTAATATTCAGTAGGAATGAAAAAAAAATTAATAGTTTTTTTTTTTAATAATGGTGATAAGTGACCCTGGAAACATGCACCTTGAGGTGAGTGATCAGTGTCCTCTACTAATTTGACTCCTCATTTATGATAGTTTTCACTTTTGTATAGAAAGTAATTAAACTATTAAAAAGAATTAAATAAATTAAAATAATATATCTTTATATCAGATTGAAATGTTTCCATTCTTATAAAATAAAGTTAAAAGCATGTGTGTTGAGTACATTTATTGTATTTTTTTTTTTTTAATCATTGGAATTATATTAATGAGGCTGTAGTGTAATTAAATTTGAAATTTGGAATTAAGGTCCGAGTGCACACACTTTCGTGCACTTTCATGAACATCAAAATTTTCATGTTATATATGTTTAAAGCATTAAAATATGAGATCGGGTGTTGGTTATGCACATTTGTTCTCATTCACTACTACTCAAAGAAAAATGCATGATAGCATTCTGAATCATTAATCCAAATCTCGAACAAGATCTTTATCTCTGTTTTAAATTTGCAACATATCACACATTTCCTGAATTATTTTGCACTGTAAGTGTTTGGCTCTAGAAATGATGGTAAGCTTGAGGGACACATAGCAAAGAAGCTTTGACGCAAAGAGTTTAGAATGACACACCTCCAAAGGCAAGGAACCATGGTCCAAGAACAGGGCAGAGCCAGGAGAGGTGGCAGAGGGTGTGGGCTTCCACCTCTCCTTCTTGGGCTTGGCCAAGGGGAAGAGTAATTTGACGAGGATATAACACTGCCTATTAGCTACCATGAAGGCGTCAGAACGTAGGCACATTGGGAACAACCACTTGGCATATATATATATATATATATATAAAATTCAAAAATTATATTAAATTTAATTTTTAAAATACCTATGATAGAATATAAATTATGTTTTTGATATAATTTAAAACATTTTAATATAAAAGAAGTTTGACAATCTAAAGCTAATGATAAAGATATCATTATTACTAGCCTAGATCCATCTTAACTGAGATCGACCAAGCTCGGAGATGGACTATTTTACTCATTTTTATTTTAATTATTAATTTTATCTTTTAATTTATATATTTTTAATTTTATATTAATTTCATTTTTTATTTTTATGTAATTTGACTGAGTCAAAATGTTTACAGGGCAGGACATTACATCATCTCTACCATATTGGGCCGGAGAGCACCTCTCAACTCAATTATTTATTTTTTATAAGGGTTAGTAGGCGTGGGGAACTATCTATAGCCACAAAAGACAAATGGAAAATCCTTCGCATGAAGTATATACAAAGCATCTAATAACCAAGTATTATAGTAGCCCTCTGACAAGAATAAAATTTAGCTCAAAGCATTTCAATCAGAAAAATAATTATAATAGGAGACACCAACAATGTCATTCGCCACTTTTCAGTAGATCTAAAACATTTTTTAGTCCATAAAAGGATTATCGAATGTATAATCTTATTCACAAAATATAAAGAATTTTAATGTGCTAAGAGCACTGAATCCAAAAGCTATCAGCCTTGGAAATCAAGTAGCAATGAGAAACTATAGAACCATATGAGTTGTTGGAACCTTGACCTTCTATATAATTCCATGAAAACCCATTAGAACTACAATCCAACACAAATCAACCCTGCAACAATAAGAAAAGCATTGGAATTTGATCAAACAGGTGGAGCAATTGAACTGCACAAGGCAAGGTGTTTTTGTCACGTGGAGGGCGAGTTCAAGAAATATCATCCATAAATCCTAGTGTGTTGTCCCCCTTAGGCTCTATGAAGAAGTTTGGGAAGCACGCATGATGCACTAAAGTGAAATGAAATGAAATGAAATAAAATGGCTTTTAATGATGTCCACGAGATCTCACGGTCTAAGGGACCACACACTAATGCTTAATCCATATTCAAATTTTTTCTAGGCTGATTATGTTTTTATGGATCTTGAGTAAGAAATTCGTTATTTTGTGAAGCCTTGTCTCCTCAAAAATCTCACTGAGACTGCTCACCTTTAGGCTTTTATCAAATTGGCAACAGATAGCTTCATATGTTGTACATTCTTTGATAAAATGTCATTTTGTTTCTACCACCCCTCTATTGCAAAAAAATCAAGTTCATTATTCCTATTATTCTTTAGGGACCACCCATCTACCAATTTCACATCTTGGATGATGGAAGCTAGTCCTTACCTGAGCAATTAAAAATTTAGTTGTTCCCTTGATTGGGGAACTCAAATACTCTTTATCATCATGTTTCCACATTGGGTTAAATTATTTGACATAATATGCTTTCTTTTTTCCTACCTTCTTTGCCCACATGGAAATCCTAAATTTTTTTAGCACCCACCTTTTTATCTCATCCTTAGTGTGAGGGAATTCATGCATATTTGTCTCCCATTTTCCTAACCACTCTATTTTTTGTTTCATCCATGTATTTTCCAAACGATTTAGCTCTTCTTCAAAAACCAATTTGGGTCATTGGTGCTTATCCATATTTTCAACCTTCTTCAGGTAACTTAGAAAATGAATGATCGTTGATGCCACAATTGGAAACATACAAGCCTCGGCTAAGTAGCAGATCAATTAAATATTTCATGAGAAATAGAGATTTAAATGTGATGCTTCATCAGAATTCATTAAGTGGTAATCGTGCAAGGAATTGGGATGACGTTTATCACCCATGCAAGCTTTGAAAAATTCCCTCCTTGTACTAAATTAGTTAGCCACCTAATAATCGAGCTCAACTTGACTAAACCCTTGGTAATTTTGAACATAGAGGAGGAAGAGCTTGACTTGAATACAAGGTAAATTTTTTTTAATAATGTTGTAATTAGGATTAAATTTTGTAAAATTGGAGATAGGTGCGTAAAAATGCTAAGGTGGGTTATACTTTCGTGAGAAACGCATTCGGAAATTTCATTTTCACCACAGTTCAGCTGAAGTTTTGAAATTAATTCGGCCGAACTATTTATGTTGTTAACATTGATGGCGTATTGACGATGTGGGTAAACAGATTTTTTGCTGGAGATGGGAAAATCGGAAACAACAGTTCAGCCGAACCAATAGTCCGGTTGAACTAATAGTTCGGCCAAACTTTTTAAAATAATCCGGGCGGACTTTTTGTTATAAATATACTGGCCCCAGACCACAACAAGTTTTAGCTGTCGTGGCACTACTCTATTTTTCTCGTTGCTCTGTTTGTCTCGCTCTGTTGTTGTCTTGTCATTGTGCTGCTCTGTTTCTGTCTCGCTGCTGTGTTGTTGTCTCGTTGTTGCAGGGGCAAGGAGTGGAGTAAGCGAAGGTGAGAACCTGTGTTATTTTTATGCGTTGTTTTTTTTATGGTTTTTAAATTTAATTTTCTATGTTTGCAAGTGTGTTTGCAGGTTTTCTCTAATCTGCGTCTTTGGCGGTCCATGCTCTCGTTGTATGCTTGCCATCTGCGCTCTTGTTGTCTGCTCTCCATGCGCGCTCTCGCTCTCTGTAAATTTCCAGGTATTACTCCACTCCAAATTGAAATGTCATGGCCATTGATAAATTAATTTAGAGCCTAGCTAACACCTCAATCACTATCAATCCCTTATACTGATGATAGATGCTCTGTCCCTTATACTAATGATACAGTTCATATATTAATCTATTGATCATTTATTCAAATTAATCACATGATACTTTTCATTAACTAAGGTCAGGCCTACTGTATTGAGTTAAACCACTGCAGTTCCCTTTTAGCGCATTATATATAACACTTATATTTCATCTTTGTTGTATCCTCATTGATCATGGTTCTGCCTGTCTATGATTGATTTTCTATCAGAAATTTATTTGTTTCCAGCCCCTTATTCCAGCAACCAAGATATGAACTAGCAATTGGAAGTATGGCGAAAATAGGCTATTACCTACCTTTTTCTTTCTATCTTAGCTGTAGGTAATTATTGAGTTCAACCACAACAAAACCGGTATTGATTTCTTCCACTACAGATCAGGTTAGAGAGAAAAGCCCCAGCAGTGGGAAACATAGCTAACTTGGGGTCTGTTGAAATTTTAGAACTGCTGCTAGATAATATTTCACATATGATAATAGTGGAATAGCAGCTAACACATGAATCACTCTCAATCCCTTATACTAATGATATATGCTTTGTCCCTTATACTGATGATATAGTTCATATATTAATTCATTGATCATGTATTCAAATTAATCACATGATGAGCTGAAGGGCGAAAGAAACTATTCTAATCAGGCTCTATAATTGAGAAGTTGTCTAGCAACTAGTAGTCCATCTTCCAATTGTGTCTGACTCTCCAGTAGTTATATAGATCAATGGTACATAGCTAATGGTCTTCAGACCCAACATGACCAAATTTTCTTATTTAAAAACCTATAAGTTTTAGATGTCGATCCATGAGTCCAATTAATATGATTAATGATTTGACTTTCAAAGTTGACGATAATGCCAAATCTTTCAACCTGCGAGTCATCGAAATACAAAGAAAAAGAATATCAAGTTTCAGTTCATATGATAATTTTTTATCATTATGCTAAACAATAAAGAGTAAGGTGCTTAAGATTTTTTTATCGTTATCATGTGTACTCTTTAAGATGGGTGTTTTTTGAATTTTTTATTTTTAAATGGTTGTGGTATATGTAAAATGTTAAAGATAAGAAGAATAATAAATAAAAATTAAGTAAATTCAAAAACAAATTGTTGTGTTTTTTTATTTAGCAAATTCAAAAAACAAATTCAAGAATAAATTATTGTATTTTTTGAATTAGCTATCAAAGTTGATGAATTTTCCTCTAGAAAGAACAAAAGTTTGGTAGGGAACAATTTGATGCGCTCAATCAAGCAGATGAAGAAGCAAAAATATTTGAGGATCAGCTACACCAAGAGATCCAATTGGTCAACTCCCAATGCCTATGTTTTGAGGATCAAAATGACATGCTTCCCCACAAAGATGTTCCAACTCAAGAAAATTTAGTCACTAAGAATGAGGCTTCATCATAAGAGACAAAAACACCAAGAACCATTAGGGAGCTTTGATTTATGGATTTGTAAATGAAAAATTAGAGGGTGAAAAAACTCATTGGAGAGTAGGTTGCCCCATAGTAAAAATGTTAGAAGTGCACAAGTAGAGAGGGATAAAGAGTTAGGCTCTCAAATGTCATTGGAAGAGGCCTTTCAAAAAACCCCTAAACAAACCCAAAACAAGGACTCATACACAGAGAAGACACACCTATGAAAAAGGATAAAAAGAAATAAGATGATATTTCACTTGAAAAAAAGGTTGAATATGATAAGTGTTAAAGAAAACCGCAAATCCCTCATGTCCTTTGACAAAAGGTAGGAAAGAGCACAAAGAAAGAAACTCAAACTCTCAGAAATATCCAAGATTATTTGATTTAATGGGAGTGTATTTTAATCATGCATGATCATGCTTTATTTTTGTTTGAGTTTGAGTAAATGACCTAATATTTATATTTATCTCATCACTTAGTTATTTTTCCTTCTATTGGTAGATAGCACTCAAAGCCCCAACCAAATTTTTCTCTTTAGAAAAAAAGAAAATTCAATGGAATTTAATGCCTTTAAATATGCTACATTAGAGAAGAATACCATGGAAAAAACTTGACTATTTTACCTAAATTTTATTTTAATTATTAAATTCAGTTTTTTTATTAACTTAAGTTTTTTTTTAATGCAATGTACATGTCATTTCTCCCATAAACTTAAGGCAAAATTTAAGGCTAACCATGTACATGTCATTTCTCCCATAAACTTTAATTTAATATATTCTTAAGTAAAATGCTAGTGTTTTTTAAAAATTTTAAAACCATGTATACGTCATTTCTCCATTTCTCTCATAAACTTTAAGGCATTTGCTAGTGTTTTGGGAACCATGTACATTTCATTTATATGGCATTTATCCCATAAAATTTAAGACAAACCATGTACATGTCATTTCTCCCATAAACTCAAGGAAAACTTTAAGGCGTGTCATTTCTATGTCGTTTCTCTCATAAACTCAAGGAAAACTTTAAGGCATGTCATTTCTATGTCATTTCTCCCATAAAATTTAAGACAAAATTTAAAGCAAATCATGTACATGTCATTTCTCCCATAAACTCAAGGAAAACTGTAAGGTATGTCATTTATCCCATAAGCTTTAAGGCAAACCATGTACATGTCATTTCTCCCATAAACTTTAATGCAAACCATGTACATGTCATTTCTCCTATAAAATTTAATTTAATATATTTTTAAGGAAATCATTTCTCCCATGAACTTTAAGGAAAACCATGTGCATGTCATTTATCCCATAAACTTAAGGAAAAATTTAAGGAAAACCATGTACAGGTCATTTCTCCCATAAAATTTAAGGCAAACCATGTACATGTCATTCTCCCATAAACTTTAGTTTAATATATTTTTAATGAAAATGCTAGTGTTTTTCAAAACCATATACATGTCATTTATCCCATAAACTTTAAGGCATTTGCTAGTGTTTTGGAAACCATATACATGTCATTTATATGTCATTACCCCCATAAAATTTAAGGCAAACCATGTACATGTCATTTCTCCCATAAACTTTAATTTAATATATTTTTAAAGAAAATGCTATTGTTTTTGGGAACCATGTACATGTCATTTCTCCTATAAACTTTAAGGCATTTTTTAGTGTTTTGGGAAGCATGTACATGTCATTTCTATGTAATTTCTCCTATAAAATTTAAGGCAAACCATGTACATGTCATTTCTCCCATAAACTTTAAGGAAAACCATGTACAAGGCATTTCTTCTATAAACTTAAGGCAAAATTTAAGGCAAACCATGTACATGCCATTTATCTCATAAACTTTAAGGAAAACCATATACATGTCATTTCTCTCATAAAATTTAATTTAATATATTTATAAGGAAAATGCTAGTGTTTAAGGAAAACCATATACATGCCATTTCTCCCATAAACTTTAAGGAAAACCATGTACATGTAATTTCTCCCATTAAATTTAAGGAAAACCATGTACATGCCATTTCTCCCATAAAATTTAAGGCAAACCATGTACATGTCATTTCTCCCATAAACTTTAACGCAAACCATGTACATGTCATTTTTGCCAAATACTTTAAGGCAAACCATGTACATGTCATTTCTCCCATAAACTTGAGGAAAACTTTAAACTTCTCCCATAAAATTTTAGGTAAACCATGTACATGTTATTTCTCCCATAAACTTAAGACAAACTTTAAGGCTAACCATGTACATGCCATTTCTCCTATAAACTTTAAGGCAAACCATGTACATGTCATTTCTCCCAAAAACTTTAATTTAATATATTTTTAAGGAATTTTACATGTGTTTTGAAAACCATGTACATTTCATTTCTCCTATAAACTTGGCATTTGCTAGTATTTTTGGGAACCATGTACATGTCATTTCTCCCATAAAATTTAAGGAAAACAATGTACATGCCCTTTCTCCCATAAAATTTAAGGCATTTGCAATAAAATTTAAGTCATTTTCAATAAATGTTCATTCAATATATTTTAAGGAAAATGGTAGTGTTTTTGGAAACCATGTACATGTCAGTTCTCCCATAAATTTTAAGGCATTTTCTAGTGTTTTTGGAAACCATGTACATGTCATTTCTCCCATAAATTGACATTTACTAGTGTTTTTGGGAACCATGTACATGTCATTTCTCCCAACCATGTACATGTCGTTTCTCCCATAAAATTTAAGGCATTTACAATAAGGAAAATGCTAGTGTTTTTGGAAACCATGTACATGTCATTTCTCCCATAAAATTTAAGGAATTTGCTAGTGTTTTTGGGAACCATGTACATGCCATTTCTCTCATAAACTCTAAGGCATTTTCTAGTGTTTTTGGGAACTATGTACATGTTATTTAAACCATAAACTTTAAGGAAAACCATGTACATGTCATTTCTCCCATGCATTTGCAATAAATGTAAATTTAATATATTTTATTGAATTTGTTTTTTTTCAGGGATCAAAAAGCCCACTAAACATGTTTGAAAAATGGAAATTATGAATATATGTTTCTTTCTATTCCAATCCAGGGAAAACATTGATTACATATGTGCTTTGCAATATTGTGAATAACAAGGTCCTCCAAAGGAAAATGAATATACCAGGAAAAACAACAAAAAGGAAGGATATTATATTGCATTGATAAAAGACGTGGGAATAGCTAAGGAGTATGGATCAAACGGAATTGTAGTTTTCACCAATTATGAACTTGTGTGCAACAAGATGAAAGGTGTCCAAGTTAAGAAGGAGAGGCTAAAACAACTACATGGAAAAGCAAACAATATTGTTAGACAATTTCATTTTTTTAGTAGAAGACATTGTGCATGTTGGCTCCCTATAATTTGTAAGATTGACAAGAACAAATAGAAGAGAACCACATCAAACCACTTTGGATTCCAAGACCTAGCCTTCCTGGGCTCATAGAGGGCTCTCTTTGTGTTTATGATGAAAAGATTTAGCTTTATGATTGTGTTCTTATGATTTTAGGCTAGTTATGAAGTTTGGGGTTGTTTGTTTTGATTGCTTATTAGGTTGGATAGGTAGAATGTGGAAGCTTAATCCATTGAGCTATGGATTCGTAAAGGGGTCAAATTGTACATCAACTTTTCAAGAGTTTTCACAGGGCAAGATAACTATATCAAATGGATCTCTGTGGCAAGATGAATATGAGACGATAGTGAGTTCAACAAAGCTAAAGAGAAAACAGTCTCAGAATTATTTAACTATACTTCAACATAAAAGCAGTGCAGACAGACTCTGAATTCTGCATTCAAGTCCTTAGAGGAAAACATGTAAGACAACAGTTCAGTAGAGGTAAAGGGCAGTTAAAAATTCTTTAACTCAACATCATAAGAAAGACCTCAAGATAATAGTTTAAGAGAAACTAAAGAGCAGACAATCTCTGAAATCTTTAGTTAAACTTTAAGAGAAAACCTTAAGATAGCAACTAGGTGAAACTAAGGAGCAGATAGTCTCTGAATTATTTAGCTATACTTTGTAGAGGAAAACATTGAGATGACAGTAACAAAAAAAATAAAGCTACTCATGCAGCATATCTTAATCTAAAATTTATGTTTATGCTATCAGGGAGATTGATGTAAAATATGGAAAAACAAAGGAAAAAAACATTAACAAAGGGGAATAACATCACCATTAAACATAGTTCAAGGATCCTGTGAAAATGCTTGTATTACTGATATCCAACTCAAAACAGTTATAGTGCTCCAATGGAATAATCTTTGCAACTCAGAATCTAAGCAAAATCCAACCCAACAACTAAAAACCAACAATGATAATGAACAATACATGCATTATTTAACTGCAACTGAGGAGGTTTCCCTAATCCAGGGTGACATATTTGCATTTACTATAGAGTAAATGAAGTTTTGACAATTGATACCATGTAAGGCCCAAGCCAAAAATATTTGTGACAGACCTATTGTAGTAATAACTTTCAAATTAACTTCTGAGCTAACTTTAAGATATTTTTGACCAACTGCCTGTAGAATTAACTTTTACAATAACTTCTAAATTTATGTTAAAATATATCTGACTATAATATTAACTTTGTTGGCTTTTGTTAAATCAAATTTAAGATGGAGGTGCCCTATGTGTTTGAGAAGTGGTAAATGCTGAGTTGCCTTGACATCTAGCCTTGTCTTCCTCGTTGATTTGCTCTTTTAATCTTTGATCTGTCTTCTTCTGTATCTTTTATCTGTTTTCTTTTAGTGCCTTTGTTGTCACTGTATTTTCTTCCTTTACCTTACTATTCTATCCGCTTCCTTCTTAACTCTGTCCTTTAAATGTTTTATCTTTGATCTTTCTTTGACTGTCGTTCATCTGTTCTTTAACTCTGTCTTTCATCTTTAACTCGTGACTGCTCTGTTTCACTTCTTTCACCTTTCACTGTCACAGTAAACCATCATTTTCCCTTACTCTGTCATTTTTATTGAATAAAAATCATTATCTTTGAAGTAATTTTACGATCCTTAATAATCATGATCCATTTCTGCTTTTGTTTATTCTTTTGCTCCTAATTATTTGAAGAACAAGGCTTCTAAATTGTCACCTAGAGAGCCCGGTTTTAAAGAATTCTTGGAATTAGAAACGCAATTTGATTATTGCGTTTTATGGTATGTACATCACCTACAACATTAAAACAATTTTTTAATAAAACAGGATGGCTTTTATAGGGAGGCGATATGGCTTAAAGGATCTCGGGAAGTCTGTGGACAGAGTTCGGATAATGGAGGTTTTTCGGTTTTTTCATTTATTTGTGTCCTTCCAGGGCTTTAGAAACATTGTAGGGGTTTATCGCAGAGATTCAGAAGCTTATCACGGTAGAATAGGGCTTCAAAAATATTCAAAAGGGTCAACGGTTTCGTCTTTATAGCGTGAAGGTGGTTTGTGGTTTATCGCATGGTGCATAGGTGGTTAGGCAGTTTAGTTTTGTGGGATGTGATGAAGTGGGAGAGTGTCACGTGGTGGAAGGGAGGGCTACAAAACCGCCCATTTTGCAACCCTCCAAAAATTTTAACCATCGGACGTTTGGGTTTGCGAAAAAATGCAAGGGCTGTCGGATGAGGGGGTGAAGATCTGATGGTGGTCAGGCGATGGGCTGATTATGGGTTGATTTGACAAGTGGGGTCGGGGTTTAATGAATCAGTGGGTTTTAAATATGATATGGGACCCGGGGGGTATAACGAAGCGGAGTCGTTTAATATAATGAAAATGGGGTTTGGGCCAGAGTTATATTAAAGCAGGGTTTAAGTTTTTCAAAGTAGGGGCTTTAAAATAGAAAAATGAGTCGGGCTTTTCTTAATATAACAGGGTCGAGGGGAAATAAATAAAGTTTATTTAAAGTGGACCTTGAGACAAAA
This sequence comes from Pinus albicaulis, assembly GCA_034641835.2. Lineage (NCBI taxonomy): Eukaryota > Viridiplantae > Streptophyta > Pinopsida > Pinales > Pinaceae > Pinus > Pinus albicaulis. The sequence goes on from CM076579.1 coordinate 1,060,894,814, forward strand.
TTTATGTCAAAACAATGTAAAAATGGGTTTTTACATTGTTTTGAATGAATAGAGGGGAATGAGTGAAGGGTAAGGGATTTTAGTGAAAAAAATGGGGTTTTAACATAGGGAAAGAGGTTTTTTAAGAAAGGGACAAGGCTAAATGAGGGGATTAAGGTAAAACATGGGATTTCAAAGCATGAGAGTATCAAAACAAGTAAAATGAGAGATAATGGATAGTTTAAATAGAAAATAATGAAGGCAGTGATATTTTGAAAATAAATGATAATCAGGGAATATTATTTGCAACAGACTGTGAGAAATAAACAATCATCTAGTGATACTGTAAAAATACAGGAGTCTAACAGTGAAAATGTTAATAAGATGTCTGGTGATCTCAAATATGAATTATTGTTTAGACCCTCTCCTTCAAAATTTATTGATGGACATTGTAACATATCTTTGATATGTGTGTGTTTTTTACTTGTAAATGCGTCATTTTTAATCACCGTGTTTTTTTCAATTATATACCAAGTGTGCTCCCACCATGTAAGCGCAACTTGATGAACTTCATGTTTTAAAAAATTAAAATGTGAAGACTTCAACAAATTTTTGTTTAAAGTGAGTTTCACACATCAATTTGTGCTTTGAAAGTTGCATTTTACATAATTTTTGTTTGTGCTCAACATTTGTGCACTAAATTACATTAATTTTTAGAAATCTTTTGAATTTATTTTAAATAGTAATTTAAAATAATTGTAAATGTCCACTGTAGATATATATATATATATATATATATATATATATATATATATATATATATCATGGAGGATGAAAAACGAAGATCAATAGAATCCCATGCCTCTACAAGAGAGGGGGATCATGGATCGAGGGATGTTCATGGTATTTATATTAAATGTGCATGTTTTTAAATGACATTTGAATATCTAATATTATCTCCATACATACATATATACATGTGGAATTGATTTTTTATTGAATATATATATATATATATATATATATATATATATATATATATATATATATATATATATATATATATATATCCTCATGTACATACATGTATATGGAATTGATTTTTTATCAATTTTGTGAGTTAAATTAGATTTTAATAAATTTCATTTTTTATTTTTTAGGAGTTAGGAGGACAAGAGTATCTAATCCATCAATGGAGCATGGACATGGTTCACGCAATCATGTTATGGTTCACGCAATTTAATCAATCATATGTACATGTATATATATGTATGTATTTATTTTTGAATTGATTACAAATTCATATTTTTTTATCAAGCTTCCCTCTCGTTGCGTGAGGGTGGTGGTGGTACACATTCCCTTGGTGGCCAATCAATAGGTGGTGGCCAATTACGTGAGGGTGGTGATATGCATTCCCCCGGTGGCTAATCAATGGGTAATCATGTTGGTTCTCAACCAATCGGTGGTCATTCTATTTCTCAACGATATCAGGGTCACCATGATGTTGCCCAACCATCTCGAGGTGGTCATCAATCTGAATATTATTTTCATTCAATTTCTACAAATTTGTTCACATATTTTTTTATTTATACAAAATTTTATATATTGACGTAGAGGGTTAAAATGCTACTCGAAAAATACGTAGGCCAGAACGCGTTATTGAAGAAGAAGGTTGTACACCAACCACGACTTATCCTTCTAACATTTCTGATTTATCTTGGGAAACAAACATCCAGCAATGCACATTACAAAGATGTAAACATCTTTATTAAAAATTGAAGAAAGATCTTGTGTCTTTGAAACTCCCTACTGAGAGTAAAGAAAGTTTATAAATAGTTACTCACTCTTTAAGTACACTTGTAGATGTATACAAAAATTTTAGGTCAACCACTGATATTTTTGTAGAAGTGATGAGGAAAAGAAAGGAAATAGTGATGGGTCCTGATACATGCAGGATGTTAAACACATAGTTACAACAGAAATGGCCAAGTCTATGTTTAATTTCAAATAAGGGCCGAAAATAAAGATGCTAAAGGTGCAATATTTCAGCACCCTGATATAGCTTGCCATTTGTATGATAGGCACATTTCTACCTATGGAAGACTACCATGGAACGACGAGGTTCCTCTTTATTGTGTAAAATTATTCTATGCAGATTTATTTTTTTAAATGAAACTCAATTATAATGACCTTCCCTCTGAATTTTTTGGTCTTGGGAAAGGTTAATTATGTGACCGTATGGGCGTTAAGAGTGATGTTGGGTTGCCTCGCCCCAAGCAGCCATGGTAATGTTGATCATTAATTAACATGAGTCATTTTTTAATTAAACCTTGAGAAGCCATGTATCGAATGTTATGACAGATGGTGAAACATTTAAGGGATGGTTGAAGAGAAACGATGTAAGACAAGTCACGTGCCTAAAAACCGAAGCATATGCACGAAAAAGGTCCAAACATAAAGTAAAAGGGAAAAGGTAATACAAAAAGGCAAAGGTATGGTGTAAAGGATGCAAAAAGAAATTATTAAAAGGCTTGTCACTTTCATAATATGCATGTGAGGGAACTCTTCGTATGGGAAATTCCGAGGGGGTCAAGAAGTGGAAGGGGGAAGAGACCCGTACCCCCGCGGAATTACAGTGACGTGCCACGGGGTAGACCCCAGGTAAGGGTGATGTGGCAGAGTGAAGTACGGGTAAGCGTGATGTGGCAGAGTGAAGCGATGGCCCTAGAGGTCTATATGTTGTGTATTTAACTAGTCTTACAAAGAATATGTTTCAAGAACCGTGTGGCTTATGCGGCAGAAAGGTAAGGTAAGTCTCTAGGTGAGCTGGTACCGAGGCCCGTACCAGTATTAACCCTGGCACGCGGTGTTCACCTACTTCCAGCTGACCACAAATAAGGTTGCAAATGATGTACTAGAAAAGCAGGCTTCCACCGCGAGGCTGAGAATCACCGAGTTGGAAACCTCCTTGGCTGAGAATACCAGAAAAATAGAGATATTGCAGAAGGATATTGAGCAGGAAAAGAAGGCAAGAACCGACCAGCAGAAGACCATCACTGATCTCAACAGCCACCTGAAAGGTAATATCACCCTCAGGGATGGAAGAAGGATAATTTGGTCAGAGATCATTTCGGTAGTAACAGAGTAGTGGGATTTCCTGAAAATCATCGAGGAAACAAAATCTTCTGTACTCTATCTCAGAAGGAAGTTTCAGGAGGGAAATCTCAACTTGTCTAGCAGAGCCCAGCACGCCAGGAGATATGTTTCTTTCTTGAAAGGGTTTAAAGCTGGTGAGGCGGAGCAGCATGTCATAGCGATTATGTTCAAGGAAGTTGTTGAATGTCAGAAGATTATTGATAAGGAGTCTGCCAGTGTTATAGCTTCAAGGGCCCTACAACAGGTGGCAGCCAACATGGATCGATTCGATGCAGTTTGGGCCGAGATCACAACAGCTGGACTCCCATCATGTTGGGATTCTACCACTCCTTCCATGCTCCGACCATTAACAAAATATGAAGCACGTCTCCAGGAAGAAAGGGACCGAACGGATATCTTGTCAGACAAAACCGCTCGGTTAAAAGCTGAGACAATTGTTTCATCGCTCCGCCAAGAATTCACTCTCCTTCATTTGATAAAACATAAGATCCCCACCGAGGCAAGTTTCAGCAACCTCACTGAGGCCTACATCAAGGTGGAAGGAGTCGCAGCGATGCCTGAACCATCAGCGGACAGTCAGCAAAGATGCACCCAGTTTTCCAGTCAGATCGCCAGCTCGTCAGCTAATGTTCCACCACCAGTGCCAACGACCGCCTCAACCCCTTCTCATCAATGAAATACTGTCAATTCATGATTCAGCCCTAGTGGCCTTTTTACTTTTACTTTAGTTAATTTCTTTTAAGTTTCAGGTGGAATTTATATTCCACTCCAGCATTTTACTTTCTGCCAAGACTATTGTTTAATATTTTGTTTCAAAACGGCCGAGTGCCTAACTGCAAATGATGAGAGGCCTTTATTCCTCATCATAAGTTTTGGTTATTTTGATAAAGACCTCTAACAAATTCCTGGCATGCGAGGAAGATATTTTTCCAAAAAATATCTTCTCTCTCATGTACTAAGGCCTCTATATAAGCAAGATCAGAAGAGAAAAACTGGTTCCAGATTTTCAAAAGAATTTAGCTGTGAAAGAATTATTGTATGCTGGTTGTTGAAATTCTAATAGAAATGCGAAGAGCCCGTTGGGTCTCAACAAGAAGGAGTTTTATTTTAAGTGAGGATTATGGTCTTAACATTTTATAGTGTGTAACTCTACCTTATGTGATATTGTTTTACTGTTCATTTCGTTGTTTCCACTTCTTTTATATCATATTTTGGAATGCGAGTGGCTCACTAGTTTTGGTATAAATTTATCACCACTAATACTTATACTAAGCTTTTCAAGCGCTTTAAATATGGCTCAGACATGGTATGCTGTTTCACTTTCCACTTCACTCATTATTCCTCTATATTAAATATTGTGAGATGTTATTCTTTCAAAGCTATTGACATGTATGGATTCTTATCATTTTAAGCCCATCTCATGTTTAGATATGTTTAAGGAATTCCCTCTCATTAGTAGTTAATATCCTTTCTGTACTTTCTACGTAGAAAACTTCATCCGATTTTTTAAAATCTCTGTAAAGCATTTTAGAACCCAGCCCTCCTTAAAGAAAACTGTCTTTGAGTTGTCTGATGCATCTATATTGAGGACTCACTCCTTGCCTCTGCAGCGTCTTGTTATTTTGCTGACTCTGAGAATATTCTGGTTCCATTTATATTACATCACCTTGTAAAAGTTAAAGTAGTAAAGAGCCTCAGTCTGTTAAAAGTCTTGAATTATACCTTACGCTCCTTACTATATAAGATGTCCTAGGCACTGGTCTTTCACAACTCAAGGCTGTCTCTAGGATTGACAACATCTTTTTGGCGTTGTTTCCGAGGAACTGAAGTTAAGAGAAATTAAAATCCCTGGGCCTCGACAAAACCTTATTCACTCTTCAATCAGGTGAGCATGGAGAGTTGAGAGTTGTATATCCCTCACCTTGGCGACTCCACATTCATTTTTCAGGAAAATTTATTTTCAGTCCTAGCTCCTCGGAAGCCACACCTGAGGTCAGATACGTCTCAGCCAAAGACACCCTCTGTGTCTGACCCAGAGAGAATCCTACATAGGAGAAATTGGAGGGGAAGGCAATTCATCCATACTAAGATCCCACAATTTTCCTTAGAAGACTCTCCGTCCTCTTCTTCTCAAGTAGCCCAAGTGAAATGTTCTGATTCTGCTGTGGGAGAAACTGGTTATTACTCAGATAGTCTACCTCTGGGAAACATCTGAATCAAAGACGAGGCAGAATCAATAGATACCACTCGTTACACATTCCATCCCACTCCAGAGACCGAAGAAGTTAAAGAAGTCACTGAAATATCTGTTGTTAATATTCCGCCTTTTTCGTCATCACCCCAAGCTACTGTTCAATACATTCCTATTGTCATTCATACCTCACTTCCACCTCCCCCTCCTCTTACACATCAAACCCTTCTGTTACCTCCACCTCCTCCTCTAATGGCCAATGTCCCTGGCTTCCTGTTGAATAAATATGCCCCTTTGGCATTACCTCAAGTGCTGAATGATATGCCACAGGACTATCTAAAGGTCCTACCCCGATTCAATTGGGAAAACGAGATCGAAGCTCAAAAACACCTTGAGGTCTTCTGCTCTTTCGCAGAAAATTTTAATGTAGAACATATCGACATAGTCCTAAGACTATTTGTGCAATCTCTTGATGGTGAAGCCAGAAAATGGTTCAAGACACTGGGAGACCGTTCTGTCACCACTTGAGAAGGAATGGAGGACACTTTTCTCAAAAAATGGGGAGAGAAGAAAGATCATGGACATTGTCTTACTGAGTTTAACACACTCAAGAAAATACATAATGAAGGGGTGGCTGAATTTATTAAGAGATTTAACAAGTTATATCTGAGCCTCCCGACTGATATGAAACCTCATCAAACTGCTGCCAAAGTCGTTTTCGTGGCAGCTTTTGACTCAGAATTTGGTTTCTCTCTGAGAGAAAGGAAGCCTGCCACTCTGGATGATGCTCAAACAGATGCACTAGAGCTGGAGGAAAACTTTTCCTCCACTGGTAATTCAAAGGGAAAATCTGAACAGGATACCAGAAGAAGGGGAAAAGAAGAGGTATCCACATCAAGCCATGATAGAGATTCAGCTAATGACAGAATTGAGGAGATGAAAAAGATGATTAAGAATCTTTCAAGTAAGCTAGTTAAACTTGAAATGGAGGCCAAGAATTCACCCTCCAAGAATTTCCAAAATGCTCCAAACAGAGGTTATAATCCTCAATACAGGAAGCCACCCTTGCAGATATTGCAAAGGGAAAGGAAGGAGCAGCAAGACCAAGTACCACACCCTATATACTTGGAAGGTCAAGTAGACGGTCCTACCGAAGACACCACTTATGAGCAAGAAGAGGCATACCTTGCTTTCTCAAACAGTGATGAAGTTGAATGCCCCCTACATGAAAGTGATGAAGTAGAGGTGCTGGCACACACAGAAGAAAAAGTTAATGAAAGCACTGAAGATCCTGAGATCGATGACTACTGCAAGCAGTTCATCGATTTCATGCAAGCTCAGTTCAATAGAAGATATGACCTCAGATCTTCTAGGAAGAGAAATCACACGCAGGATGAGGAGGAGGAAACACCTCAAGAGGAAGCACCTGCTCAGAAGGAGGCAATGGCTCAAAGGACCCCAAGCAAAGGTAAGAGGCTTGTTAACGAATATTTGCAGTCTGCTGATCAAATTCCTTCATCTTCACAAGCGGCTACACTCCCTAGTGTCAAGCCAATCTTAAAATAAGTCAAACCTATCCTCCAGAACAAAGACTCCAAAGACAAAGAATCAAAAGAAGTGCCAGTAGATAGGTCCTCCTCTACCTTCAGTTTACAAAAGGAGCTGGAGAAGGTAAAAATCCCAGTTCCCTTGACCGAATTGTTAAAACAACCTGCATATCAGTCCCAGGTCACATCCTTTATGCTCCCTCCAGAAGTAATACACATTCCAGACAGTTTGAACCTTCAAGAAGAAAGGCCTATGGTTGTATTTGGCCCACATGTCGAAGAATTAGATGCTGCTACTCCCCCATTTTATGTGTCTTTAGTAATACATGACCTGCTACTGCATAACTGTGTGTTAGATTTGGGAGCCTCTCATAACCTTTTTCCCCTCTCGGTCATGGAACAACTAGGACTACAGATCACCCGCCCATACAAAGACATTTATTCATTTGACTCCAAAAGAGTTAAGTGCCTGGGCATGATAAAGGACTTATTGGTCAATCTGGCTCAGATCCCAGCAAAAAGTGTAGTAATGGACATCGTGGTGGTTGACATCCCTGCTCACTTCGGCATGCTATTGTCAAGATATTGGGGGACTAAAATTGGTGGATCAATCAAGTTGGACCTAATCTATGCCACTATTCCTGTTTTTGGTGGCCAGGAGAGGAGGCTGTACCAGAAAACTAGATTTGTCAAGACAATTACCAAGGCATATGACTCAGTTAATTCTCGAGTTTATAGCAGGGAGGGAGATTTTTCATGTTTGATGCTGGAGGAAGATCAGGAGTATGCTCACGAACCATCATTCTACCAGATCAAGACAGAGTCGTCAATAGAGAGTCCTGAATCCGAAATCTGGACACTTCATTTTGATGGGGCAAACTCCAGAGAAGGTAATGGGGCTGGGGTATTATTGATTTCTCCTACAGGCCAATGGGTCCCTTTGTCTTTCAAGCTAGAGTATGAAGCCACCAATAATGTGGCCGAGTATGAAGCACTTCTGTTGGGGCTACAAACAGCCAGGAGCATGAACATACAAAGTCTAAAGGATCTGGGAGATTCGGAACTGGTAGTCAGACAAGTGAAGAATTAGTGCCAAGCCAAACATCTTAGGCTAAGGGCTTATAGGAACGAAGTTTGGGATCTGGTGGATAATTTCTTCTTGGCATTCAATATCCAGTTCATGCCCCGAGAGCAGAATAGGATGGCAGATTCCCTTGCAGTAGCTGCCAGTACATTCCGTCCACCTCAGAACCCTCTCTTGAGATAAGAAACTGAGGTATGATATCGGCCATCAATCCAAGACAAAATCAAACATTGGCAAGTGTTTGAGGATGAAGAACAGGTGAAAATATTCTTGGAAATAGTTGGGGAATTTTCCAACATGGAGATTGATACTTGCGAAGAGGAGGAGGCTGAAAACACTTCCGGAGATAAATGGGAAGAGCAGGTGGCTAGTCAAAATTTTCTGCAGTTGAAAGGAAATGTCATTCACCGAGGACTAGTGCCCTTAGAAAGGATTTTTAACAAGAATGATGTTCCGCTACAGCCGAAAAAAGTGGTGGAAGAGGATCAGGTAGAAGATCTTAATCTTGGCACTGAGGCTGACCCCAAAATCGTGAAGTTGTCCAAGAAGGTCCCGAAAGAATATAAAGAGCTCTACCAGAAATTATTCCACTCATACAAAGATGTCTTTGCATGGTCTTATCAAGACCTAAAAACCTTCGATATCAGCATCATGCAACATAAAATTCCACTAAAGGGAGATGAAAAACCACATAAACAGAAGCTTAGACAGATAAATCCCCTGCTACTACCATCGATTGAGAAGGAAATTAAGAAAATGTTGAAGGCCAAAATTATCGTACCATTGAGATATTCTGAGTGGGTAGCAAATTTAGTCCCTGTACGGAAGAAGAATGGAGAAATAAGGCTATGTGTTGATTCAGGAATTTGAACAGAGCATCCTTAAAGGATAATTATCCACTACCAAAGATGGATCACATCCTGCAGAAAGTGGTAGGAGCTTCTCGAATGTCGATGATGGATGAATTATCTGGGTACAATCAGGTGTCTGTACTACCAGAAGATCAGAAGAAGATTGCCTTTACCACTCCATGGGGTACGTTTATGTATGCCAGGATGCCTTTTGGGTTGATTAACGCAGGGGCCACTTTTCAGAGAGCCATGGATATTGCTTTTGTTGGGGAGCAAGATAAGTTTGTGGTGGTATACCTGGATGACATTACTGTGTTTTCAAAAGATGATGCAGAGCACATTGAACATTTGCGCATAACTTTTGATAAGTGCAGAAGGTATGGCCTCTCCCTCAACCCACAGAAGTCTTTGTTTGCACTGGAAGAGGGCAAGATTTTTGGACATATTGTAACCAAATATGGAGTAAAGATAGACCCTAAGAGAGTAGAAGTTATAAATGGCATTTCCCTTCCCAGAAATAAAAAGGAAGTTCAGGTGTTCCTAGGCCGTATAAACTTTCTGAGGAGGTTCATCCCTAACTATGCTGAGATAGTTAGGCATATAACTGACATGATGAAGAAGAATAATGAGGTAAAGTGGTCAAAAGAATCACGAGAGGCCTTTTCCAGGATTAAAAATGCATTTTTTGAAGCCCCTATGCTAGTGAGACCAGATTATGCCAAACCTTTTATGATATTTTCCTTTGCATCACCTCACACAGTGGCAGGGGTTCTATTGCAGAAAAATGAAGAAGGGTATGAGTAGCCTATCACCTTTTTCAGTCAGGTGCTCCGTGATGCTGAGCTGAAATATAAAATATTAGAAAAGCAGGCATATGCTCTGGTAAAGTCTCTTAAAGCATTTCGTATGTATGTCTTGCAGTCCCATATCACTGCGTTTGTGCCTACAACAGCTGTTAAAGATATTCTTATCCAGGGAGATAGTGAAGGAAAAAGAGGAAAATGGATTGCCAAAATACAAGAGTATGAGCTAGACATCTGCCCTACCAAACTAATCAAGGGACAAGGGTTAGCCAAAATCTTGTCCGAATCAAATTGTCAGGCTCTGGGTATAAATCTATTCATGATAGCAAGCGAGGAGTCTGAGAAGAAAGAAGAACCACAGGGAGTAGAGATAGCTTCCCAGAAGACACATATGAAGTACCTCATCAGTCTGTGGTACAAGGAGATAGTGGAATATCTTCTAACACTCAGTTGCCCGCCCAACTGTGACAAAGCTAAATACAGAACACTGAGGTTGAGGTCACAGAAGTACGTTGTTGCAAACGGTCGGCTGTACTGGCGAGACCCCTTAGGCATCCTGCTCCTGTGTCTCACAGAAGAAGAGGTAGAGAATATAATGGCTGAGTTTCATGAAGGAATCTGTGGGGGTCATTACAACTGGAGGGCCACTGCCCACAAAATCCTGAAAGATGGTTTCTACTGGTCGAAACTCTTTGGGGATGTGTTTTCCCGGGTCAGAGCTTGTGAGAAATGCCAAAGATTTGTTGAAAGATAGAAGCTAGCACGTCTACCCATGATTCTTGTTCATGTGGATGAACCATTTCAGCAGTGGGGAATTGACTTTATCGGCGAAATACATCCTCCATCAAGTGGTCAGCATAAGTGGATACTAACTTCCACGGATTATTTCACAAAGTGGGTGGAAGCTATACCCGCCAGGAATGCAACAGATACTGTGGTAATAAAATTCATGGAAGAAAATATCATATCCAGATTTGGCTGCCCTGCCAAGATTGTGACCGACAATGCACAGGCCTTTAAATTTGCAAAGTTCGTCAGTTTCTGCCAACAGTATAACATCGCATTAGGTCATTCTACAACCTATTACCCACAAGGAAACGGCTTGGCAGAGTCTTCAAATAAAACACTGGTGAGAGCACTGAAGAAGGCTATCAATGAAAATCAGAGAAATTGGGATTCCCAGCTGAAATTCACTCTGTGGGCCAACAGGATTACCAGCAAGAGAGCAACCGGGAAGTCCCCGTATGCATTAGTGTATGGGAGGGCAGCAGTTTTCCCTGTACATTTAGCATTACCAGTAGCTCGATTCATCCAAGAAAGCCAAGAAGAACCCGATGATGTGACCAGGAGAATCAACCAACTGGTGGAGCTAGAAGAAACACGGAACCAGGTAAGTCAGAGGCTAATTGAATATCAGGAGAAAATGAAGGATATTTTCGATCAACATGGCAAGGACAGGAAGTTACAGATTGGGGATTTAGTGCTCAGATGGGATATTCGAATGGCTGATAAAGGGAAACACGGTAAATTCGACCCCCTCTGGTTCGGCCCCTTTAAAATTGTAGAACGAGGGGGCAACAATAATTTCAGGTTGGAAAATTTCCAAGGAGATTTGCTTGATGCCCCTGTAAACGGTTAGTTTCTCAAACCTTACTTCCAATTCTGAGTTAGGTCAAGAGAGCATGATGTATCATATTGTATATTAGTTATTGTTTTCGTCTTTGTTTAAATAATGTGTGTGTCGTGATGGATCATGAAGAGGAAAATCAAAAGTCCTGAATAATGGTGTCCACAGAAGATAAACAGGTGGTCTGTGAAGTTCTCGACATGCTCAAGAATGAACGTGCCATCCCCAGGTGGAGCCAATGTTGATCATTAATTAACATGAGTCATTTTTTAATTAAACCTTGAGAAGCCATGTATCGAATGTTATGACAGATGGTGAAACATTTAAGGCATGGTTGAAGAGAAATGATGTAAGACAAGTCACGTGCCTAAAAAATGAAGCATATGCACGAAAAAGGTCCAAACATAAAGTAAAAGGGAAAAGGTAATACAAAAATGCAAACTTATGGTGTAAAGGACGCAAAACGAAATTATTAAAAGGCTTGTCGCTTTCATAATATGCACGTGAGGGAACTCTTCGTATGGGAAATTCCGAGGGGTCAAGAAGCGGAAGGGGGAAGAGACCCGTACCCCCGCAGAATTACAGTGACATGTCATGGGGTAGACCCCAGGTAAGGGCGATGTGGCAGAGCAAAGTACGGGTAAGCGTGATGTGGCAGAGTGAAGCGCGGGCCCTAGAGGTTTGTATGTTGTGTATTTAACCAGTCTTACGAAGAATATGTTTCAAGAACCGTGTGGTTTATGTGGCAGAAAGGTAAGGTAAGTCTCTAGGTGAGCTAGTACCGAGGCCCGTACCAGTATTAACCCCGTCACGCGGTGTTCACCTACTTCCAGCTGACCACAGCGAAGGCCGCAAATGATGTACTAGAAAAGCAGGCTTCCACCGCGAGGCTGAGAATCACCGAGTTGGAAACCTCCTTGGCTGAGAATACCATAAAAATAGAGATATTGCAGAAGGAGATTGAGCAGGAAAAGAAGGCAAGAGCCGACCAGCAGAAGACCATCACTGATCTCAACAACCGCCTGAAAGGTAATATCACCCTCAGGGATGGAAGAAGGATAATTTGGTCAGAGATCATTTCGGCAATAACAGAGCAGTGGGATTTCCTGAAAATCATTGAGGAAACAAAATCTTCTGTACTCTATCTCAGAAAAAAGTTTCAGGAGGGAAATCTCAACTTGTCTAGCAGAGCCCAGCATGCCAGGAGATATGTTTCTTTCTTTAAAGGGTTAAAAGCTGGTGAGGCGGAGCAGCATGGAATAATGAGTCTATTCAACGAAGCTGTCGAATGTTAGAAGATTATTGATAAGGAGTCTACCTGCGTTATAGCTTCAAGGGCCCTACAACAGGTGGCAGCCAACATGGATCAGTTTGATGCAGTTTAGGCCGAGATCACAACAGCTGGACTCCCATCATGCTGGGATTCTACCACTCCTTCCATGCTCTAACCATTAACAGAATATGAAGCACGTCTCCAGGAAGAAAGGGACCGAACGGATATCTTGTCAGACAAAACCGCTCGGTTAAAAGCTAAGACAATTGTTTCATCGCTCCGCCAAGAATTCACTCTCCTTCATTTGATAAAACATAAGATCCCCACCGAGGCAAGTTTTGGCGACCTCACTGAGGCCTACATCAAGGTGGAAGGATTCGCAGCGATGCCTGAACCATCAGCGGACAGTCAGCAAAGATGCACCCAGTTTTCCAGTCAGATCGCCAGCTCGTCAACTAATGTTCCACCACCAGTGTCAGCGACTGCCTCAACCCCTTCTCATCAATGAAATACTGTCAATTCATGATTCGGCCCTAGTGGCTTTTTTACTTTTACTTTAGTTAATTGCTTTTAAGTTTCAGGTGGAATTTATATTCCACTCCAGCATTTTACTTTCTGCAAAGACTATTGTTTAATATTTTGTTTCAAAACGGCCGAGTGCCTAGCTGCAAATGATGAGAGACCTTTATTCCTCATCATAAGTTTTGGTTATTTTGATAAAGACCTCTAACAAATTCCTGGCATGCGAGGAAGATATTTTCCAAAAAATATCTTCTCGCTCATGTACTGAGGCCTCTATATAAGCAAGATCAAAAGAGAAAAACTGGTTCCAGATTTTCAAAAGAATTTAGCTGTGAAAGAATTTGTGTATGCTGGTTGTTGAAATTCTAATAGAAATGCGAATAGCCGGTTGGGTCTCAGCAAGAAGGAGTTTTATTTTAAGTGAGGATTTTGGTCTTAACGTTTTATAGTGTGTAACTCTGCCTTATGTGATATTGTTTTACCATTCATTTCGTTGTTTCCACTTCTTTTATATCATGCTCTGGAATGCGAGTGGCTCACTAGTTTTGGTATAAATTTATCACCACTGATACTTATACTAAGCTTGTCAAGCGCTTTAAATATGGCTCAGACATGGTATGTTGTTTCACTTTCCACTTCACTCATTATTCCTCTATATTAAATACTGTGAGATGTTATTCTTTCAAAGCTATTGACATGTATGAATTCTTATCATTTTAAGCCCATCTCATGTTTAGATATGTTTATGGAATTCCCTCTCATTAGTAGTTAATATCCTTTCTGTACTTTCTACGCAGCAAACTTCATCCGATTTTTTAAAATCTCTGTAAAGCATTTTAGAACCTATCCCTCCTTAAAGAAAGTTGTTTTTGAGTTGTCTGATGCATCTATATTGAGGACTCACTCCTTGCCTCTGCAGCGTCTTGTCATTTTGCTGACTCCGAAAATATTCTGGTTCCATTTATATTACATGCCCTTGTAAAAGTTGAAGTAGTAAAGAGCCTCAGTCTGTTAAAAGTCTTGAATTATACCTTACGCTCCTTACTGTATAAGATGTCCTAGGCATTGGTCTTTCACAACTCAAGGCTGTCTCTAGGATTGACAACAGGTAAGTCAACCTCTTCCTGTGGAAACTTTGCGGTCAAAGATGGATGCCACTTCTCAGATTAGTCGCGAAGCAACGAATGTCATCATATACAATGTTCAGAGTTGACTTAGTGGAATTGATGTTTGTCTTAATTGACAAAGAGCATGAGAGAATTCACATGATAATTTTGTGTATCATACAGATGATGAGATAGATAACATGAGTATTGAAGAGCTCAGAACATATGCAAATAATTGTCGCAATGGTTGGTAGGACTTAATTATTCATGAGGAAGAGGGCATGGGATTGGTATATGTTAATGGTTAGGGTGAATATTTTAACACATGTACAATTTTCAATAAATATATATACACACATTTATTTGTATATTTTAATCTAACAAAAATGTATCATATATGTGAACACCATTTGCAGTTATCACGCTTGATGAACGAAGATTTTAATATCACGGTCGAAGCTTCAAGTTCTCACAATCAAGATGATATGTTGGAAAATGTTAGTGTTTTTTAAGTGTTCATGATGTTAATGTACAATTATTTTAATCTATTATTATAACGATATCATGATGACGTATTTTTAAAATAAATAATTGTGTACACATGTACATGTATATAATTAAATGTTAACAGATTTTGATTCTGTCTGATGTTTTTGCAATGGAGGTACTCTCTTCTTCCCTATTAGAAGATGTGCCAAATCCACCGTCACAAGTATGAACAATTTTTCACTTAAATATGTTTTTAAGTTATAAATTGAAGTGAAAGTTTCATTAAAAAATGAGATATAGATCTTGAGATATTTTACAGTTTGAAAATTGTTGAATTTTAGGTTTGTAGAGATGATTTTCATTCGGATACACCCTCTTCTTCCCTGTTAAGAGATGTGCCAAATCCACCGTCACAAGTATTCATTTTTTCACTTACGTTTTTAAGTTATATATTGCAGTTCAAAAGTCCCATTAAAAAATGATATTTAGATCTTGAGTTATTTTACAGTTTTAATTTTTTTGAATTTTAGGTTTGTGGAGATGATTTTCGTCTGGAGCCACCTTATTCTTCCCTGTTAGGAGATGTGCCAAATCCACTGTCACAAGTATTCAATTTTTCACTTATATGTTTAAGTTATAAATTGAAGTTCAAAAGTTTCATTAAAAAATGAGATCTAGATATTGAGTTATTCTATAGTTTTAAAATTTTTGAATTTTAGGTTTGTGGAGATGATTTCCATTCTCCAAGGACTCTAGCGATGGAGTGTATGATGGATATAAGAACATCCAAACCATTTTAACAAATTGTCTAACTTTTTTTTTAATATTATTGTAAATTAGTTAATGCATTTTCATTTGAAACTTTTTAATATATATATATATATATATATATATATATATATATATATATATATATATATATATATATATATATAATGGTTTACTGTGAAGGATGTATTGATGGACGACCAACAAAAGACAATGGAGAGGTAACTACATGACGTATTGCACGATTTTTTTTTATTTTTTGCATGAAGTTCTACGTTCTCATTCAATTTTAAAACATCAAATTTTAATGTTTGTACAAATTGTGTATAGGTTCCCCATTATTCAGAGGATAGCACAACGAGGCTCAAGATGCTACTGGAAAAGACACTAGATCCATCTCTATTTGATTGATGATGTAAATGTGAAACATTTTATTTGATAGATAGTCTTAAATTTACTTTTATATATAGTCTTGTTTATGCAGTCATATTTACTTTTCTATATAACTTGATACTTGTAACACTATACATTGTTATATATTTAATTTTATTGTTCATGCGATATAAATTTTGAACATATTTTACATTTTGGATAGTTAGATTTGGAATGTGATCACATGTTGTGATACAATGTTTTGTTTTTAAAACTCAAGTTGTCATTTTATTTGTTAAATATAAAATGAATCTAGATGGAATTTTCAAATTACAGAACAATTGTGTATATTTTGTATAATTGAACTACATTTGGCATATGATCACATGTTGTGATATAATGTTTTTTTTTTTAAACTCAAGTTGTCATTTTATTTGTTAGATATAAAATGAATCTATATGGAAATTTCAAATTACAAAAAACATGTGTATATTTTGGATAGTTGAACTACATTTGGCATGTGATCACATGTTGTAAAATTTTGTTTTTAAAACTCAAGTTGTCATTTTATTTGTTAAATATAAAATGAATCTCTAGATGGAAAATTCAAATTACAAAACACTTGTATATTTTGGATAACTGAACTACATTTGGCATGTGATCACATGTTGTGATATAATGTTTTTTTTTTTTTTTTAAACTCAAGTTGTCATTTTATTTGTTAAATATAAAATGAATCTAGATGGAAATTTTAAATTACAAAACACATACATGTGTATATTTTGGATAGTTGAACTACATTTGGCATGTGATCACATGTTGTGATATAATGTTTTGTCTTTAAAACTCAAGTTGTCATTTTATTTGTTAAATATAAAATGAATGTAGATGGAAATTTCAAATTACATTTACCACGTGTATATTTTGGATAGTTGAACTACATTTGGCATGTGATCACATGTTGTGACATAATGTTTTGTTTTCAAAAGCAAAGTTTTCATTTTACTTGCTAAATATAAAATGAATATAGATGGAAATTTCAAATTACAAAACACGTGTATATTTTGGATAGTTGAACTACATTTGGCATGTGATCACATGTTGTGATATAATGTTTTGTTTTTAAAACTCAAGTTGCCATTTATTTGTTAAATATAAGATGAATCTAGATGGAAATTTCAAATTTCAAATTTCAAAACACATACATGTATATTTTGGATAGTTGAACTACATTTGGCATGTGATCACATTTGTGATATAATGTTTTGTTTTTAAAACTCAAGTTGCCATTTTATTTGTTAAATATAAGATGAATCTACATGGAAATTTCAAATTACAAAACACATATGTATATTTTGGATAGTTGAACTACATTTGGCATGTGATCACATGTTGTGATATATAATGTTTTGTTTTTAAAACTTAAGTTGTCATTTTATTTGTTAAATATAAAATGAATCTAGATGGAAATTTCAAATTACAAAACACGTGTATATTTTAGATAGTTGAACTACATTTGGCATGTGATCACATGTTGTGATATAATGTTTTACTTTTAAAACTCAAGTTGTCATTTTATTTTTTAAATATAAAATGAATCTAGATGGAAATTTCAAATTACATTTAACACATATGTTGATACATGTTATGCATTTGAACATTGTGCGAATGTTATATAATTTTAGGATAAATCTATTATTTAGGTGATATTTAAGTACATTTTTCATGATCATACATGTCATTTAAAACAATCATAGATTAATTTTAAGATAAATCTATTATTTAGGTGGTATTTAAGTACATTTTTCATTATCATACATGTCATTTAAAACAATCATAGATGGTTTTACATATCTAATTTCATGAATATATGTACATAAAAATGATTGAAGTACATTGTTGAATATATGTAAAAATGATTGAATTACAATACATATCGATGTATATATCTAAAAACAATCATAAAATTCTAGCTATTCATAGATCTGTCAAACGATCATAAAATTTTAAAATTGCATTAAAACATATATTCATTGCACAACATTTTTCATTAATGTACATATAAAAGCTACTTTCAGTTGATAGTAAACTGGAAATTACAAAACACGTACCACACATTTTACATTCAAGAATGAATATTATTACAATTTGCTTAATAGATGCATCTAAAACAAAATCGTGCAACTTAAAATTTGCATTATATCATCTATTCTAGATACACAGATATGTACATTTTTCAATAATGACATTATGACAAATTGTACCAGAGCATGTATGAAATCGTTTAGGATCAGATAATCTGCATGTTTATGTGTACACGTGTATAAATTACTCATGTGCATGAACCAAAACAATGTACATGTGCAAACACTTGTACATATAACATAAAATATACATATTATAATAATTGTAAAAATAAGGAATGCACAAAAAAAAGGCTAGTTCAATTTTTAGTTGAGTTATGGAAGTTCTAAAAGATGAATCCCAAGAGAAGAAATTGTTGGGCAGTTCAATCAAAAAAATTCTAATGGAATTCCATCTTCAATGATCCGTTCATGATCGGCTTTTGACATTTTCCATTTCTTAATTTTCATTTTTTTCTTTGATTGAACTTCTATCAACTTTATGTGTGCTGCACACACCAAGAGACTATATTGACAACTTATGACATCAGGTTCATAATCTTGAAAGTAAACAAAATTCTGACTTTGATGAGTTTGTTGGAAAAAATAACCTTTCAGTATAATAGACCCTCTGTCATATGTAAAGTCGTTATCATCATAGTTTTCCAATAATTTCATCTTTCGTTCAGTGCAATGCATCAAATAATACTTCACATTTTCATCATTGTTAGTAGTTGCAACTACAACAAAACCATCTCCTGCACAATAAAAAAAACTTACATTTAAATTTAGATCATAATTAACATGAAAAATTAACATGTTTACTTGATTTTATTATCTACTTCTAGATATCTATCATTTGAAAGAAATTAAAATGTTACATTCTCTAACAAGATCATAAACTCGATCACCTTCAGATGATACCGTAGTCTCCTCTGATTGCATTTCTTCAAAATTTGCAACGGACATTTTCCCCTTTGTATTTAGTTTTGTATGTTGCAATTATTCTACATACATTTTGCTTTCACAAACATCATTGGATTATGTGTTTTTTATGCAAACATGACAAAAACAAGAATATTTTCGTTTATTCAATGCAAACACATTTTTCGACAACTTTGTTTTAATTGAATGCAATTTTTGAGCCCCCTTTATTGTTTCAACGTCATCTCCAATTGATCTATCTACATCTTGAACCCCAATATGCCAAAAAAACCTATATGGAAGTTTAAAACAAGAATATAAATATTTTATTCAAATTACCATCAAAGATAATCATTGTGATAAATAATGCTTAAAATTATAAATCCAATAAAAATTAAATCATGTACCTTCGCACTTCCCTTGATCAGTTAGTCTCATGGCTTACTGCAACGATGCACTATTGAACAACTTGTTTAGCTATGATAAGTTGATTTACAGAGTCGTCCATTTGATATCTTCGAAGTGTTCGTTTTATACATTCCCCTTCATCGTCATGTTCTTCTTTTCCATGACCACTCTCAAATAAATTCCAACAATGTTTAATGCTGGTTTTCATATGAAGATGACACAACCAAAGGAATGATCATGAAGATTTGAATTAACCTGTGCATCCATCTGACCATATCCAATGTTCATTGAATTTTATTTCACAACTTTTCAAGGAGTCATAAATCTTTTCAAAACAATGTTGTACAAAATATGTATCATGTGTACGATCGTCACTGATATTAAGGTGATATTCTTTAATAACATGCTGATTTTCATTGGTGCTTTATATATGATCAACATTTTTTTCAACATGTCTATAATATATAATATGGAAAAGCATGCAGACTTGGTCATAATGATAGTATTCACTCTGTATTTCTTTTTGTGGAACAAATGTGTAATTTTCTGCAAAATCAACTATTGACAAAATGGTCCCTGGTGGAAAAAATTCACGGTATTTTTTGAATTTCAAGTTCTGACATCGAGCTCTATGGGAATGCTTGGTGTATTTATAAATTTCCGCCTCAAACTTTCTCAAAAACTCTATCAAAAAAAATTCTTCTTCTTGTAAATCAACTCTTTTAGCCTTGTAGTACTACTTGAACCAATCGATGTATGAATATATCCATATCTCTTCCATTTAACTTTTATGTTGGACAAATATTAATCATTTATATAAGTACAATATTTGTTTTGAAATTTAGTCAAATTTCCACAACCATCTTATTTTTTACCACCAACACATATCTTTTGGTAAAATAATTCATGGCTTTCTCTTCCACATAGAATTTGAGATATGAAATAATGGATAGTGGAAGGAGGAGGTGAATCTTTCCAAAATGTTTTACAAAAATTAAGGAATGTGTCATAATATAACTGAAATTCCACATGATAACGACAACAACAAGTGTTGTGTATGATGATAGGTTTAACATACCATGGTTTTTGTTGCACAAAAGCACTAATTGAGACATTAATTTCATGATTCTCTTCTATTAACTTGTTGAACAACTCTATCTAAGTGGTGTCTAAGAAATTTTTTGCATGTTCTTCATGTTGATTTCGTGCTATTCTTCTTCGCATCACATCCCTTGATTTTGGTGAAACACACGAATTTTTCATCCAATATTCATATATTATTTTTTTAACATCTTCTCCACGTCTACCTTTATATGGTTGCCTACAAATATTTCTCCAACGTGCGAGTTCATTATTTAAATCTATTTGCAATCAAAATTTCTGATGTTTGTGCAAAGTTTTTTTTGAGGTTCCTAATGCTTGTGCCATAGGTTTTACCAAGTGATTCTCTTTAGTACTTGATTAAACCACTGACATTTGTATTTCTCTACGTGCATCTAAAGAAATTTTCTTTCTAGATCTTCCAATTGACTTTAGAGAACTATTTATATTTTGTATCACATTTTCCTTCATTTTTTAATCTTTTGTTGATTTTTGAATACCCAATAAAGTTGTAGCTTCTTTTAATTTCTTTGATGTTAAGAGAATTTTCAACATTTGGGCTTGAACTGCCATAGTTTCATCATTGAAGAACAAATCAATAATGTGCATAAAATGATATCATATAACATGGTCATATTTTTTATCTACATGTGTATGTGTCAACATTTTCTATCTAATCATCAATATTGATTTCATCTGTACTTGTTAGAATTAAATGTACATAATGAGTTTACATATTCAATAAATAATTAAATTAATAAATATGTATAATTTCAATAATACAGATTCAACATATATATATATACATACCTGGTGATTCAATTTCTTCACTTGAATTTCTTTCAAAATTTTCAACATCTTCAATCATTGGTTCAATATCTCTTTCACTTTCTTTTTCAAAATTTTCTATCTCATTATCAATGTTTTGAGGAATATCTCTCTCTATTTACATTGCAAAATATTTTTCAAATTAATTCATCAAATAAAAATTAAGTTTCATAATACACTAGTCAAATTTTAAATATCAAATTTATAATATTTACATTTACATACCTGCTTCAACTTCTAGTTGAGGTTGATTTTCCCTTTCAATATTTGAGTGTTCTTCTCTCTTTTTTTGTGATATTTTCTCCCCTATTCTCTACATTCCTCAGGGTCTCTTGTTCGATCATATTTTCTCTTGCAATTCCTTTGATTTCCCGTGATAATTTAATATGAAGCTCAAAAAAATTCCTTCAAAATCCTGTAAAAAAAAACTTACTACATCAAAATTTAGACAAAAACTCAATTAAAAAAAACATCACAAAAGATTTAATTTAAGAAAAACTCATTTTAAATTTTTTGCACAAAATACATACTTCAACCCAAAACACTTACTTTAAAAGTTCCGCCAAAGAAATGTCTTTTAAAAATGAAATGAAGCTCAGAATATTTCCTTCCAAGTCTTGCAAAAAAAATTCATTTAGAAAGTTAGACAAAAACTCACTTTAAAAAACCATTATAAAATATTTACTTCAACCCAAAACACTTACTCTAAAAAATGTCACTTTAAAAAATACCTCCAAAAAATGTCCATTGAAAATTAAACCCAACCTCTTAAAAAATGTCACTTTAAAAAATACCTCCAAAAAATGTCCTTTGAAAGTTAAGCTCAAAAAACCTCTAAAAAACTGTCACTTAAACAAAATACCTCGAAAAAATGTCCTTTGAAAATTAAGTCCAAAAAACCTCTAAAAAATCTCACTTTAAAAAATACCTCCAAAAAATGTCCTTTGAATATTAAGCCCAAAAAGAGTCCTTTGAAAATTAGGCCCAAAAAAATTTCTTTGCAAAATCAGGCCAAATGAAGAAATGTGTGAAAATATGCAAAAATAATGATTTCGTTTTTGGTTATTTATATAGCTGCGAAATGTTGTTTTGGAGGGGCTTCATTGAATTTCCTTGCCGATGTAAGTTGCGAGCAAAAGTTTGGCCGAACTTTTGTAAAAACTTCGACCGAAATTTTGTGCCGTTAGAATTAATGGACGGAATAAAAAAAAATTCGGACGAACTAACATGTTTGCAACTACACACCAGCTCGGCTCTGAACACATTTCTTCAAATTTGGTCCATCAAAATTTATGAATTAATTGTCGGAACCAAGACAAACATTTGCAGAATTCAATCTACTTTCAGGAAATATAACTTTTATGGAATTCCATAAATATTTACTAATTTTAATTAATTTTGTAATAAAATGGGTGCAAACAATTTTTGAAGTTCATTATGATTCAGTGAAATCAAAATTCTGTATCTTCCAAAATACACTGTAAAAAAAAATGAAAAAACTATGGTGTATTACATTGGTCTGTCATCTGTAATGAGTAGTTTTTAGATTTTTAGTTTATAACTAATATGTTGAGAAATTTCACGTGAGTCTAAACATATTCAAAATATGCAATTTTTTCATATTGGATCAGTTCAAAAAATACTAGTAATTATGATATGCATCAATTGGTTTCGTAAGTATAACAATACTAAAGTAGACTCTGTCTAGATTGTTGTAACACATTGTTTTTCTAAAAAACACAAAGTTTTCAAATAATACACCAACGCATTTTAAAATGACTTTTTATGACTATTTTGATTTTTAAAGAACACACACTCAAAGAAATGTTAAGTTGACATATCAAATGTGAATAAAAAATTTCCAAAAGTAAGTAATAGAAAGCTAATAAAATTTCTGACAAGTTTTATTTTTATTGTAAAATTAAATTCTAAATAGAAAATTTGTTTTGGCTTGCAAAAAGTTGAACAATAGAAAAAAATGATATTTTTTTCTCCAAAAAGGGCAAAGTGTAACCCAACTTCACATTTTCACCCAGGTTATAGTATAATTTTTAGTGACAGAACTCGGAGAAAAACCAATGTGAGAAAAGGTGGAAGTAAAAGGAAAATAAAAAGGCATAGATAGAGATGGGTAGTAATATATGGCCTATCACGCTCTCTAAATGTTTTTTTTTCAGAAGAAAAAAACATTGGAATTGTATAATATTACTATAGAATCTAGTACATAAAACAGTGAAGAAGAGACATCTTAGAGTATATGCCAAAGATAAATCTCTCATATCCGCTACCCAAAAATCAATATATGTAAATGTTCAAAAACATGTTCATATACTTATTTATACTTATAGAAAGGCATCCATAAAGTCCAAGAAATAGTGCAGGAAAAAGGTAAAAAACATGAGACTAGTCCAAAAACGAGACATGTAATAACAGCGAGACTATTTGAAGTTATGGTAGTTGGATCACTCCCTTTGCCTGAGTGTTGTTGTCCACAATGTATCTATACTGCATAACCCTGAAGTCTCCATTGAGACCATTCGAAAGAGAATTTTCCACCATGTTGGATTCACGATAGATATGTCAGTGAGTAGTTCCCAGAAGAGAAACCATAATTTTTTTTATGTGATCCATCTAGCTAGATAAGTAGGGGGGGTCAAAAGCAGTAAGACTCGGGATACCATCTACGTTGGTTTTAGAGTCACCATAAATGTGTAGATTTTCCACTTGTTGTTTGCTGGAAAACCATAGTAATCCCCATAGTGCCAAAAAAATTTCCCTTGTATGATTACCTAATCTACCATTCCATGAGCAAGGATAATTTTAAGGATGGAAAATTATCTTGAAGTTAAAAAAATTGGCGAATCTCACTAGTCCCTAATATGCAAAATATAAAATGTTTATCGATGTATTTGTAAAATTATTCAAATTTATAATGATATTATATATATATTCTATATATTGTTGGCAATTTTTAACATAAAATAATTTTATACTGTAAAATTTGGGCGAATCATTTTTATAAAAAAAAATGGAAATTGGTGAATCTTTTTTTTTTGAAAAACCATGGAAAATTAGCCCACCCATGAATATTAGCCCCTAAAATTTTCCATGTCAATGAGAGAGTGTATTGTTGTGTCATTAATTCTAAGCCAAGCACCACATCTGCGTTGTCCGTGTTGTGCCACTCCATCAAAATAAGTTACAAGGAAAAGAAATTTAGGAGGAATATGGCGATAGGAAATATATTTTCTTATGTCAGATGTACCTGTAAGAGTGGAATTTTCACAGATGGAATTTTGAATCCTTGCTCAAACTAGACCAGAGGGAACTTGTTATAATAGCTTTGATCCTAGATTGAATAACAGATGGTATCACGAATAAGCGTGCCCAGTAAGTAATTATTTGCTATAGTACGGCTTGGATAAGAATGTATCTTTCCCCCATTGACAGCTACCTATTAGTCCATGAATTAAGTCTCTTCTTGTATGTTTCAATGATCCAAATCTAATCTGAAATCTTGTAGTTATTTGTCTTTAATTTAAAGCACAAATAGAGAAACCCTCATTCATAGGGGAAGATCAAACTCTGAATAAACCTATAATAATCTCTATATCGCACCTAACTCCATATGAAAAAAAAAGATTTTATTTTGAACCATTTGAAATCATACCCGAGGAAACACCATAACGAAGGAATATATAATAGAGAGCCGATCATTGTGACCTTGAAACTATACCAAAAGTAAATGTATCATCAAAAAAGAAAAGGTGATTAATACCACACATTGAGATATACACAGACCTTAGAACAGACCCCATGATTGTGCCTCTCGAATCTTCAAACTAATACCATCCATGATAAGAATAAAAAGTAAACAAGAGAGAGAACATCCCTGTCGTGGTCCTCTGCCCACTATGAAAGATATTGAAGGATATATGTTAATCAAAACAACATAACTAACAAAAGAAATACATTCCATAATCCATTCCATGTTTTGTATATGTAAACCAAACTTGGCAAGTATGAGGCGAATGTAGGACTAGTCCACGTTGTCATATGCCTTCTTAAAATCGACCTTCATAACCAAAGCATCGCTCTTTTTGGTGTGTATAGTGTGGATACATTCCTGTACTGTAGTTATGGCAAGATGAATCAGTCATTTGTTCAAGAACCAACATTGTTCCCTAGAAATGTGTTTGGATAGGGAAAGAGCTATATGCCTTCCAATAACATTAGAAATCATCTTGTATGTGATGTTACAGAGTGATATTGGCCTAAAATACCAAAAAGAGAAAGGATTGGAACATTTCGGGACAAGAGCTAAGAAGATAGAATTTATGGCTCACGTAATATGTCCAACTGTTCTAGATTCTTGAAATATCTCCAACAGATCCTATCCCATTAATTCAAAAAAGTGTATAAAAATCTCCACAGCCCATCCATCGATTCCTAAGAATTTATCTTTAACAAATGATTTTAGTACCAGTTGTATTTCTTCCAATTGTACTGGACGATAGAGGGATTCATTTGTTTCCTTATCAAACATAACAGGACAGTTTTCCAGGTCCCATAATTGGTCCACTATATCCACACCCGTTCTAGATTTATAAATCTCTGAAAAAACCTACAGGCTCTATTTGGATTTCCGAGGTTGTATGTATACTCTCCACACTGGATGTTTCAATGTGCCATACTGTATTTATGTGCTTTCTATGATTAGCATATTGGTGGAAAAAACGCGTGTTACAATCTCCCTCTCGTAACCAAATAGCCCTGCTTTTAAGGTGCCATGTGGCTTCTTGAATCTCTAGAATATGTTTTTTCTTCTTTCTAGTTATTTCAAATATTCCAACTCATGTTGTGTTTGATTTTTCTTTTCCACAAGATATCCAAAATCTGATATGTCTTTGGTAATTTGTTGCACTTCCAAAATCAATTGTTGCTTTGTCTTCCTTTCCCAGGTTCTTGTCCGAATTTTCAGTAGATTAAGCTTTTGGGTAAGTATGTGCATGGTTGAGGCCCCCTTAGTCCTCTCAACTGAGGCCCATGTAGCAAATACAATAATATTAAATTCATTATCCTTCATCCATACCCTATTAAATTTGAAAGGGAGCCCCAATCTTATATTTTACATTCTCCATTGAAGCATAATGGGAAGGTGATCTGAGTGATATTTCCTATGGATCCACAATTTCATGTTATCCATAGTTTCCACCAAGTTCTCATGTACCAGGAAACATTCTAATCTCTTCCTGATATGATCACGCCCACCATGTGATTAGTCCAAGTAGGAGAGAGTGGATATGGAAAAATATCAACTATATGGTAAGCTGCAAAAAGAGAATACAAATGGTCAGCTAGGGGATCTGGCTAGCAATGGGAGCCCCATACTTCCTATGAAGATAAGGTAGAATTGTAATCACCCACCATTATCATACCACCCTTCTTAAGGATGTGACATGATTCCATACAATCCCAAAAAAATAGTACGCCTTCTACATGGTGCATATAAATTAAGAAAATGAATGTGGTTGGGTATCCCACAAAAATGGCCATTTAATAGGATGTCAACAAAAAAATTGAAAGCACGCAATTTATCCCACCCAAGATCCCACATTGAAATAATGCCCCCAGAAAAACCAAAAGAAAACACTCCCACAATGTTCCAGTCGGGACAAATGGAATGAAAATATGAAATAGCATGAGAATCATCTGCAAGGGTCTCCTGAACCAGAATAATGAAAGGGTCAATACTATTGATCAGGTGATGAATGCCCAAAATTTTATTGTGGTCACCTAACCCTCCTATATCAATGGATAGGATGTTCATCATGAGGCTAAATGAGCAGGTGGTTTTGCACTAAGGGCCCGAGAGTCAGGGGTGGAAATAATAGGAACGTCTCTCAATCCCATAGGTTCACTAAACAGAACAAAATTTGCCATAGGTCATCCCCAAAAGTGTTTTCCTCCTTTTCCACCTCGCTCACGAACAATGATGTTAACGGTAGATCCAAGATTGATAACAGAGGATACAATATTTACACTACCATTTGGGATGGTAAGAGCCTTCAGATCCATCGCCAGGTTAAGCATGAGAATTTCAAGGTCGCTACCAATAGAATTGTGGGGGGGAGGATGTCAATTACAAATGAGGCATCGAAGGGGAGGGTATAGGGTAGTCCAAGGTCGAAGGGGGAAGATCCAAAGGGGGTAGAAAAATGGGATCCATCGAGCGAGAGGTGTTGGAATGTGAGGGAGAGGCCAGTGAGGGCAAGGGGCATCCCTCGATACTTGATGTTCATAAATCATTAGAGTTTTATCAGGGATAGGAGACGGCGAAATCCTTCAGGAGATTGCGAGGATATGATAGGGGAAACAATAGGGGATGATGGAATATGCGAAGAGTAAGAAACATAAAGAAGAGGGGGATCCACAAGATTAGGAGAAGTACCTCTATGTGAATGTTGACTCTGTAAATGCTACATGATCTATATGTATTCTCTCACATATTAAATTTAATTTATAAAATGTTTATAATAAAATATAAATTTATGTAGAGAAATCAAATAAATTTTAAAATTTTATTTACAATTTATTAATGTATAAACATTAAATATTTTTTTTTTTTTTAATATGATATAGTAAATTAAAATAACTAATTTAAATTTGTAAATTCAATTAAAATTTGTATCAAATATTTTATAAAATAAAATTATAAAATAATTAATTTAAATTTATAAATTATAATGATTGATATTTAAATTTTAGGAGTTTCGATTTTAACTTTAGACTTATAGTGTTGAGAGGGATCAAATTTATTTTCACTCTAAAATAGGTTTGCATATCAAGCGATTTGATCTCTCTTGGCCCTTGGTAGTTCCGGAGTTAAGATGGATCTATGCTAGTTTAATTTCCACCTTTATATAGGATATATTCTCCATGAATACCATGTGTTTTCATAAATATGGAGCTCAAAAACACTAATAATAATTTATAAAATTTAAGTCTTAAGATGGATCTATGCTAGTTTAATTTTCACCTTTAAATAGGCTATATTATATATGAATACGATGGGTAAATAGCGTGTGTTATCATAAACCTAGAGCCCAAAAACCACTGATAATAATTTATAAAAATTAATAAAAATAATCATTTAATTTTATTTTTCTAATCCCAAAGGAAGCCAAGAGCCCATGTGACACGTAAATATTAGTAAACCTATAAAGGTATGTTGTTTGTCCTCCTCTCAGTAAATTGGTTCACAGTCCTACTCTTTGTAAATAGGGAAACGTAAATATTAGTAAACTATGGTCTGTCATTTTCTTCCTAAATCGGGACACATAGTCTACGGGTTTATACGGTTTCTCCTCGTCTGGACATCTAAATATTAGTAAACTACGGTCTGTCATTTTCTTCCTAAATCGGGGCAATCTACAGGTCTATACGGTCTGTCCTCCTCTAGACATGTAAATATTAGTAAACTACGATCTGTCCTTTTATTCCTAAATCGGGACACATAGTCTACAGGGTTTACGGTCTGTCATCCTTTTCTTCCTAAATTGGGATAGTCTACGGGTGTCCTCCTTTGCACACGTAAATATTAGTAAACTACGGTCTATCCTTTTCTTCCTAAATCGAGACACGTAGTCTATGGGGTTTACTATCTGTCGTCCTTTTCTTCCTAAATCGGGATATTTCTATGGGTGTCCTCCTCTGGACACGTAAATATTAGTAAAATATGGTCTGTCATTTTCTTCCTAAATAGGGACACAGTCTACGGGGTTTATGGTCTGTCGTCCTTTTCTTCCTAAATCAGGACAATCTACGGGTCTATATGGTCTATCATTTTCTTCCTAAACCGAGACACAGTCTATGGGGTTTATGGTTTGCCATCCTTTTCTTCCTAGATCAGGACAGTCTACGGGTCTATATGGTTTGTCCTCCTCTGGACACGTAAATATTAGTATACTACGGTATGTTCTTTTCTTCCTAAATCGAGACACATAGTGTATGGGTTTTACGGTCTGTCCTTCGGCTACGATATGTCCTCCTCTCCTTAAATCGGGACACGTAAATATATGTAAAGCAGTAACTAGGGGGATTTGAACCTTGAATCTCTCAGTCTTCACAGATTTCACATTACTTTGATCACCAATTGAGCTTCCCTTGGGACAAAATAATCATTTACTTTTTATTTTTACACCAAAGGTGTCCCTTTTTTAAATTGGTCAAGTTAGGCATTGTTTACCTTTTTCATCTCCATTTGACATTTGTTCGTCTGTAGTTTTGACATGGGTCAACTTTAACTTAGGAAAAAAAAAAAAATTACACATCTTATTGTAAAATGGGCCATTTTTCTAAACAAAATTTTCTTATATATAAATGAATGCTATAAATAATAATGAGGAACTTATCATGAAGGAAATTATTAGAATTGGAATAATCTCAAATCCCAAGAAAATTGGTGGGTGGGGAGCCACTAATCTATTTTTTAAATATATTAAAAGTAAGGAGCGATTTTCCGAAATAAAATTTGTTTATATATAAATGAATATTATAAATAATAATGAGGAACTTATTAGAATTGGAATAATCTCAAATCTCTATATTTCTTGATTTTAATATTGTTTTATAATCAAGGCACCTATGTTCTTAGAGTGGGTCCCTTGAGGTTATAAATTCTTATTTTTAATTATTAGGTGGATGGTAAAGATTTAACCTCCATAAAATATTCTATAATTTTCATAGTAGTATACACAAATCAATGATTGAGATTTATCTCCAAAGTAGTTATGTATTTTTATCATTTTAATTAAATTAATTAATTAAAAAAAATCATATGAACCACTGTCGTATGAATGAGTTATGGTTTTTTGGGCATGTAGTATTGATAAACCATATTTATGGTCCATGATATTATAACAAAGCCTATTTACAAATTAAAAATCTCCACGATAAAGTAGGGACAAATATATTTAATTAAATTTTAATATTTAAATTAAAATTAAGTTTGTTATTTATTTATTTTTGGTTTTTTTGAATAATAATAATAATGATAATTTAATTTTAAGATTATGGCTAAATTATATATTAAATTGATATATTAGATTTTTTCATTTAAATTTTATAAAGGTATATATATTTTAGTCCTCTTTGAATTTGAACCTATATCATTTTACCAAAGAAACACATACTCTTACTCGTTGTTATATATATATATATATATTAAATTTCCCTCCTTTATATTTATACTTTGTTAATATGAAATTGAGATTTATAATTTCTCCATTCCACTTTAAAAAAACAAATATATGTAAAATAAACAATTCAATAATGTGAAAAAATTTTAAACTATAAATGCATATCATATACTTAGTAGGTACTCCTTCAAATCAAGAGTGAGGAGTGTTTACTTATTGTTTCAAATTAAAAATGGGGAAAATGCTTACTCACTCATTATTAAAGAAAAGTTAAGCATAATAACAAAATTATTAACAATGTTAACAATCAAGTGATGGAAAAATTATCACATCAATTAAATATCTCACTTTCATTTAAACTAAATATTTCCATTTAAAAAAAAAAATTATAATTATTTTATTTTTTTAAATACAATTATTTTTTAAACTATTTATAAAAATTTCTGAGTTAATCAAATTCACTTTTAATTAGAATTATTTTTTAAAAAATCACATTGAAATCTTTATATTAACAAAAACTTGATAATCTTACTTTTTACAATTATATTACATATTTAAATTACTAAGAAATAATAAATAAATATGCATCACTATAATATGGCATTGAAAATAAAATATAAATAAGTTATCAAACTCATTAGAACTTTTACAAGAAAAGAGTTCTTATTTTATTAAAATATAATAAATTATCTTCATCTTGGAACTAGGAAAGGTACAAGGGTTTTAAGTAGGTTGATTCTAATAAGTAGAATGATATAAAATGTTTAATTCAAAATTTAAATGGGGTTAATTTTGATTTTTTTCTACCAATTTACAGCTAGATCATAACCTAACCCATTTTTTTATATAACAGAAAATCTCTAAATTTTTTGTCAAGTTCGTATAGAAAGACTTTGGGGATTCTTAAGATAAATCCCACACAAAATTACTTTAACTAATTATGATAAATTCCCATCTTAAATAGTGTTCAAAGTGAGACATTATTGGGTATTTTTTTGTTTAGGAATGGTCATCCTTAACATAAAGACTTATTAACAATTGTTAACTTACATGGTCACTAGTTGGTGTGGGACAGCGTTAGTTGTGCAAAGGCAACAATAATTACTTCTGAAAAGATGAGAAAGAAAGAAAGAAAAAATTAACGTCCACAAGGCTAAATATAGCCTATGGGACCTCTTTTAGAGTGCAAAACTTGAAAAAAATATGCACCTCAAGAGATTTAATCCTCTTCAAAATGGATATATATTGGTTCTATATATGCATATAACATGTGTAACTTTTCTAGCCCCAAGAGTTAGCTCAACTGGTCGAGTCCTCTTAAAATTTTAAAATGAGATAGCTAAAATTCTAAAACAAACCCCCATTCTTTATGTTTATTGCATAATGTCATGGAATCTTAAGGTCACTCCAGTTAAAGATTCTCTTTATTTAATCTCATTATCAATACACACTGATTTTAGTCATTTCCTTTGTGTAATTACATTTTTTGTGCACCAATTCCCACGATGACCTATGGTAATGTTTCTCCTCATTACCTTGCATGATATAGCTTGGATATAATATTTATATAAGATTTTGACATACTGGCATGATTGGAAAAAAATGATTTACCGAGGTGGTTTGAGCAACATTTGTCAGACAGATATGGGCACAAGTGTGAGACTATTGCAAGTCTGAACACATGTGTAAGACTATTGCAAGTCTGAACACATTTCCTTCCCTCCATTCTCCACCCTTCAAGTTGTTATATTTATTTTGCCGCAAAATTTTTGCAATAACATCATAGGTATGTTCCATTCCTTCGATGTATCTTTGCACCCTTAGTAGCAATTGTTAATTATTTTATTTTGACCAAATTAAAAATAATTACAAAAAATTTGCATTACAACATCTCTACTATTCTAAACAAAATATATATATATATATATATATATATATATATATATATATTATCTCATATAATTTAAATTTAAATTTTTTAAATAAATTAAAAATCTTCAAAACTCCTCCTAACACGGTGGAACTATGAAATCATATTAGAATCATAAAGTTGACAGAAATTGGACCAAAATTTATTTAAAGGAAATGCATTTTGATTAATCTTTATGTAAAAATGTCTAGCCCCTTGTGGGAGTATATTTGTTTCAAGTCTATCATGTCGACTTACGCTCTTTAAGATAAATATAAAAAATCGTGTCTATATCTTAAGAAACCATGTTTACTAAGTAAGTAATAATAGGGATTAAAAGAAAATAACGTTTAGACATCATGATATTTTAAATATTACAAATTAATATAAATTCAGGTTAATTTTATTATTATAATAATGATTTATTAACTATGTTGTACACAACTATTTTTCACTAAAATTTATGGCGTTCTTTTTGTCTTGATGATCTGGGTACTTTAGAACTCGTTGGAAAATTTCTCAATTGGTTGGAGACTCCATCGGGGACTTGGGGACTTCCAGGCCATCTCCGAGCCGTCTCTCGAAAAATTAGAAACTTTTCGAGGGACTTTAAGATGTCCCCCAATATCATGCATATTAAACTTTAAAAAAATAAAAAATAAAAAAATAAAAAACCCAAGTTCTAAATTTTAAAGTCAAGAAATTAAAAAACAAAATTTGAAACCTAAACCCTATCACAACCCTAACCTATCAACTTAACTAAACCTATCACATACTACACACTATACTACATGGCGATGATGAAGGTAAACATTGTCACAAAGACGCGACGATGAAGGTAAACACAGGTTGTGAAGGTTGTAGACATTGAGCTCGAGCGAAAGTTGCAGCCAAGAGTCGACTGAAATTTGAGACGACAGGAAAAGGTAAACGTTGAACAAAGAACTCCATTCACTGTGACAAAGGTAAACAGACTTGACAGAACTCGAGCGAAGGTTGCAGGTGAGGTAAGAGTCGAGCAACAAGGCGAAGTTAGAGACTCTTAATTTGGGATTTATAATTAAATTTTAATGACTTATTCATGTTTACAGTTTACATACACTATACTCCATGAATTAATTTGCCTTCAATTTGAACTTGAATCTTTCTCCATGTCTGTGAAAAACCTTTTCTTGCCATGAATATTTGAAATTTCCCTATGCCATAATCACCATGACTTTAATACCATGTTAAATATATGCAAGAGACGAATAGGAGAGACTAGATGACAAATAAGATTATATATCAACGCGCTATTGAATTACTAGTGGTGTTGTCTATATATGTAGAAAGTTCCACTATTCATTTTAGGAACAAGTCAACTAATCCCTGAATACATTAACATAAACATCATTTATTATATATAATTTATTTCACTTTATGACATTATTACTTTTGTACATAACATTTGTTACTCTTCAAATAAACATTACAATGGCCAACTCATTTTTAACTCTTAATGTTATAAGGTAAATAGATGGGATGGTAATATTCTTTGTGTTCTGTAAATAATAGTGATTTTGAATGATTATAATATACATTACACTCATGAAAGTTCCCACAACGTTCTTAGTTTCTAGACTCTTAATTTGGGGATTTTTAATTAAATTTTAATGACTTGTTCATCTTTACTGTTGTATTAAATTTTACTTTTAGTTTTTAAAGTTTAGTTTCCATTTAAACTTTAAAATGACTCATCATGTATCATAGAATGATTATGTAGACAATAGTAGATTGTAGGATGTAGAAGAATAATAGTACTTCTTAAGTTCTTGACAATGGGAAATGATGGCGAGATTTGTTTTTGTGGTGCACAATGATGATTAGATAGTATTAGAATTTAGTATTTTATTTTGTAATATGAATTTCAAAAATAGTAATAGTTCTAATTTTATATTTTAATTTATCATTCATATTTACGTTGAAATACTAAATTTTATTTTAATTTTAATTTTTTAATAAATATAAAAAAATTAGTTACCGCACTTGTTTTCCCCAACATGTCGTCTCTTGAAAATTTAGGGGTACGCTCTAGCCGTCCTGGAAACTTGTCCCCCCATCCTCAGAGCCAGTGAAACATAGTTTATTAATTATTATAATTATTATATATATCTTATTAAATTGATGAATATTTATATTATTCAATAAAGTAATATAATGAAAAAAATAGTGGTTTTAGAATTTTTGAAAATACAAATATGAGAAGGATTGTGCGTTTTAGTCATATTTTTTAAATTTTAATACTAGTGTTTTTTTGCTACGATAGATTATTATAAAATAAAAAAACAAAAAAAGAAAATTTACAACACATATGCCAATTATGTATTTGATAGGTCCATTATGGGCATCTAGCTTCTTCAATATGGGGTGCTACTACATATGGTATACTAAAACCTTAGTGGACCATAATTTCCTCATGAGTTATCAGGTAACATTCAAATAATTCTATCGGTGCATTGGGAGGAGGAATCCTTGAGTTTTTCTTTGTATTTGAATTTTGAGCCAACCTTGTTTGAATGGAATCTACCATGTTTGTCAATTCTACATTATATTTTTCTATCGACTCTCCTCTAATCCTTTCCCCCAATAGCTCTTGAGTGATCGTGAGTACTCTTTTATCCCTTTCCTGAATTTTTATTATGGTATTATATTCAACATATTCCTTCTAATCAAGCCACTTCCCTACTTCCATATTGAGTTCATGTCAATTTCTTTCACATGCCTCTCATACCTTCTAAATCCTTCTCTCATTCTAGATGTTTCATATTATAAGCACTTATCGAAGTAGTTGTGGCTACCCATATCTCTTAGCCTATCACATACCTAGTAAACTAAGGAAAATAAAAGGGAATCACTACTACTAAACTTAGAGGTTGTTATCTGATGATGTAAGGAACATCCACACCATGCAGAGGCTAAGATGAAACTAGAATCAAGCTAGGATGAGATTAAATCTAAGAAATAACGCCTAGAGAAAATTGTCTTTGTTAGATATCAATGTTGCCAATCAATATAAGAGACAACTCCACTTGCAATCTAAGAAATAAACCATGACTAGAATCCAACCATATAGTGCAAGAGTTATTTCAAGAGATTAGCTACAAAAACTTACAAATAGAAACAATACCTTCAACCTTTCTTTGACTCTACCTCGAAGATATTGTAGTATAGCCTTTGACTAATCTTCCACATTTGGTAGCATATGTTTAAGAGCATATTTAACCAAACAAATGAAATAATCCTTCATCCTTGACATGTGTAATATTTTCTCCATTTGATGATCTCCATACAATTCATATATGGTGATTCTAAATATAGTGAAATACTAGGAGATCAAATGTAATTTCTCCTATCTGAAGTTTTCATTTATGCAATGAAGTTGCTCAATCCCCATTTACAAGGTTGTCAATCCATTTCAAGGAATGTGAGAGATTTAATACCCCCACCCACAACCCCATGGATTTTTAATTACCCATTTTGGGGGATTGTGGATTGATTTTCTTTGTGATCCACTTACTTTAGTATTGAATTCTCTGAGAACGTGAAAGAACTAGATGTCTTCAAACCAATTTTCTAATCTTTGGGTGTAAAGGACCACTACTTTTGAGGGTGATAACATTTTTCATTGTATGAAACTTAAAATTTGATATCAAAATCTTGGAGCTTCCTACCACAATCATCCTCCTTATCACTTGAGTATTTAGTGACTTTAACCCTTGAAACACTATTGACACTTATGTTATGTTTCCAGTTCTTTCTCCTATCACCAAGCATGGCTAAACTTTTTGTTTTCTTTAGAATCGATGGTAATACCCCTTACACGTACCACCCCTAGATTTCCTTTGAAGCCACCATAAAGTAAGAGAATGTACTATTTTTGTTGGGAATTCCATTACTCTTTCTAACATTCTCAAGTCTCAATCATATTGAATTATTCCACGGCAGAGTGGTGTGTGTCCTAAGCAATTTGTCTCTTACTAGCATATCTTTGATCCATTATTTTGTTTTTCTTTCATTTATATGGAAATTTTCTTGAAGTTTCCTTTGTGAGGATTTCCTCTTGTAATATGTCTTTTCCTTGAGTTACTACCAAACAAAGAAGCAAAATTGTTTGTCTAAATTTTATTTTTACTTTTAATTCCAAGCAACCCAAAATTCCAACATATGAATTTTGGATTTGCCATCAACACTCACTTTAAAATAGGTTTATTTTGAATTTTTTATGATAATTCTAGTGGAAATTTACAAACATTTCTCTCACATTTATAGGAGGGGTTTGAGAACCTCCTAGTTCTTTATGCACCAATAACCAAACTTGGTTGGAAAATTCACATTTTAGGAAAAGATAAATTGATGTTTCCTCTTGTTGAAAACATAAAGGGAAATTGAAGGAATTTAAACCCATTACCTATTTATATTTTCATTGTTTATAATTTTTCCAAGTACTAAAAAAAATCCTAAACTTTGGGAAGGTAGTGTTTCGTCTATATTCCCTTCCAAATTTTTGAGTTAGTAGGTTGTGGTTACTAGTGCAATTTTTTTTATAACCTTGTGTAATATTGTGACAACCCCATTTCTTTATTTAGAGTTCTCTTGTTGATAGGTCACCCCCACACCCCCACTCTCTTGACCCCACCCCACAAACCTTTAAGAAGTATATGGAGGAAGGAAACCATGTTTCAAAGTCATTCTAACACATTAATTTCCTCCCATGTTATCCATCTTCCTTCTCTCAAGTCCTCCCATTTTGACATATTATAGAGTGTTACATATCCATGCTCCCTCATATACTCTCTTAATTTGAAGTACTCATATAAGCTATTAAGGGCATGGTTTCCCAGTGTTCCTTTCATTCCATATAATCCAATACAAATATCCTTAATATGATTTATCAACTTCTTGACATAATTTCTATATTTTTGATATATTTTTTTGTAGCAGGTGGTCCAAACTTCGATGGTTATTTCCGCTCAGGTATTTTTTTTAAGAACACCATTTTCCACAATTCATTCCCTCTTAAGACTAATATCCATAACATCTTGATTGCAAGAGCTAGGTTAATAAGTGGTGGATATTTTATGCTTAATCCTCCATTGGTTATGGGCACTCTAACTATGTTCCAATTCACTAAGTGGTATTTTTACAATTTATTTTTCCCACCCTACCATAAAAAGTTTCGTATTTATCATCCTATCTTCTAGAGGATTCTTACTAGTGTGAACACTGTAGAGCCTTGGAAAATTGAGAAACCTAAGAGCATTGACTTAATTAAGATAACTCAACTAGAAAGTTTGAGCCAATAGGAACCCTTCTAATGCATCTTTGCTTTAATACTTTCCACCACCCCATGTCAATCAACTATGCTTGGATGAGTCAAGATGATCATCATACCAAGATACTTGAGTGTCCTTTAGTTAGACATATATGGAAATTCTAATAATCATGTGGTTTCTTGTAGAGTTTTTGAATCAAAACTCCATTCATATAAATTACTATTTTCCTCACTTTTTGGCCTCTAGAAGCATTGGTGAATTAATGGTCCAATCCTTGAATATTATTGCTACAATCATTGAAGCGCCTATCAAAAAGATCATGTCATTTTTTAATTGATAACGATTGATCCCTTTTATTTTTTTAACAATGGAGATCCCTTGCAACATCCCTTTCCTTTATTCGTGCTCAAATTTTCTAAATGTATCAACCATTACAATGTATAAAAGCAAAGAGAGGGAGAAACCTTGTTGAAGAACTTCCTTGGTTTAAAATAAATCAATGAGCCTACCATGCACTAAAGGTTGTAGTGCCCCACTCTAGTTGACTGACTTTGATATTATCTTAAGCTTGATACAACCTTATGGCACATATATTATTCTTTGAGAACCTCGGTTCAAGGATATGATTATTTTACTATTAGTAATAGTGGATGTGATGATAATTGTGATGTACCAAAATGATGTTGTTTTTAATTGTGATGATGACTTGCATGGACCTATTTGATGATGATGTCTAATCATTATGATGATTATGCATAATCATTATTAATTTTTCATTATATTCTTCCATGTTTACTATATTCTTGATTCCAATTGGTGATTATGTTATAATGACCTTCTAGCATGTGCATTTATATCAAGGACTAACCTTATGAACTGATATTACTGATGGTTATTTGAGTGTGGTAGGAGGCCACCTTGATACACATGCATGTGATGAGTTAATGACCTCTGGTTTTATCAATTTCATACTATTAATACTAGAATTTCATTTTTAATTAATATTTTACAAGGATTACTAATGTCATTATGGTGGTTGCAGACACGGGTGATTTGCTTCGTTAAACGAATTACACATGGTTTATGGGGTTGTTTAAGATATATGGAACTTCATGGCAGGTTTGACATAGCTTCCCTAATTTTAACCTCTAGCACTCCCACTGTGACTTTGGTTGGAAGGTATTGGGATACCTTCTCTTTGAATCTCATGATGTCAGGAGGGTGGACCCTAGATTAGGTCGCTCAATAGGTTTTAAAAATGGGTTTAATTCAAGGAAGATTCCTTAATCCGCAACACCATTAGTCTCACCATAGAGGGTGATACAAAAGATGATAGTGGTATCCATTTACATGCCTAATTTCCCCTCTTAGTCATGGATGCCTGAATAGAAAGCAACATGGCGCTCGTGGAACTTCGAAAGGAATTTCTTGAAGGGAACAATTGACTTGAAACTCTTGGAATCAGAAAAAAGTTTGAAGGTAAATGATCGTTCATGCTCATGGCATGATAAGAACTAAAACACATAATATAAGTAAGATGGTTTTGGGAAAATTAATTATAAGTGAAATTTTGGGAAAGGGAGAATAAGTATAATTATAAAAGATGAAATAAATAAGTAACCCTACCGTATAATATATATGTAAATAAATCCTAAGTATTTAAAATTTTCTAATAGCAAATGAAAAAAGGGACAATGAGTTAAAATAGAAACATTAACCTAGTGGCAATTTAGTATCATTAAGAAAAATGGGTTATGCATGAAATTAAAAAATTATAATTTAAAATTTGAGAAAAATGAATTTCATGAGAGAACCTCCATGTAGTAAGAGCATAACACAAAAATCTCCCTCTAAGAAGTTAACTTGAGAAAATTTAGGAAGTAATTGGGAAAAAAACTAAGACCTACCTGTAAGTTAATGAACACAAGATAAGGAGTATAAATTGGAATCAAGGGAAAAATAGGGGAAAAAATAAGGAAACATGTGTGTGAGGGAAAATAACCATTTTAACAAGAACTTAAGAAAATTATAACAAAAATTAGGAAGTATTTGGGAAAAAAATCTAAGGCCTACGTGTAAGTTAATGAACACAAGATAAAGAGTATAAATTGGAATCAAGAGAAAAATAGGAGAAAAAATAAGTAAACATGTGTGTGAGGGAAAATAACCATTTTAATAAGAAATTAAGAAAAGAATTTATGAAAAGACACATGAAAAGATAAATAATTAAAAAATTAAAAATAAAAAAACCATTATTTTGTATGAGATGAGAAGTGTCAGTAGTGAAACCTTCTATAAAAGAATGACAAAGCATGAGAAAGGGAATATCTCTTTACCCTACGACTATCCTAATTCCATTTTGTACTTGGGGTGAATATTGAGTCAACGATGTTCAATGAGGATGTCGGAATTCCACACATCGATGAATAATACACATCGATGAATAATACATCAAGAGAGCACAAGGAATCAACCAATTCGAGTTTAAGTCCAATCCCCTTGGTGCATGGTATCGACAATCTTTTAGAAATTTTCTACGTGTATTATTGTTGGTCGTGTATTATTGTTGGTTGTAATAGTTACTTGATTGTAGAGGTTTGAAGGAATTTTTCATAGTTATAAAATTCTTGATTAATGGTATATGTACCTTGATTTATTTATATGTGTATAAGTTTTTAGGTTGGTTGTCATTATTTAACGGATGAATTAATTAAAAATAACTTATACTATTTTCTAATATTTATATAACTCTACAACTTTTGGATATATAATTTATTTGTTGATAATATTCCTTGTATGTATGGCATCATTATAATGAAAAATGTTTAAAAAGAAAAAAAGAAATGAGTGCTTAGGAGGGTTCCTACACTTGGTATCAAAGCCTAGGTTCAACTTCTTGAAGCTATGTACTTTTTAAGTTGAATGGAGTGGATTCAATCTCTATACAAATTCTCAGAGAGAACTTGGGATTCTGCAACTCCTTTCTTTCCTTTCTCCCCATTGTTGTATGAGAACATTCATAAGATTATTTAGGTTTCTTGCTTGAGTCTTAGCAAAGCTTGAAACATCATGCATAGAGTATTTTGAAGAAGAAACATGATTCGGATCTCTAAATATTCTCATGGTATAAAGACAGAGAAAAAAAATACTCTCTGAAGTGTTCCAAATATTCTTGAGTTTCTTGAGTTTATAGATGTTTCCATAAGAATAAATAATAGAAAGGGTTATAAGATAAAGGTGCAAAATAGTAGGAATCATGTCCATTTTAATTTATTATTCAATCATATATGACATTAAATGAATGTAAATTCAATTTAAGCTAATAAGTTGAACTAATGAATGGGAAAAAACCCAACTAAGAAAGAAGATAAAAATAGGAGAATGAACCCTGGAGACTTGCTTACTATGTTAGTACAAATTAAAGGAGATTGTTTGTTTATATTTCCCTATAATAGGCATATCGAATTCAATAGTCATGACCTAGGGAGGGGTAAATTCACTTCTTGAATAGTGAAGAGCTTAAATAGTTTCGATTTGGCAGTTATGTTTAAGAAAGTTGATTTGATAATGTCAACAATTCATTTGTATTTCCTTTTTGAAGAATTAAAAAAAAAAATGTATAATGATGAATTGAATAATAGGTATCTATAAATTTGTAGGATGGAAGTATGAGATGAAAATAAAATAAGATGAAAAACAAGGAAGAAATTCATCAACGAGGAACTATGACGACTTCAAGAAATGTTCATAGCCCTTAATATAGAAATAGACTAGCTTACAACGATTCTCTTTTCAACAATGGAAATAACATCAATACACAAGATCTCTATCCAAAAGTGAAATGATGAGATTGATTACAATTGGAAGAAACTAGAAGAAAAGTGTCTCAAGGAAATTAGCCAGCCGATAGTAGATCTTGACTTGACTAAACCCTTGGTAATTCTCAACATAGAGGAGGAAGAGATTGACTTCAATGTAGGTTAAATTTCTTTTGTATGATCAATTTTGTAATGGGGTTAAATTTTGTAAATTTGTAGGTTATTATAGAGAATTTACTTATAGAACTCAAAAAACAACCAGTGTGAGAATAGGTGGGAGAAAAAGGAAAATAAAAATCCATAATAGGGATAGGTAGGAATACTGGCCTCTCTAGCTCTGCTTGAAATTTTTTGTAATCTATACGTAATGTTTTGACAATTTTTGTTAATATATTTGACTGAATAATGTTAAAAAATATTAAATTTAATTTATAAAACATTTATAATAAAATATAATTTTACAATTATTTGATTGATAGGAGTGGGAGGGGTAATCTTGTATCAAATTTGTATGGGGATTGGGTACCTTAATTAATAACCAAGCAAAATACTTGTATTTATGGCAAACACTAGAAACAGTTATAGCAAGAAGAATTCGTTAGTTAATGGTCTTTGGTGATAATAATAGTAATAAACTGGTAAGGAAAGGCATGGAAAATCTCATCACTCCCAGCTTTCCCTTTCTGCAAAGGAAAACATTGAAAATTTGGAATTTTGATGAAAATGAAGTTTATCATGTATATAAACCCTTGAACATTGTGGTTGATGCACTCACGAACAAGGGAGAAACCTTGGATCAAGGTAAGTTGGAGCGATA
Source organism: Pinus albicaulis (assembly GCA_034641835.2). NCBI lineage: Eukaryota > Viridiplantae > Streptophyta > Pinopsida > Pinales > Pinaceae > Pinus > Pinus albicaulis. The sequence goes on from CM076579.1 coordinate 1,060,937,022, forward strand.
ACAAAGACAAACATCATATATACCTTTTGCATAACTTGTGGAAATAAAGTTTATGTGAATAAATATTAGCAAAATGGTTTTTATGGTCGTGGATCAAATCAATGGACAATTGAATGGATCCGTATATATAGCAACATTTAAGTTTCTCAGTGTCGTTTAATCGTCTACTCAAAGGGAGATCAGAACAGCAGCCCAACCATAAATGGGGTCTGATGGTGGAGTACCTTCGACTTGATGGCAACCACCTCTAGTTAACACGTCACAGAACTTGGAAGCACACTTGGCGGCAGGTTGAATGTTTACGAGGTGCAGTGTCTGAGGATGCAGCCAAAGTTTCCCATAGCCCTGATGAGGAAAGCATGTCATTTCATACCTAATTTAAACACGCAAAATATTCGTATCCTCACTACCCAAAGGAATTAATAGTGGGGAACCATATCGTCGGTGGCATGGATTTGGCAGGTCAAGAATTAAATGCCTTAAACGGTGACCTCGTGGAAGGAGAGAGGCAACAAAGCACGACGTTGTTAATAGAAGGATAGCGGTGGTAATCAAACTGCAAGCATCAAGTAGAATTGCGAGGAAGTCAGATATAGTAAGTGACATCCTAAGCGTTTTTTTGTTTAAGAGAGCTCTAATGGCAACAAGTGACCTGAAATCCCTTGAACAAGCACAAGAGTAGATAAATAATTTATTGGAAATATTGTCAAAGGTCGTGGACACCATGCTGGATGTCACGAGGCACAAGAGAAACATGGAAGACCATAAGAGGGAGGAACATTTGGCACCGTAATATGAGTTTCTGCAACGGAAATTCGAGAAATTGCAGGCAATCACGCAGCAAGGAAGAAAAAGGCTATCAAGCTCACTATGACTACAAAGAGGAACCACTAAGAAAGAATATTAGAGGTGAAAATGAATGAGAATTTAAGGCTTGAGACGATGTTGTTGAACAGGAAAAAATAGATCATGAAGTTGTACCTTTAGTGCCAATATAATTTGAACTTATTTGACTTCTATTGATGTATTAAAAATTTACATTGTTGTTTGGAGTTTACTTCAAGGTTTATGGTCGAAATTTAATTTGTATAGGACAGTGGATAAAGAATACATATTCAAAGAAAATAAATCTTTTGGACATGTTTGCACAGTGAAACATTAGAGAAAACTGAATTTGGTAAGGGTTCTGGTTTAGAATCCATATTTTATTTATAATACCAAGTTGTGTGTTATTTATAATACAAACTTGTGTATGTGGACACATGGGTTGGTTGCGTTAAAACCTTCATGCTTCCTCTGGACATGGTGCAATATCTAAATGGATAAGGGGTTATATTCATCAATCAAACTGTGGAGAAGGATTGTACAAAAATTTTGTCTCAGGGGTGGAAGTCTCTAGACTCATGGGTTGGTTGCATTGAAAACTTCATGCTTCTTGCAGACTTGGTACAATATTTAAATGATTGAGGAGTTATCTTCCTCAATCAAATTTTGGAAGAGGATAGGACAACAATTTGGTCTCAGAGGTGGAAGTTTATGGCCCACTTGAATCTAGAAGGTGATTTTGTTGTTTTATGGTCTAGTTGTATTAATTCCTTAATACAATCTCATGTCAGTATTAGGGACAAGTAGGATTCTCTTTGTTACATTCACTCACCCTCAAGGAATTATTATCGTAAATCTCAGTATAATTTTCAGATTGCTAAGCCTAGTAGGGGATAATCAAGAACGGTGGTGGAAGCATAATCGGAAGCTTGGTTACCCTGTGAAAACTAGACTCTTCTTATGGTGCATCAACAAGAATAAAATCCCTACTTAGGACAATTTACAAAAGTGCCATAAGGAAGGCCCAAACTGATGCATTTTATGCAAATATGCAGAGGAATTGGTAACACATATGTTTTTCTGGCGCCCCTTCACATTGAGTATATGGGGAAAATCTAAACAAATCCTTGGATGCACACTAGACTAGCAGGAAAATATTTTTTTAGAGGCATGGAAGTCTTAGTGGAATGCAAGGTGTGGTTGGCAAGGAACGAAGCCACTTTCGGGGATCTTTCCTTTGCACATGATCTCATATCCGTTGAAATAGGGGCAATTGGTGTCGTTTTACCTACCAAGGAACCTCATCAGGCTCAAAGGATCATCACTAAAGAAGTAATTAATGTTAGATATCATATTTTGTGATTCAAATGCATTAAGTAAGTCATTCATCTATTACCATTTCCATGAGAGGTAGTCGTAATTGACTAATTTCTCATGACTTTTGAATAGTCCACTTAGCACTCATTGCATCGAGTGACGCTTACAAAGGTGAAGAAGTGGGATTGAAACTAGTTAAATGAATCACATAGCGTCAATCATCACTTTTGGGGCTTGCACCCAGTAATCAGGACTTCCTGTGAGGTCACCCATCCCAGATTGCCTCTGGCTCAAGCACGCTTAACTATGGAGTTTTCTCCACAATCAAGCCCACTTAGCTTGCTACCCCATTTGCAAAACCTTAGCAAGTATTGTGCCTCATGAACCATTCAAGTAGAGCTCCCTTTACTCTTTGTTTTTAATTATTGAGGGGTTTCCACAAGGCATTATATTATATATCATATTTTGGGATTCAACTACATTAAGTAAGGCATTCATCTATGACCATTTCCATGAGAGGTAATCGTAACTAACTAATTTGTCATGATTTTGAATAGTATTTTATTGCAACTTCAATGTTAGAACATAATAGTACTACGTAAAGGCCACCATGCATATTTTACAACAACAAATTCTTTTTCTTTATGTTTGATGATCATAACATCCATTAGTAGACATTCATATTTTATTATTAGATGTTTTATTTTAGGCACTTCTATGACAGATTAATGCTATTATTTGATATTAATAAGTATAAAATTTATAGATTGTTATAATTTTTTTTATTGTTAAATCATTCCCTATAATTAACTTGTTTCATATTTTTTTTGGTCACACAGTTGAAAAATACACTCTGAAACATCTGTTATATGTAGCTTTTTATGTTTTAATAGAAAGTTACACCTTTTTCCTTAAAATATATATAACTTTTATGTCTTAATTGAAAAGTTATATATATATATATATATATATATATATATATAATTTATTAACATAAAAAATTAAATAAATTTCAAAAAAAAAATATTTATAAATTATCAATAAATAAATATTAAAATTTTATTTATATATTATAAACTATAAAATATTAATTTAAATTTATAAATTTATTTTTTTATTATATCAAATATTTTTTAAAATAATAAAATAAAATAAAATTATAAAATAATTAATCTGAATTTATGAATATAGTGCCGGGTATTTAAATATCATATTTAAATTTTAACATTGAAAAGCAAATACAAATCCGCTTGCAGTCACAAAAATCAAAGTCCATGACCATATTTGGAAAACATTTTAAAATTTTAAGTGAAAATTAATTAAAATATATTGTTTTTAATTGGTTTTATGTAAATTTGAAAGGGAGAAGAGTAGAGGTTTTAATTTGGGTCGTGATTTTATTTGGACATAATAGAAATTCTGGTATGATTTTGAGAAAATTGTAAGAAATTTATTAAATATAATTTATAGTTTTAAATAGAAAACCTTTGTGAGAAGAATAATTATGTTCAAGCATTGCAAAATTATTAAAAAAAAAATTTGAGAAAAATGATTATATTCAAATATTTCAAAATTATATAAATGTTTCGAACTAACAAATATAGATTACAATTCTTAAGCTCTAAAATTTTGAATGCCCTAAATGATATTAACCCATCCCCATTAAAAAACGATTTAAACACTTCTACAGTTAAATTTTTTTTTAAATTTCTCACCAAATTCCAAAAACTTTTCAAAAAAATTTATTACCTGATTAAACTAATTAAAAATCTTCAAAACTTCTTCCCACACGCAGAAGAAAACATATTAGAATCCTAATGTTCAATAAAAAATTGCACCAAAATTTATTTAAAAGCATGCGTTTTGATTCATCTTTATGTTAATCTATATATTCCCCGCCCCAGTTGGAGTATATTTGTTTCAAGTCTATCATGTTGACTTGTGCTTTTTAAGATAAATATAAAAAACCATGTTTATTGATGTTTAGGAATTAAAAGAAAATAAGGTTCACTCATCAAAATGTCGTAATAAATTAGCCCTACGGGAGTAGGCGAGTTGGTAATTGAAATGCGGTGAAGTTCGTTTGTAAAGCGAACTCCGTACAGGAGATCATGAGTTCAAATCCCCTTGGACTAAAACGGAGTGTGTGGAGAGGGGCAGGTGCATGTTCCCAGTGGTTATAGTGGTAGCGGTTAGAATCGACCCTGTGTAACGCAAGTCGCGAGGCTGCCCCAATTGCCGATCCCACTGTATAAAAAACAAAAAATGTCGTAATAAATTATTATTATTATTATTATTAAAAATAAATATATTTATTTATTAAATTGACTATATATTTATATTATTTAATAAAGTAATATAATAGATATATATTATTTAATAAAGTAATATAATAGAAAAATAATTTATTTTAATGATTTTTAGTTTTTGAAAAATATTAATATGAGAATGATGATGTGTTTTAGTTATTTTTTTCTTACTTTAATACTAGTTTTTTTTTTCTACGATATATTATTATAAAATAAGAAGAAAAAAAAACATTTACAACACATATATTAATTATGCATTTGATCAGTTCACTATGGGCTTTTAGTTTCTTTAATTTGGGGTGTTGCTACATATGGTATACTAAAAGCTTGTTAGGCCATGATTTCCTCATGAGCTACGAGGTCACATTCAAATGATCCTATGGGTGCATTGGGAGGAGTAATCCTTTAAGTTCTTCCCTGCATTTGAATGTTGAGCCAACCTTGTTTGAAGATATTATACCTTGTCTGTCAACGCTACATTCTTTTCATCCATATTGTCTCCTCTAATCCTTTCCTCCAATAGCTTTTAAGTGATCTAAGTTCTCTTTTATCCCTTTCCTGAATTTTTATTACGCTCTTATTTTCAACATCTTCCTTCTAATCAACCCACTTCCTTAAAAAAATATTGAGTTCATCTCGATGTTTCTCACATGCCTCTCGCACCTTTTGAATCCTATTAGTCTAGAGCTTTCATATTATAAGCACTTATCAAAGTGGTTGTGGCTACCCATATCTCTCAACTTGTCACACCCCTAGTAAACTAAGAAAAATAAAAGGGAATCATTGATACTAACCTTAGAGTTGTTATCCAATGCCATAAGGAACATCCACATCACACAAAGGCTAATATGAAACTAAAATCAAGCTAGGATGACACTAAATCTAAGAAATAACCCCTAGAGAAAATTTCCTTTGTCAAATATCAATGTTGTCATGCAATATAAGAGACAACTCCACTTGCAATTTATGAAATAACCAATGATTAAAATCTAACCATATAGTGCAAGAGTTATTGCACTATATTATCTAAGAAAACTTGCATAGTGATACAGGACCTTCAACCTTTCTTGCACTCCACCTCCAAGATATTGTAGTATAGTGTATGACCAATCTTCCACATTTTGCACCATATGTTTAAGAGTGTAGTTAACCAAACAAATGAAATGATCCCTCATCCTTGACATGTGTAATATGTTCTCCATTCAATGATATCCATACAATTCATATATGGTGATTCTAAATATAGTGAAATATTGGGAGATCAAATGTCATTTTTCCTATTGAAAGTTTTCATTTGTGTAATGAAGCTCTTCGATCTGCATTCATAAGATTGTGACTATGCTTCAAGGAATGTGGGATATTTTTAATAACCCCCTCCGCAACCTCGTGGATTTTTAATTATCCAACTTGGATGATTGTGTCTTGATTTTCTTTGTGATCCACCTTAACATTGAATTCCCTGAGAACATGAAAGAACTAGATGTATTCAAACCAATTTGCTAAGCTTTGGGTGTGAAGGATCATTACTTGGAGGGTGATATCATTTGGAATTGTATTAAACTTTGATTTTTTTTATCAAAAGGTTGGGTTTTCCTACCACAATCGCCATCCTTATCACTTGATTATTTAGTAACTTTAACCCTTGAAACGTTATTGGCACTTACGCTCTATTGCTAGTCTTTCTCCTATCACCAGGCATAGATAAACTTTGGTTTTTCTTTAGAATTGATGGTAATACCCCCTACATATACCACCCCTATATTTCCTTTCAAGCCACCATAAAAGAAGAGAAAGTACTAGTTTTGTTGTGCAATCCATTACCCTTTGTAACATTCTCAAGTCTCAATTATCATAGTGAATTATTTTGTGGTAGAGTTATGTGTGTCCTAATTGACTTGTCTCTTTTTTTTTTGTAAGATTAGAGGAGTTATATTATATTATTGCTTAAAAATCATAGTTACATCATAGAGGGCTTTTATGGTTAGCCACTACGGAGACAAAACCAATGAAATAAGAGAATTTTTTTTAGATTACCCTCATTGTTTCTAGTTTGTGAGCTTGAGAGGTTAAACCAAAAATGAAGAGAGAGCTTAACATGGATAGAGTTACATAGACCGGGAGGAAAAAATAAAACTTTAAACAAGACGTAGAGAAAAACTAAGTTATGAATATTTTCATGTTGCTAGGTTATGAACTTGAGCTAGAGAGGCAGGGTCACCACTTATGTCCAATTGCAGTGGAGGATTAACTGAAATTTGCTTGAAGAGATGATTAAGTTTACCATTAATATTGTTCATATTCTCTATGAATTTTGACATTCAAATGAGGAGCCCTTGGGTGTCTACTATGTCTGTAAGGGCTCAACCCATGAGTGTTTTGACATGCCAATACAAATTTATTGTATGCATGTAGGAAAAAAATATTTCTCTGGTGGAATTCCCAATATTGGGAATCCAGTCCTAGTTTTCTCTCTCAACATGGTGATCTTGAACGAATCTTCCCTCTTTTCAAACCTTCCCTTCGTTTTCGGCAATACCCCTTTGTACGAATTTTGTAATTATGTGTTGATAATGGTCCACGATAACTCTAGCAAAGGCCAAAGCACGAGTGGCATGCAAAGAGGTGGGGTGGTGTAGGAGAGGGAGGTTGAATAGGCATGCCACAACAACTTCTCATACGAGGAGTGATAATACAATGATGAACCATGGCAAACAAGGAAGCAGGAGAGGCTTATTGTAAGAGAAGAGTGAAAAGTGAGTGGTAGCTCACAAAAGGGGGGGACAAGGACCAGCAAGGTGAAACAAGGAAATGGTGGGCCACGCGGAATAATAGCAAAAAGTGAGAGTCAAATTAAAAAGAGGTATACGTAAAGAATCTTGAAACAAAAATGGGGATAAGAAAGGGAACATAAAGGCAAGATCCAAAATTCCTGAATGGAGAAAGCATTCTAAGCATGAAGAGATGCCAATTCTGAAATGAATTGCAGGGGATGTGAAATAGAAATCCAAACCTAAGTGACAGAGCTCCTTGTAGGGGGAGAGGCACAAATGATCACTAAGAGCCACGAGCCATGAGGACTAATTACAAGAATGGATGTGAGGGATTGCATAGCGTCTTCAAGTTAGACTCGACGGCTCTGCATTGTTGTACTAAAGGAGAAATCGCCATAATTTAAAGATTGTGAGAACTTGTGGGGCCTTCCTCTGAGTTACACAATTAGCTTTCCCCCACTGCTTAAAATTTCAGTGGTTTTTGTTGTATCTTAAGAGACAATTCCTTGGTTGTGAAAAGGAACCAGTGCTTAAGAAATTTTTTAAAAATGTTTCACAAAAGTAATTATATCAAATGGTATTCGTTCAATCCCTTTGGAAACTAATTATTTAAAACCCTTAATAATCTGGTATAATGAAAGACTCTACAATGCCATTAATTGCTAATATATGAATGGAAAAGAAGAAATGTAGAAGAAACTCAGAATAATATGTTGTAACACGGAATCTATCACTTTAAATTTCAGAATGAATTTATGGAGAGAGAGGAACTCAAAATAATATGTTGTAAACAAAGAATCTATTAGTTTTAAGTTCCAAAGATAATTTGTGAAGAGAGAGGAGTTGGAGTGAAGGAGCGCAAATTAAGGTTATTTAACTCTTACTCACAGATGTAATTAATAGACCCTACGTTACTTCACTTCATTCCAGGAAGAAGGAACACAAATGGCACAGGAAAAACGAATCACCATTAATAGTTGCATGAAACTTGATGCTTCTTTCATTAATTCCTTAGAAAAGTAAGTACCAAAGTTTTAGTCTTCCAAAGGTCCGAAACTCGGAGCCCCACCTCTTTCTTTCTGTCTTGCTTAAATACATCCAAAATAGTTCGTAGCTTCTAGAACTTCTTGAAACTACTTCGCCTACCTAAACTATTAAAAATACTTATTACATTGAAATTGAGGACATCACTATAGCTTCGATCTTAAAAAACAAATAAAACCAATTAAAACTTGAAATATTATCCTTTTTGTTGAATCTGATTTGTTGTTGATGCGTCTCCCTGAAGTGTTGATGTGTCTCCCTGAAGTGTTGATGTGTCTCACTGACATATCAGACATCCTTGCCATGTATTTCTTCCAGAGTTCAATATTTGTCTTTTCTGCTTGTTGTCATGCATTTTCTGTTTCTGATGTGGTATTTGAACAGTTCTACAATAATGCATATTTGCCTGACTTGACCCAGTTGTTGTGTTTCCAACAGATGTATGCTCCTTTTGCCTGACTCTGCCTATGCCTCTGCGCTTCAAACAATGTTATCATGTCCCCTTCTGTCCAAATCTACCTCTTCTTCTCATGCCTGCAACGTTCAGTCTTCCATTTATTTACATGGCGCCACCACATACAACATTGTTTTGCACGGGGTCGGGTGTTACCCGAGTCTACTACCTACGTTCACGTTTCTTCACAAAATAACACAACTAAAAATAATCATGGACTTTAAATAAATTTAAATTAACCTTTTAACGGTATTTTTTCTGCCTTTCCTTTGCATTTCGGCTTTCCCTGATGCTTTGTTATAAGCCTCCTCTAACCCTTAATGTGATTTTTCAAAGGAAAGGCCCTTACTTCCAGATTTGAAATCCTTTACAATTTAACTCTGAAACTACATCGCATCTTCCCCTTATTGCATTTCAGCCTTCAGAGTTTATAACATATTCCTTAGCGCCATTTCTCCTAAGCTTGCGATGTGCGATGTGCGATATAGGTGGGGATGATGTTGCAAGTGGACGTAGGGCCGATCGCAAATCGCAATCAGTGATTTGAAACCTTGTCGCATTTCGCCTTTCGGCATTTATAACTTATTCCTTAGTGCCATTCCTCCTGATCTTTGTGATTTACGATGTGTGATGTGCGAGAGGGTCCCATGGCCGAACTTTAAATACTTTAGATCGATCTTTGAACTATATCGCATCCGGCCCTCGTATCGCATTTCGCATTTTGACATTTATAACTTATTCCTTAGCGCCATTCCTGTTGAGCTTTTCGATTTGCGACGTGCGATGTGAGAGAGGGTCCCACGGCCAAACTTTAATATTTTAGATCGAGCTCTGAACTATATCGCATCCGACCCTCGTATCACATTTCGCATTTCGTCATTTATAACTTATTCCTTAGCGCCATTCCTCCTGAGCTTACGATTGCGATTTGCGATATGCGGGCAGGCCTTACACATGTGATTGAGATTAAGCCTCTGAACATTGTTCTACACGTATATTTGCACGACTCGACCCTGACCTGTGTGCAATGTTCTGAACGCGTCAATAGGCCCAAGTATTTAACTTCTCTGCATGCGAATAAGCCCAACTTGACCTTTGTTGCACGTTTTTCTTCTTTGTTGCTCCTTTGGCTTAGATTACACTTCCAATCTTGTTGCTTCCTTGATTTTGGTTCGAGTGCACATGTGACGATGAATCCTCGTTGACCTTGTGGTTATCCTTTTGAGCATATTAGAGATATTCTTGGAATTTTAACAATTGTTCCTCAACAACCTTGAATTGCTCATAACCTCTCTTGACTTTTAGCTAAGTCAAATTATGCTACAACATCTAGCTCCAATTGGGGACAACACTTTGGTAGAAAAGTGTTGATAACTTGTAGATCAGTAGCCTTTATTGGGCATGGAGTCAAAGAGATATTGCAAATCAGTAGTCAGTATTAGGCATGGAGTCAATCCCTAATGGGAGCTAATCGAGTATGAAATCCTCCCGAGGGCCGAAACCTGCTACGCTTTGGACTTCTTCCTTTATTCTTAAAATGAAAATACTGAACTAGAAATACTACAACTAAAAATGCTCAATTTATGAGCTCATTTATGCACAACTCCTATATATGTATTCATGTCTGAACTTAATAAGGTGGATTCAGCCTTTCAATGGCACCAATCCAACATCTGCATGATAGACCTAATGCCTCCATACTGTTTAAATTTGAAGATCACAATAGGGAGGTACCATGAAAGTTTTTCAGATACAAAGTTTTGCACATACCTTAACCTTGGATTCATAGGTGGCTTGAAGGTGCTAGTTGCAACTGCTAAAGAATCTACCAATATATTATCCTCCCTCGAAATAAACTGAAGATTTAAGGCTTCTGGCGATATTAGCAAGAATCCATCTCCTTGGAGTAGGCACCATCAAAGTAGAATTTCCAAATATTTTTTGAGTGCAAATCATTATTTACAACTGTTGAAGAGAGTTGCTTCCTTGTGTCTTCAACAAATTCTGCATCTTCATGCAACATGAAAATTGAAATATCTTTTGTTTCTTGACTATCAATAGGGGAATTTACTGCATCTTTCTTGGTAGTGGTCTTCACGAACCTTGTTTCCTTGTACAATATCCTTTCTTCCCCATTGAAAACAGGAATGATAGCATAAGTGAAATCCAATTTTAGAACACCTACCAACTTTTCTCCCCAAGATCTTGACAGGAGCATTCCAAACCTGGCTGGAATGTCAACAATAACTAAATCCATGACTATACTCTTTTCTGGAATTTGTGCCAACGAAACTACTGCATCTTTAATTAACCCGACACATTTCACCCTTTTGGAATCAAAAGAATACAAATCCCTGTAAGGTTTGGTAATCTACAAGTTTAGTTCCTTCATAACAAACAATGGCATGATATTATGGGATGCACCTGAGTCCAACATACAATTATGGAGACTAAAATCATGAAGCAATAGAGAAATATAGAATGGAGAAATAGAAGGATATACTTCTTCTACATGAGGACCAAAGGGGACCACTGGATTTTCTTCTTGTAAGTTCACAATGTCACTTAAATCTTCAATCTGTGTGATATTAATAAATTTTGAAATTTCTTTCTTGTAGAATGGTATTTTAGCTAATTCTAGAAGAAGTACCTAAATTTTTACCTTATCCAACTCTTTTGTCAAATTGAAAGCATGAGTTTGTTTAACATTCTTTTCAGGTTCTTCTTCACTCTTTCTAGAATTTTCTGCTCGTTCAGGTACAGGAACAACTCTCTCCAAAATATTAGTATCAACTTATTTTCTCTGGGAAGGTTTACCTTGCTGCACATATGTTCTATTAACTGAATTTACAAGTTGCTTCCCATTACTGACTTGTTTTACAGGATCCTTTTTTTGTGGAATCACCATTGGAGGAGGAATAGAATCTTGTTGTTCACCTTCATTATCCTACACTCTAGATCTCTTTCTAGACCTTAAATCATACATTTTATGTAACTCAGCTTGCATGAAATCTGTGAATTGTCTACAGTATTCATCCATTTCATCTTGATCAAAATATACTTCAGCTTGAGCATATTCTTCATCACAATATTCCTCTTCATCCTCTTCTATTGTGTACATAGCATATATTTGATAGTCAGCTTCTTTTTGGTCATATTCTACTAACTCTCTAGGTGTTGCTTCTATATACAATGGTGCTTGAACCTGGTCTTGATCTTTTATTTCCCTCTGCAAAATTTGCAAGGGTTGTCTTCTGAATTGAGGGTTAAATCCTCCTCGGTTTTATTGTACTTGTCTTTAGGAGTTTTTACTTTCCAATTCCATCTTAACTAGCTTATTAGATAAATATTTATCACCTTTGTCGTATCTTCAATTATTTGATCTTTGATGATTCTTCTTTTGATTTCCCCTTTTCTTGGACTGGTTGTTTCCCTTTTGCCTTCCCAGCCGCAATCATATTAGCTTCAATTTCTAAAGAATCTGTCTATATCTGCTCTAAAGTAGGGGATCTCCTTTCTCTAAGCGTGAAAATAAAATCGGCTTCAAAAGCCCCAGCAAAAACCACCTTTGCTCCAAAAGGAGGGGATTTCATTTCTACAGGTAAATTGTTATACAATTTATTGAATCTTTTGATAAAATATGATATATTCTCATCTCATTTTCTTTTGATTGCATTGAATTTTGTTAGTGAATATCCATGATCCCTTTTTCCACCCCATCTCTTAGTGAATTGATTTTCCAGGTCTTCCCATGTATTAATAGAATTATTTGGCAATCCCTTAAACCACTTTCTAGCCTCTCCATCCAGAGACTGAACAAAAAGCCTCATTACAACATTAAGATGTTCTACATTCAGATTTTTAGCAAAATTACAAAACACAGGCAAGTGTTTTTCTGCAGTTATTTCATCTTCTCCAGTAAAACATGGGAGTAATTTAAGATACTCTTGAGGCATTGCATTCATTGGTTGTGGAAGGTAAAGTGGAGCATATATGTTCAACAAAAAGGCTGGTGTTGCCATGTTTGCACCTTGATTGGTTGTTCCTTGGTTAGATGCAATTGATGAACCTATTGTCAAAATGAATGGAGGTGGAGGTAAAACTGATATGGGAGTGGGTTGATGGACAATGGCAGAGGGACCAGCAACTGGAGTTTGTTGAGCTTGAGTAAAAATAAAAGAAACAAACTCAAAGGAGTGTTCTTCCAACTTAGGTTCTTGAAAATAAATTGGTGTGAAAGGTGAATCTTGTTCCAAGAAAGAAATTCTTTAGAGATATCTTCAAACAAAGGATTAATAGAACTAATGCCAGGAGTAGACAGTGTAGGACTAGGTGTTGAGGGGGTTTTGGGTTTCCGAACACTTTTAGAAACCAATCTTTCAGGGTTTGACAAAGCAAGGAACTTCTACTGTGCGGTATCCAACCTCGTGTGAGGCCTTTTGTGAGCCATAATTCTGAAAATAACAAAACACAGCCAAATATTTCCTCCTCATTGAACAACTAGAGGAAATAATGTGAAAAAACCAGGGAAAATAAACTTTGTCTCTGTGTCCCCAGCAACGGCGCCAGAAAATGTTGTATTTTAAGAGAAAATTCCTTGTCTATGGAAAGGAACCATTGCTTAAGACAATTTTTAAAAATGTGTCACAGAAGTAATTATATCAGGTGGTCTTCATTCAATCTCTTTGGAAACTAATTCTTTAAAACCCTTAATAATACGGTATAATGAAAGACTCTACAATGCCATTAATTACTAATATATGAATGGAAAAGAAGAACTATATAAGAAACTCAAAATGATATGTTGTAACATAGAATCTATCACTTTAAATTTGAGAATGAATTTATGGAGAGAGAGGAACTCAAAATAATATGTTGTGAACACATAATATATTACTTATAATTTCCAGAGATACTTTGTGAAGGGAGAGGAGTTGGAGTGAAGGAGCGCAAATTAAGGCTATTTAACTCTTACTCACAAATGTAATTAAGAGATTGACATCTACTTTACTTCACTTTATTACAAGAATAAGGAACACAAAATGGCATAGGAAAAATGAATCACCATCAAAAGTTGCAGGAAACTTGATGCTTCTTTCATTAATTCCTCAGAAAATTAAGTACCAAATTTATAGTCTTCCAAAGGTCCAAAACTCGGAGCCCTGCCTCTTTCTTTTTGTCTCCCTTAAATAAATCCAAAACAGTTCGTAATTGCTAGAACTTATTGAAACTACTTCAACTACCTAAACTGTTAAAACTACTTATTACATTGCAATTGAGGACATCACTATAGCTTCGATCTTAACAAACAAATAAAACCAATTAAAACTTGAAATATTATCCTTTTTGCTGAATCTAATTTGTTGCTGATGCATCTCCCTGAAGTGTTGATGTGTCTCCCTCACAAATCAGACATCATTTCCCTGCATTTCTTCCAGAGTTCAATATTTGTCTTTTCTTCTTGCTGTCATGTCTTTTCTGTTTCCGATGTGGTATTCAAACAATTCTGCAATAGCGTTTGTTTTCCCGACTTGACCCAGATGTTGTGTTTCCAACAGTGCCACTGTATGTTCCTTTTGCTTCACTCTACCTATGCATCTGTGCTTCAAACAATGTTATCATGTCCCCTTCTTCCCGACTCTGCCTCTTCTGCTCGTGCCCACAACGTTCAATCTTCCATTTGTTTACAAGGTGCCTCCGCATACAACATTGTTCTGCATGGTGTCGGGTGTTACCCAAGTCTATTTTCCGCGTTCATGTTTCTACATAAATTAACACAACTACAAATAATCCTGGACTTTAAATAAATTTAAGCTAACCTTTGAATGGTATCATGTCTGCCTTTCCATCGCATTTCGGCTTTCCATGATGCTCCTTTTTAAGCCTCCTCTTACCCCCGATGCGATTTCTCAAAGGAAAGGCCCTTACTTCCGGATTTTTGAAATCCTTTGCATTTTAACTCTAAAACGACACCGCATCTGCCCCTTATCGCATTTTGGCCTTCGACGTTTATAACATATTCCTTAGCGCCATTCCTCATGAGCTTGTGATGTGCGATATGTAATAGAGGTGGGGATGACATGGCAAGTGGAGGTGGGGCCAATCGTAAATTGCAATCAGCGATTTGAAACCTTGTCGCATTTCACATTTCGGAATTTATAACTTATTCCTTAGCTACATTCCTCTTGAGATTTGCGATGTGCGATGTGTGAGAGTGTCCCACAAGCGAACTTTAAATACTTTAGATCGAGCTCTAAACTATATCGCATCTGGCCCTTGTATCGCATTTCGCATTTCAGTATTTATAACTTATTCCTTAGCGTCATTCCACCTCAGCTTTGTGATTTGTGATGTGCGATGTGTGAGAGGGTCCCACAGTCAGACTTTAAATACTTTAGATCGAGCTCTGAACTATATCACATTTGTCCCTCGTATCGCATTTTGCATTTCAGAATTTATAATTTATTCCTTATCGCCATTCCTCCTGACCTTGCAATTGCGATTTGCGATATGTGGGAAGGCCTTCCACGTGCAATTGTGATTAAGCCTCAAAACATTGTACTGCACGTATATTTGCACAACTCGACCCTGACCTGTGTGAAATGTTCTAAATGTGTCAATCAGCCCGAGTCTTGAACTGCTCTGCATGCGAATAAGCTTGACTTGACCTTTCTTGCACGCTTTTCTTATTTGTTGCTCCGCTGGCTTAGATTACACTTCCAATGTTGTTGCTTCCTTGATTTTGGTTCCAGCGCACATGTGATGATGAATCCTCATTGATCTTGTGGTTATCCTTTTGAGCATATTATAGGTCTTCTTGGAATTTAACAATTGTTCCTCAACAACCTTGAATTGCTCAGAAACTCTCTTGACTTTTAGCTGAATCAAATTATACTACAACAGTGTCCTCGACCTCTCAGAGCCATGATTTACTACCTAATTCAAGTGGTGTGAGGTCTATGGATCTAAAGGATTCCCATCTCACTCCATATGAATACATGTGAAACCATAAATGCTTTGTTTTTCTTGGAACGAGGTTGGTGTCAATGGGGTGCCCATGTAAGTTTTTAATTATGGGTAACCTTCCCCAATATATTAAGGTGTTGGAACACCATTTTCAACCTAATGATCTGTAGATATGCACTGTCCATGGGGAATCATATCTTGCTACACTAAATCATGGAACTATGCCTTTAAGTGCTTTAAGGTGAGTCGCATCCATCTTTATTCCAAGACCTCTAAAGTATAATTAAGACCCTCATTTGCAATATTGACTGCCAAAATATTTCCCCTTCTTAATATGTGTTGGAGAATGAGTGCATTGAAGTTTATCATCTGCTCTTCAATGTTTTCTATCCTCGACAGTGGTCTCCAACTCTCTGTTACTTGGTTGCAGTGGTGACATTTTGGATTATTTTGATCATGTTGATGATTGTTTTTGAATCCCCTTCTAAAATCAACTTTTCAAGACCTAATCTCTTTGAATTATTATTCCTTGATCAACTACAAAAAAATTGTTGTGTTGTTGGTGTCATGGCCAATATCTCTAGCATACACATGTTGTATATCTCCTATTTCATTTCTAAGCATTCCATTGTAATTGGTATACCCTAGGTTTCCCTTGTATGTGTTTTTTGTTTTATCTTGGGAGGTACTCCAAGCCTTTAAGATTGAGGGTTTGGAGGAAGCAACTCCACAAGCAACCTTGTGGGCTTGAAACCCAAGCTTGGGGTTTTGCACCCATCAATGTTTGGGCCAAAACCATGATGATATTTCGACATGTGATGGATAAGGATGATATTTCATGTTGAGACGAATCTGATGCTTCGAAAATCATCCAATTCCGAGTTGTCATTGAAGAAAATTGAATTTTTGAAGTTATGTGAGGGCTAATTTGTCAAGGAAAGCATGTCGGTTTGGGCTAGTTTAGCCCTCTTGACAAATTCATTGAGACCTCTTGTTGGATATAAATAAGATGTGAGTTTGGAGTTATTGGGCATATCCTAAGGTGAATAAATCATCACAGGGAGAATTGAAATATAGTACGAGTTTGTAGCAAGGGTGGATTAGGTAGGTAGTCGAGTTTGTGGAGATATTCTATTTGTTTTGGGTGTGGATTTTAGAGAAGGAGAGTTTAAAATCTTATACACATTGCAGGAGACAAGAAGGATGGTTTGAGGGCAGTTTTGTGACCCCAATGGAGTAGTCATACCTTGCAGATCATGCCACAGACTTTAGGTGAGCTATGTGACTATTTTGTGTATGTTTTTTAGTGTGCATATCTTTGTTTTCATGACCGCAATAAGGGGTTGCTACAGAAGCAGTTGAGAGGTGGATTTTAGAGAGATGAAAGGACTAGAAAGGGCCTCCTAACCAGGTTCTAGTCTCCTCTAAGGGTAGCGAAGGAAAACATGGGTATTCTCCTAGTGTATTGGGCTTGTTTTCATATTTGGAGTGGGAAGATTAGTTGTGGTTTTAGTTGTGTGTTGTAGGAGGCCTTGTGGAGGTGCCCAATGCCCACAATTGCACCTTGGATACCTTGCAACCAACAACTGAAGGAAACAACCCGATTGGAGAATTTTATGGCACCGGTGTATGTTTGTTGGTGTGCCCTAATTAGTCTGGTACATGCACAGAACCCTAGACAAGAGAGATGCAGTAAGGAGTTGCAGATGGTCTCTTGGTGATGATTGGATGCTAGAGTGGATGGGTGTCCTAAAAGAGGATTGGTTCAATAATTATGTTAATAGCCATGTGGAATGGTTTCCTAGGTGTAGCCATTAGTCACTCGTGGACTGTTGGATGGAAGCGTGAGACTGGACCACGTGTGAACGTGCATTGGGAATTTATGGTCTATTATAGGACAGAATTATAGTGACCAAGTTGGATATTCGTGTGCACCATATTCATGGACCTAGATGGTTTCTAGTGTGGCAGTTGATGAGCTCAAGGGTTTTATCATCCACGAAAAGTGTTGAGAAGCCCTAGACTTGTGTGTGGAGAAGAACTTCTATAGCAGATGATGGACACTCCTCCTAGTCCATGTTCAATGTAGGAGAAGAAAATCTTGCAGTGATAGGTGGCAGCCCTTTTTCCCTTATGTTAATCTTCATTGGAGAAGTGCAAGAAGACTATATTGGGTTGAATTCTGTGAGTAGCTTAGGAGCATCAGTAGGAATTTGAGAGTTGTTCACAAGTGGAGATGTCAACAACTTGATAGGAGTCTTGATGTGTTGTGCCCTTAATGGAATAAGGCACATGTAGAGAGCAGATTGATAGCTGAGTTTTAGTGGCTAGATGGACTTGGTGCATCGATAGAGGTAGGAGATACAGATCGGGAGTCGAAGTATAAGGAAGGTACAGGGTACGACCGAGAGGACTTGAGAGAGCGTGGTATAGCCAAATGGTCAGAGTACCTTATTGAGGGTAGATTATTTATCAATGGTATAACACCAAGTCTCGATTTTTTATCTTGTATCAATGGATGTATGAGGACCATTATCCCTGGTACATGAGCCCTAGACTATTGCACTATATGAGTTGGATTAATATATCGAAGTTGGGTTAATTTACAAAATTGTAAAAATTTGCCCATATTTTTTGCATGTGTGATTTAAAGTTGTTTATATTTCCTTGTGCAAAGTAGTATCATTGTGATTCTTGGTTTGGTAGCATCAGAGATTTAATATTCTATTCGAGAAACCAGGATCATGGAAAAAAACATGGTATCAGATCATATCTAAGCTACTTTGAGGACAATGAATCAGAGTTTGCACAACGAAGCAACTCAAAGGGAGTTGTGGGAGTCTAGATCATGGAGCAGAGGGTTCAGCTGAAGACATGGAGATGTGGTATTGACTGGCTTGGAAACGAGATTGGCTGGGAGTTTTGGTGGATTGGTGGTGAGTTTGGTGAACAATAGTTTGTTGTAGGGCAGATTGTTGATCATGGACTTCCGTTGATTTTTCAAGGATGGTTGGGACAACTCAAGGATTGCTTTGGCATGGAAGAGATCAGGTTGATCGATATGGCTTCATGTGATTGACTACATATTGGCAGGCTAAAGTCTTCATCGAATCGTGATGTTTCATATTCAATATTGGTGGGATTTTCACGAGTAATATTTGATCTAGGAGGATGAGTGCTTGCAGGACTGAGTTAGTCGATATTATGTAGGCTCAGAGGGAGTCTAGCCTCGGAGGGAGAAGCCCTATGGAGGTTTGGGATCTTCAGGTTCAGATGTGATGAGGCAAAGGCACTAACGATATTTTCGGGTTCATTCTATAGGGTATGCTGCAGTGATGGACGCAAAATGGGCTAGTGTCACCGGAGATGATGTTGGTTACATCCTAGTCTTGGAAGTACCTCCCTCGATGAGAGGGAGTGTTTAGTTTTGTAGCTTGGGAGGTACTCTAAGCCTTGAGGATCGAGGGTTTGAAGGAAGGAGCTCCACAAGTGTCCTTTTGGGCTTGCAACCCAAGCTTATGGTTTTTCACCCATCGACGTTTGGGCCAAAATGATGATGGGATTTTGACATGTGATGGATGAGGATGATAGTGCATGTCGAGACGAATTTGACAGTTTGAAAGTCATAATATTTTGAGTCTTGGTTGAAGAGAAATGAATTTTTGAAGTTATGTGTAGGCTAACTTTCCAAGGAAAGTGTGTCAGCTATGGCTAGTTTACCTCTCTTGACAAATTCGCTGGAGACGTCTTATTGGATTTAAATAAGATCTGTGTAATATCCCCAAATGGGAAAAGCAGGAATATAGTGCTTGAATATAAAAATAGCAACAAGTATTAACACCTTACATGTGAGCCAAATGATAGATCCATGATATTATGTATAACAGCAAAACATAAGTACAAGATCGTGGGGATCAAGCCCCTCAAGATAGGCAAAAGGAACCTCTAATGCCAAAATGCACCCAAAAACATGTAATACACTGCTACACAAAGTACTAAAGCAAGCACAACGCATTTTTAGTGACTAATACTGCAGCTGGAACATATATATAAATGGATATGATAATATCATGCTCATATATGGCCAAAAATGGAGATCTATGCTCCTCGACACTTTTCCAAGACAACCCAGGAAGGGTTTCCGAAAATACACTAAATATGAATGGTGGATCTAAAGCCTTAGGGCTGAAGATGCACTGCAACTGAAGCACATAGGAGGAGGTGGTTGAATCTGATGTAGATCTAAAAGAACTCCTCCAAAATGACTCTCTCAATGAAGGGTTGATCCCTTCAATGGAAAGAAAACGACTATTGTTGGAAACTACTACTCCTGAGGAGAAGAACCATGTGTGGAAGGTTGTTAGATTCTTCAAAATGATCTGGGATTTTAACCATGGATTCTACTCAAAAAACCCAGAAAAACCCAGAAATGGTTTGGCTAGATTTTAACTTTTGAGTTTCGGCCCTTTTTAGGTTGCCCACTGCAACAACTCACTAAAATAACGCAGATCAGGACTGGAACTACGATGTAAGGGATAAAATCACCTTGGGATGATGCAAAATATATCAAATAACCCCAAGGGGCTCCTTTATAGGCCTCCCAATGGAATGAAACCTCCCTCCACTGCAAAACTAGCTCAGAAAACACGCAATACAATCTTCCACTGCTGCAACCTGCAACTCAGCACATCTCTCAACAGAAACTGTGTTGTACCACAAGACTGAAGCTTGGCCTGAAACCTGAATGTGGAAATATAGTGCAAAATCTCTTCCTATGACGCTTCTCAAGGATAGAGGTGGGATTCCCGATCAGGAACACCCTGTGCTAAACAACACTACAATCTTAGCTAAACAGCTAAAGAAAGCTTATATGTCTAAACAGACCATATAATCAAAACATAAACATATCATAACATGAATAATATGGCTGCCATCCTCTTGCTTATATAATAAATGAGCTTTCTAACCCTAAACCCCATTCATTTATGACACTACTTCCATGCAAGGTGTCTCCATCTAAAACTGTGTTGTCTTTCCATAAATGTCCACTCCTCCATGACATCGCTATTGATTTGGTCAAAGTTGACCCAGTCCACATGCTCTAGCCCCTGTTCACACCTTAGGGTGCTTTATTAAGCTGAAAATATGATCCAATTTCACATGAGAAGTGGTTTTATTCTTTACAAAGAAATTTATGGGTCTCCCTACCCACTTATTCATCAAACAAGAAAGCAAAATTAGATTTTAATATTCCAATTAGCTTCATGCTAATTTAGGAATATTACAATCCTCCCCTCCCAAATGTTTCTTGTCCTCAAGCAAATACAAGGATATATCTACAAAATATAGGGAACCTTCATCCCCATGTGAAGCTCCATCCTCCAAGCTATCATCCATATAAAATGAATCACCCTCCAGAATGAAAATTCATAGAAAAACTCCTCCCATGTGAGAGGCTCCTCCCAAGGAAACAAGTGATATAATGTAGCAACCATATAATGCCCCATGATCCCCTTGAAGCATGAAGAAATTTGGGAAGTTTCATTCCCAATGGACACATCCAACCAATGTGTTATCCCTCCAATCATGTCCCCAACAATAATAAGAACATCATCAACATATGGGATCAAAACCAGTGATACATAAACAATAAAATGCAATAATGGAGGTGGATCATAGTCCCACATGTGGAACCAGCGCAGTATATCTTCTGACTCCATCATATAGTGATATGGTAAGTGGTTTTCCCACCACTTCCTTGTTGCCCAAGTCTTCTCACAATGGCTGAAAAGGTGAGAAATGTTTGGTGCTTTTTGAGTGCACCCACAGTGATACAACATCTCCCTATATCCTCCAAGGGAGTGGCCATGTTCAGAAATTTTTATGGCTCAAAGTTGCCATGAATTTTATATGGAAGAATGCTCCTCCTTGGACTAATGGCCTGCATATACATGGTAAAGGAATGCAAATAATCATCAAATAAAACATCATGTACATAAGCATGTTCCTTACCAAAATTTATGCTCATACACATGGAGTGGTCCATAGATAGATCCCCTCTCATTCCAAAAAAGGAAAGAGGTGGTTGTGATGACTTTTTCATTGAGTTATGTGTCTCTTCCATCTCCACATAGTCCATGCATATTTTCAAATGCTGATATAGTTCCCTTTCAAAGCCTTCCCAAGTGTAGCTCTCCATGATAGTGTTGTAGGCTCTCATGGAATAAGTACGGCTGAAAAGAAAATCTTCATGTGCTATTTGTAACAACTTCTCCTTGAGCTTGGAGGCTCTAGATAAGAAGATCCTTCTGGCATGATAATAGATGACTTCACCTTGGACTGAATAGCCCTCTTCATGTAGTTGGTCATCAAGTATCATGCATGTGAAAAGATCCTTGGAATAATCCACCAATAGCTAGGATTTCCAATATGGATCTATCCTCCATAGTGACAGCGTTGCTGATCTATCACAAAGAACATCTGTCATATGGTTTTCCTCCTCTTTGACATATCCCATGCCAAAGGTGCATATTGGAAGGCTGCTATCCTTCCCATGTTGCTCCTCCCATAGTGCAGAATCTGAAATGAGAGTGGGTAATGATGATGTTGGGAGAATTTCTCCCTCCTCCTTGAGTCTACCCAAGAGTCTCATCGTTGTACAATGACCTCCCACTGTTCCCACTCCTCCTGGATCTATGAGTTGTGAAACATGTTGAGAGATCTCTTTGATCCTCTTCCAATCAGGGGGTCTCTCTGGTGGAATGCCTCCATGTAATGAAACATCAAGGCCTAGAGCAGGCTGTAAATGTGAGTGGACTGATTTGTCCCTACTTTCACTGCTCAAATCATCCTCCTGCTTCTGTGCATAAACCTCTTGAAAAGGATGGGTGTATATGTTCCCAATCATTTGGTGCTAGCCCTCCTTCTCATTTCCTTCTACCTTCTGCAAGATCTCACAGTCTAAGGTGTCTTTTTCAATTGTAATCAATATATGTACACCCAACATCTCATTGGTGTCAAAAGTCTTGATCACAAAGGAATGATCTATCATAGTGTGTGTGTCCCCAAGATTGCATTCACTGTTGGAACACACTTCCTCCATTGTTTTGTCTCATTTCCTATAAACATAGACACATGATGCTCATGATATTCATATGTAATATCTTTTGGAACTTCCTCTAAAGATACACGAGCTCCTCTAGTTGAAGCAATTGCTTCATCTCCATTCCCAAATAGAAGTAGATCACCTCCTGATGTGACAGCGTCAAAGGATCTTCCTAGCTCTTCCTCTTCCTTCTCGTCATCAATGGAGAATACCTCATCATTAAGAGATCCTTTGTCTTGATCTCCTTTTGAAAAAGGAATCCTCATGTATTCTTCTTGAGAAGAAATTTCTTGCTGAAGTGGGGCCTTTGCCCTTAGCAAAGTATGTTGCAGATCTTTAACCCCCTCAATAATGTTTTGAAATGGAGTTGGTTTCGTGGATCCTTCCAACTCATGCAAAGGTTCTGATTTCTTGGGCTTGGTTTGTTCTCCCAAGGAAATTTCAGATTGTTTCAAATCAAATCTTTTCACTAACCTCCTAGAGAACTTTTCATAAGTAGATATTTTTTCATTATTCAATGAAGAAGATTCAAATAACCACCAGGCATAAGCCTTACCTTCAATATGCAGCGCTACTACTCTAATGGCTTCCTCTTCTGAAACTTGATGAAGCTGAAAATATGTGTCTAGCTTCTTTACCCAAGCCTTGACTATGCTCTTGGGTGACCCATCAAAAATAGGTAGAAAGAATCTACCCAAAGTGTGTTGCATGCACCCTCTTCTTCTATTTTGGTTACTGGGTCTTTTATCTTCTTTGATTTGACAAAACCCTTGGAAGCTTAGATTCTCCTTGAATCTTCTAGACTTAGATTCATATTCTTGGAGATAGTCACCAAGAGTCTCCTCCTTTGGTGTTTCTCCTCCTTCTTCTTCTCTTGCCAAGAATGTAGGCATGGTACCACGTTGTAGATATGATTTTGTGGTTGAATGCTCACACCCATAATATGAATAATTGGAGTTTTATTCAGGTGCAAATATTCTTGAGGGACCTTCATGTATTTCCCTCCTCATTCCCTTGATTTCTCTTTTAAGCTCATGCATAGTTTAGAGAAGAAGTTCTGAAAACTTCTTTCCCTCCATTTCTTCAAATAATGGAGACTTGCCTTTGTCTCTTCTGTTAGTCTTCTCTTTTCTATGAGAAGCTTCTTCTTCTTTTGATAACATAAATGCAATGTCTTCACAGACTAAGCAAAGATTATGCTTTGATACCACTATAATATCCCCAAATGGGAAAAGCAGGAATATAGTGCATGAATATGAAAATAGCAGCAAGTATTAACACCTTACATGTGAGCCAAATGATAGATCCATGATATTATGTATAACAACAATAAATAATTACAAGATCTTGGGGATCAAGCCCCTCAAGATAGGCAAAAGGAACCTCCAATGCCAAAATGCACCCAAAAACATGTAACACACTGCTACACAAAGTACTGAAGCAAGCACGACGCAATTTTAGTGACTAATACTGCAGCTGGAACATATATATAAATGGATCTGATAATATCATGCTCATACAGGGCCAAAAATGGAGATCTATGCTCCTCAACACTTTCCAAGACAACCCAGGAAGGGTTTCTAGAAATACACTAAATATGAATGGTGGATCTAAAGCCCTAGGGCTAAGGATGCACTGCAACTGAAGCACATAGAAGGAGGTAGTTGAATCTGATGTAGATCTGAAATAACTCCTCCAAAAGGACTCTCTCAATGAAGGGTTGATCCCTTCAATGGAAAGAAAACGACTGTTGTTGGAAACTACTAATTCTGAGGAGAAGAACCATGTGTGGAAGGTTTTTATAGTGCTCAAAATGATTTAGTATTTTAACCACTAATTCTACTCAAAAAACCCAAAAAAACCCAGAAATTGTTTGGCTAGATTTTAACTTTGGATTTTCGGCCATTTTTGGGTTGCCCACTTCAACAACTCACTAAAATAACGCAGATCAGGATTGGAACTGCACTGTAGGGGATAAAATTACCTTGGCCTAATGCCAAATATCTCAAATAAACCCAAGGGGCTCCTTTACTGGCCTCCCAATGGAAGGAAACCTTCCTCCACTGCAAAACTAGCTCAGAAAACACCCAATACAATCTTCCACTGCTGCACCCTGCAACTCAGCACATCTCTGAACAAAAACTATGTTGTACCAAAAGACTGAAGCTTGGCCTGAAACCTGAATGTAGCAACATAGTGCAAAATATCTTCCTATGAGGCTTCTCAAGGATAGAGGTGGGATTCCCGATCAGGAACACCCTGTGCTAAACAACACTGCAATCTTAGCTAAACAATTGAAGAAAGCTTATATGTCTAAACAGACCATATAATCAAAACATAAACATAACATACCATGAAAAATATGGCTGCCATCCTCTTCCTTATATAAAAAATGAGCTTTCTAACCCTAAACCCCATTCATTTATGACACTACTTCCATGCAAGATGTCTCCATCTAAAATTGTGTTGTCTCTCCATAAATGTCCACTCCTCCATGACAGCATTGTTGATTTGGTCAAAGTTGACCCAGTCCACATGTTCTAGCCCCTGTTCACACCTTAGGGTGCTTTATTAAGATGAAAAGATGATCCACTTTCACATGAGAAGTGGTTTTATTCCTTACAAAGAGATTTATGGGTCTCCCTACCCACTTATTCATCAAACAAGAAAGCAAAATTAGATTTTAATATTCCAATTAGCTTCATGCTAATTTAGGAATATTACATTTTGATTTTGGAGTTATTGGGCATATCCTAAGGTGCATCAATCATCACAAGGAGCTCTGAAATATAGTGTGATTTTGTAGCAAGGTAGGTTGAGGCAGGTAGTCGGGTTTGTGGATATATTCTCAATGCTTTGGGTGAGGATTTCAAAGAAGGAGAAACATGGCTCTTAGCCACATTGTAGGAGGTAAGAAGGATGGATTGAGGGTAGTTTTGTGACCATAATGGAGCAGTCCTACATTGCAGATAAGGCTGCAGAATTTAGGTGAGCTATGTGATTGTTTTGTGTATGTTTTTGAGTGTGCATATATTTGTTTTCATGGCTACATTAAGGGGATGCTATATTAGCAGTTGGGAGGTGGAGTTTAGAGGTCTGAAATCCCTAGAAAGGCCCTCCTAACTAGGTCGCAATCTCCACTAAGGGCAGTGAAAGAAAACAGGGGTATTCCCCTAGTGTATTGGGATTGTTTGCAGAGTTGGAGTGGGCATATTAGTTGTGGTATGAGTTGTGTGTTGTAGGAGTCCTTATGGAGGTGCCCAAGGCCCAAAACTACACCTTGGATACCTTGCAACCAACAATTGAAGTAAACAACCTGATAGGATAATTCTAGGGAACTGGTGTAGGGTTGTTGGTGTGCCCTAACTAGTCTGGTACATGC
Source organism: Pinus albicaulis (assembly GCA_034641835.2). Lineage (NCBI taxonomy): Eukaryota > Viridiplantae > Streptophyta > Pinopsida > Pinales > Pinaceae > Pinus > Pinus albicaulis. The sequence continues at coordinate 1,060,963,195 of CM076579.1, forward strand.
ATAGAAACCTAGGCAAGAGAGAAGCATCAGGGAGTCTCGGATGGTCTCTTGGTGATGGTTAGATGCTAGAGTGGATGCATCTCCTAGGAGAGGACTAGTTGGATAAGTTTGTTAGTAGCCATGTGAAAGGGTTTCCTAGGTGTTGGGTGCCATAACTAGGTGCAGATGCCACAACGAGGATTGGTCACTCGTGGACTGTTGGAGGGAAGCGTGAGAATGGACCAAGTGTGAATTTGGATTGGGAATTTATGTTCTACTGGAGGATAGCGTGATAGTTCCTAATTTGGAACCCATTTTGCACCATATTCATGGACCTAGGTCATTTCTAGAGTGGTAGTTGATGAGCTCAAGGGTTTGATCAACCAAGCGTGGTGTTGAGAACCCCTAGACTTGTGTGTGGATAGGGACTTCTACAGTAGATGATGGGAAGTCCTCCTAGCCCATGTCATTGTAGGATATGGTAATCTTGCAGTGATAGGTGGAAACCCTATGTTCCCTATGTTAGTCTTCATTAAAGCAGCGCAGGAAGACTATAGTGGATTGAAATCCCTGAGTAGTTGAGGAGCAGTAGTGGGAAGTTGAGAGTTGTTCACAAGTGGAGCTATGAAAAACTCAACATGAGTCTCAATGTGTTGTGCCCTTGATTGACTAAGTCACAACTAGAGAGCATATTGATAGCCAAGGTTCAGTGGCAAGATGGACTTGGAGCATTGATAGAGGTAGGAGTTGCAGATTGGGAGCCGAAGGACTGGGAAGGTACATGGTATGATCGAGAGGAGTTGAGAGAGTGTGTTACACCCAGATGGTCGGAGTATCTTGTTGAGGGTAGATTGGTTATCGATGGACTGACACCAAGCCCCAATTTTGTATCTTGTATCAATGGATCTATGAGGACCATTATCCCTGGTACGGGAGCCCTAGACTATTGTATTATATCCGTTGGATTAATATAATGAAGATGGGTTATTTTACAAAATTGTAAAAATTTGTCTATATTTTGTGCATGTCTATATCCCGTTGTGAAAAGTAGTATCATTGTGATTCTTGGTTTGGTAGCATCGGAGATTTAAGATTCTATACCAGACACTAGGATCGTGGAAAAACAACAGAATGCACCATCAAAGTTGAGTTTTATAAAACCATTCGGTGGAGGTTGGCAATGGTTCAGGCTTGTTCGGGTGCGAAGAGTGATGATGGCATTATTTTTTACCATTGACTAATGCAAGCCTAAGAGAGTGAGGATAGAAGCTTTAGATAGCTTATAGTCCCAGTCATGAGCATTCCATGGGGAGATGAGAATAATTTCTTTAACCTTATCCAATATTTTTTTCCAAACCAAATTCAAAGTCTCTATGGAATCCTTGAATATTCTTTAGTTGTTCTCCCTCCAAATTTCGCAGACTATAAGCCCTGAGAAGAGTTTCCATAATATTAATTATTGAATTCTTGAAGGACACATATCGTCAGTCCTCCAACATTTTCTCTATATTAGTTTTGTTTTTATCATTTTGACTTAATATGATTGCTTCTCAATCCCATTTTTCTAAGGAAACTGGAAATCATTTAAAAGGTGTTCCATTGTTTCAATATTTGAGTAACATAGGTGCCATTGCATGGGGCCATGAAAGCCAAATTTTTTGAATTGGTCCAAGGTTATTGTTTTGTTATTGGGGAGCATCCAAATAAAAAGTGATTGTTTGGGCCAATGTTGTGCCTTCCATAGCCTTCTGCATGTATTATCCTTTGAATGTTCTATTGTTCTAGCCAATATGTTGTATGCATCCTTAAGATTGAAATCTCGTTTGTGGTTTTTTCCCCATTTGAGAATGTCATTATTGTTTAGAAATTTAATTTTTCTATGCTCTAACTCCTTATACAAGGATCTATAAGACTATGAATTGATGTTGGAGTCTATGTGGCTTCCTTTATCACAGTTCCCCCATTGGGGTTTTTCTATGGTATTTTTCCAGTAATATCTAAAAAAAAAATTGTTTTGTTATTGCATTTCTAGTTTGAGAATAACTATGCTTTCATTTTGCTTAAGTTTGGGCCATTGTTGCCACGATTTCTCCTAGAATAAGGCAAGATTTCCACTGTGTATTCCCCAAAATTTATGTTTTGGATTAGATGATTATTATTCCAATCTTGATTCCAAACATATGCCCTTTGTTTGTCCCTGCAATTAGATAATTTGATTGTTGTTTACATTAGGATCATATTTTCTTTTCCATATTTTTCTCCATAGAGCATCTTGGTTTTTAAACCATCTCCACTAGGTCTTTGCTCCAATAGCTTTGCTTAGGATTTATGAGTCCCTCAGACCTATACCTCATGTGGTTTTGGCTTTACATAATTTATCCCAAGCAACTAGATCCCATTTATTTTCTTGCTTAGCTCCACCCCATAGAAAGGATCTTTGGATGGAGCATGTTTCATTGAGCACATTTTTAGGTGTAGTCGAGGCTGAGATGTCGTATAAGGGTAGAGCTTGAAGAACAAATTTAAGAAGGATGGTTTTTCTAGAAAGATTGAGAGATTTAAAGGTCCAACAAGACAATTTTTTTTCCATCTTGGTATGGAGGTATTCCCATACCCTAATACCAGATGGTTTTTTACTAGAGGTATGCCAAAATATTTGGTTGAAAGCGAGCTACGTTGAAAGCCTAGAAATATGGAAATGTGGGATCGGATAGGTGCAGGGGTGTTGAAGAAAAAAATTGTGATTTGATTATATTTATTTCAACTCCAAAAGCATTAGAAAAGTCTGAAAGAATCGATTTGTAAGTCAAGGATTATTTGATAGATGGTTGACCCATGAGAAGGGTATCATCAAAAAACTAATAGTGGGAGGATGTGGGTAGTTGATACCATTGGATAGGCCTTTTATGAAGCTAGTGGAAATGACATGTTTTATATACATGCCAAGGCCTTTATCCATGATAAGAAATATATATGGCAAAATATAAACCCCTTGTTGGCTACCTCTTCATGGGAAGAAGTAATGGGAAGGTGATACATTGACAAAGATGGAGAAGAAGGCTTTGGAAATAAGGTTCAAGACCCAAGAGACCCAAGAGTCCTGAAAAATAAAGCCTTTTAGCATTTGATATATATAATTATAGTTTAGTTTTTCAAAATCATTTGATATGTCCAAATTTATAATCATGCCAGGAGTTTTTTTAGAAAAGAGGGATTGGATTTGTTATTGGGAAATGATTATTACATCGAAAAACTTCCTTCCTTCAACATAGTTGGATTTATCTTTGGAAATGATGAGGGGCAGAAGAGGCTTAAGCTAGTTTTCAATGACATTAGAAATTATTTTGTAAATGACATTGCAAAGGGAGATGGGTTTAAGGCCTACAAAGGATTTCGATTGGGAATGATTGGGTATGAGGGATAATAATGTGGCATTATTGAAAGAATTTTGTTGTGAACCGATAATGTCCTAAAGCCTTACTTATGGGCATTCCCATGATTATTTCTTCCACATGTTATAATGATTTCCCTCATTAGCATTTCTTCTTTCTCATGGGTTGCTATATTGGGAATATGAGCAATGATTTTTCTTACGGTTGGATTTTTGTCCTCAATGGGATTTGTCAATAGACTGTGGAAGTAGTTATTGATTTATTGATTTATATTGTCATTCCCTTGCAACCTCTGGTTTTCACTATTTTTAAGGCAGATAATTTTGTTTCTATGCATGTGTTGTGTCGTATATTTGTGAAATAATTTGGTTTTGGTGAGAGGGAGTTGGAGCTTGCCTTTGCATCACAACAATAATAAGATGTGGTTTTCTCCCTTATGGGTTTCCACTTATACCTGTTGTCTATGTGTTGATATGGTATATCTAATCTGCTTAATACTTGCTGCTCACATATTAAGATTGTTGTTACATTATCTAATCTGCTTAATACTTGCTGCTCACAAATTAAGATTGCTTACATATTAAGTTGATCATGAAATGAAGGTGTAAATAAGTTTAAAAGAAAGTTTTTAAAAGTCCATGAATGTGTTAAACTGATTCACCCCCCCTCTCAGTTTAACTAAGGGTTCAACAAAATAATGATGGCATCACAACATAATAGTTCAATCTTTATACGAATACAAACAGGTGCAAAATTGGGGGTTATTATTTGGCTTATTGATCATGGAGTTTATCATATTTATCCGTTTATCATATTTGAATTGAGTGGGCCTAGTGGTTAAGAGCATGTGTTTCCTCCTACGAGGTCACAGGTTCAAAACCAGAAGGGGTAGAGTATGTATACCTTCGTAGACTTAGCAATCAAATCATTGCGCTAAGGTGGGTCCCTTGTCCCACAAACAAAAGGGACTCATACAGCAATTTAGTGTCTGGCTTGGCCGTGACTTTAAAATTAGATAATAATAATAATATATATAAATAAAACGAGAGAACCACATCCTTATTAAACTTATTAAATGGTCCCTTTGCAATGAGCTTAAAGTTACCATCAAAACATAATTGTAGCTCAATCTTTACATGGATTTACATCATAAACATGGTTTCAAAATGGGAATTATTACTCTAGTTTTAATCATGAAGCTTAATGGACTGTATTCGTTTGTAATGCAATAGATTATAATGAGCTTAATATTTCTTTATGCTTATATTATTGTGGTGTTTCACTATAAATAACACAACACTACTAATAGACATCGGAAAGATGCTCATCCCTATGAGACATCATCCATTTGATACTTGGGAGCTTTAAATATGTTCATAAAATCCATGCGCGTCTAGGAAGATAATATAAATCTCCATATTAGCAAAGTTCATAAATCAAAATTCGTTATCCCTCTTTCCTATTTCATCATTCATGTCTTTCATAATTCATTGCAAGCACTCGACAAGGAATCAAGTAGCTTTTTGCAGGCCACAAATAATCTTTTAAATGCTTGAATCATTCTGTTCAGTTCTATCTTCTGGAATGGTTGCTGTCTGGGGCTTCACTATGCAATTTAGAATTTGAACATTTTTGGTAGCTATTTAATTTTTTTACAACTTTTATTACATTTTTTTTTCTTTTACTTATCGTATATTAGATATCATTTTTTGGGATTTAACTACGTTAATTAAGTCATTTATCTATAACCATTTCCATGAAAGGTGGTCGTAATTAACTAATTTCTCATGATTTTTGACTAGTCTACTAGCACTCATTGCATCGGGTGATGCTCACAGGGATGAAGAGGTGGGATTGAAACTAGTGAAATGAATCACATAGCATCAATCATCACTTTCAGGGCTTGCACTCGATAACCAAGACTTACCGAGAGGTCACCCATCCCAGATCGCCTCTGGCTCAAGCGCACTTAACTGTGGAGTTTTCCCCACAATCAAGCCCACTTAGCTTGCTACCCCATTTGCCAAACCTTTACAAGTATTGTGTCTCATGAACCATTCAAGTAGAGCTCCCCCTTCACTCTTTGTATTTTAAGTATGGAGGAGTTTTCGCACTGCATTATATTAAATATCATTTTTTTGGGATTCAACTGTGTTAAATAAGTCATTTATCTATGACCATTTCCATGAGAGGGTTGACTAATTTCTCATGATTTTTGAATAGTCCACTTAACACTCATTGCATCGGGTGATGCTCACAGGGGTGATGAAGTGGGATTGAAACTAGTGAAATGAATCACATAGCGTCAATCATCACTTTTAGGGCTTGTACCCGGTAACCAAGATTTCCCGGGAGGCCACCCATCCCAGATCGCCTGTGGCTCAAGCACACTTAACTGTGGAGTTTTCCCCACAATCAAGCCCACTTAGCTTGCGACCCCATTTTCAAAACCTTTGAAAGTATTGTGTCTCATGAACCATTCAAGTAGAGCTCCCCCTTCACTCTTTGTATTTTAAGTATGGAGGAGTTTTCGTAGTGCATTATATTAGATATCATTTTTTAGGATTCAACTGTGTTAAATAAGTCATTTATCTATGATCATTTCCATGAGAGGTACTCGTAACTGACTAATGTCTCATGATTTTTGAATAGTCCACTTCACACTCATTGCATCGAGTGATGCTCACAGGGGTGATGAAGTGAGATTGAAACTAGTGAAATGAATCACATAACGTCAATCATCACTTTCAAGGCTTGCACCCGGTAGCCAAGACTTCCCGAGAGGTCACCCATCTCAGATCTTCTCTGGCTCAAGCGCGTTTAACTGTGTAGTTTTCCCCACAATCAAACCCACTTAGCTTGCTACTCCATTATTGTATATTTTCATTAATCTCTTTGGAATAAAAATTACGATCATATTGTGTGTTTTTCTGACTTCTAGCACTCCTCATACCGTATTGATAATGATGAGATTTAATCAATGTTGTCATAATGGCGATCGGGATTAAATCAGGGTCTGGAAAATAAAAAATGGGATAAAATCAGTAAAAATCGAGGGAAAAAATAGACAAAATTTAAAAAATAAATAAATAAAAAATAAAAAATATACAAAAATACAAAAATTAAGACTTTTGGGGAAAAAATAAGAATTAATCATTTCCGGGAAAGAATCGCCATTTTTGCAACACTGATACATAGCTGGCATGGACCTCCCAAACCATAGAACGAATATAGACACCATAGTTCTGGAGTTGTGCTTAAACCCTGATTCTAACCACCCCAAAATCAGAATTGAAAAACAATATCATTTTGACATGCTCGAGATGCCACTGAAACAAAATTGAAACGCCACTAGGGGGAAATGCTTTATTACTTGATGTTGAACAGGGAAAGTGAGATGCAATTGACGTGGAACGGGGAAAGTGAGCTGCAACTAATCTCCGACCAAAAAATGAAACGAAATAGTTGTCAAGGTTAGTAGCTGTCAAATACAAGTACTAATCTATTGATTTTGGGTGTTTTGTGTTCAGAATAGGGGAGTTTCACTTGGCTTCAATAGGAGCTAACATAAAGAGGTGGGATTTGTCCAAAGGGTGACAATAGACACTTATCTTGTGTTGTACCATCTTAGCATTTTGAAGGACCTTATCAAGACCACTAAATAGAACGGTAACAGTGCCCCTCCCATGAGCTTCCATTACAAAATAATGATGCCATCACAACATAATAGTTCAATCTTTATACGAATACAAACAAGTGCAAAATTGGGGGTTATTATTTGGCTTATTGATCATGGAGTTTATCATATTTATCTGTTTATCATATTTGAATTGAGTGGGCCTAGTGGTTAAGAGCATGTGTTTCCTCCTAAGAGGTCACAGGTTCAAAACCAGAAGGGGTAAAGTACGTATACCTTCGTAGACTTAGCAATCAAATCGTTGCGCTAAGGTGGGTCCCTTGTCCCACAAACAAAAGGGACTCATACAGCAATTTAGTGTCTGGCTTGGCCGTGACTTTAAAATTAGATAATAATAATAATATATATAAATAAAACGAGAGAACCACATCCTTATTAAACTTATTAAATGGTCCCTTTGCAATGAGCTTAAAGTTACCATCAAAACATAATTGTAGCTCAATATTTACATGGATTTACATCATAAACATGGTTTCAAAATGGGAATTATTACTCTAGTTTTAATCATGAAGCTTAATGGACTGTATTCGTTTGTAATGCAATAGATTATAATGAGCTTAATATTTCTTTATGCTTATATTATTGTGGTGTTTCACTATAAATAACACAACACTACTAATAGACATCGGAAAGATGCTCATCCCTATGAGACATCATCCATTTGATACTTGGGAGCTTTAAATATGTTCATAAAATCCATGCGCGTCTAGGAAGATAATATAAATCTCCATATTAGCAAAGTTCATAAATCAAAATTCGTTATCCCTCTTTCCTATTTTCATCATTCATGTCTTTCATAATTCATTGCAAGCACTCGACAAGGAATCAAGTAGCTTTTTGCAGGCCACAAATAATCTTTTAAATGCTTGAATCATTCTGTTCAGTTCTATCTTCTAGAATGGTTGTTGTCTGGGGCTTCACTATGCAGTTTAGAATTTGAACATTTTTGGTAGCTATTTAATTTTTTTACAACTTTTATTACATTTTTTTTTTTTTTTAATTTCTTTTACTTATCGTATATTAGATATCATTTTTTGGGATTTAACTACGTTAATTAAGTCATTTATCTATAACCATTTCCATTAAAGGTAGTCATAATTAACTAATTTCTCATGATTTTTGAATAGTCTACTAGCACTCATTGCATCGGGTGATGCTCACAGGGATGAAGAGGTGGGATTGAAACTAGTGAAATGAATCACATAGCATCAATCATCACTTTCAGGGCTTGCACCCGATAACCAAGACTTACCGGGAGGTCACCCATCCCAGATCGCCTCTGGCTCAAGCACGCTTAACTATGGAGTTTTCCCCACAATCAAGCCCACTTAGCTTGCTACCCCATTTTCAAAACCTTTGCATGTATTGTGTCTCATGAACCATTCAAGTAGAGCCCCCAAGCACTTTTTGTATTTAAGTAAGAGAAAAGCAAGATCACATTATATTAAATATCATTTTTTGGGATTCAACTGTGTTAAATAAGTCATTTATCTATGACCATTTCCATGAGAGGGCTGACTAATTTCTCATGAGTTTTGAATAGTCCACTTAACACTCATTGCATCGGGTGATGCTCACAGGGGTGATGAAGTGGGATTGAAACTAGTGAAATGAATCTCATAGCGTCAATCATCACTTTTAGGGCTTGTCAATCATCAGACAGCCAAGGCTCCTTTCGAGACTTTCAGCACTCCATCCTGACCTGTAAACTTATAACCATTCGAATCTAAAACTCCCAAGGAAATCAAGTTTTTCTTTAGATCAAGTACATGCCTAACATCAGATAATGTTTTAATTGTACCATCATACATTTTAACTTTCACATTTCCAATCCCAACAGTCTGAAAAGATGCATTATTTCCCATGAATACAGAATTACCATTTACATTTTCTTATGATGAAAACCAATTTCGGTGCGAACTCATATGATGAGAAGCACCAGAGTCTAATAGCCAATAGTCAGCATCTTGTGAGATATTACAAACAGGGAGATAGCCACCACAACCACATGTTTGTTTCCTTTTGAGGTGGGCCATGAGGTTGATATTATCCAATGTACAGCCATGGGCAAGTGCTTGATCATGTATTGTTGTTACATTCAGCCATTTACTATCTTTTAGTAGATGTGATGAATCTTGTACATTACTTGCCATGTAATTTTCTGAAGTTGCAGTGGGTGAAACTGCGCTGCATCCTATTGAGATATTGTTTGTATCATGCACTATCATGTATAACTTCAACAAACTTCTCATCGGGACACTCTATGATGATCTGGTCCTATTCATCATGGATGGATTGTTTTGGGCTAGCACGTTCTTCATTGTTGGAAGATAATTCTTTGGAGGATTACTCTTCACCTTGCCATTTGAGGGCAATACTTTTGTAGCCCAGGATCAGCACATACTCTACACTTATCATAAGTGGAGAGGAGGACAGCTTGAGGTAGGCTACAATGCTTGCCATGTTCAGATTTTCAGCCCACCTTCATTTCCAGAGCTTGAGGCGGAAGAATATTTTCAGGAGTTGCCTTGTTGGGAGGTTGCTCATTTTGTTTGGATGATTGCTTGGGGATGGAAGATCCACAAGAGGGAGATGTTCCTCAATATATTTCCGACTCCATGCCTCGAGTGGAGGCCTTCCAGTTCTATCCTTACAGTTGCTTGAGGACAAGCAACATTTGGGAGGGGAGGACTGTAATATTCCCAATTAGCAGCAGCTAATTGGAAATATTAATTTTGACTAATTTTGCCTTTATAAAGTTAAAATATAAATAAAGTGGGTGAAAAGGAGAATATGACCCACTTAGGATAAAACACACTCCCTAAAGTCACTAAGGAGATATAACGTTGTAATCAAGGGGAGGCCAAATTGCGCACACAGTAAAGAGAGGCGTCATTGGCAAAGGCAGCCGTAGGGAAATTGCGCACGCAGGAAAGGGAGGCGACGTTGGTAAAGGCGATCGTAGGGTTTAAGAGCGGCCAACGCTATATAAAGATGATAGCCTCGTCATTTTGACATCATTCAAGTTTATGCATATTGAGTTGGTCGCTACGACACTGAGCACGCTGGCTGTTTAGCCTGTCTGCAGCACTTTTTAGTGCGCTGAGTGTCTCCATACGGAGATCTCATCCTCAGCCCCAGGGGACTTCGAGTGCCTGCTCGGGTGAGGCAGTCCTATCATTGTTTTACAGGAGGATCGAGTTTGGAGCTTGTTGCGGAGCAGTGCCATTAGTGGCTGCGCAGTCTTGAGTGAGAAGGCCGCAGTCATTTCGTGAGGACTCTGTGTCATTATCATTTTGGAGGTTTCGGGTCTGGAGGTGGTGCAAGAGGCCAGCCCGTACCTATTGAGGGCATTGGGCAGAATTGTGATAGTACCTTAGTGGATCCCATTCAGCCGCAGCACAATAACAGCTATACGACAGTACTCCTAGCCACTTGAACGCAGATCGGAGAACCGTTGTTCCTCTGTCATTCTGAGAATATCTCTTGATTTGCCTTGTGCGAGTTTTGGGTGCTATCACCTGAGCACCTATTGTATTTTCTTATAATTCTCAACATAATAAAATGGCTCAGCATTCTCTCTATTTTATGTGTATCTGTTGCATATATTGTTTCTAGCATTTTATGTACTGTTGTATGATCTGCATCACTGGTTATTTTCCCTTGGAGACACTCCAATCGCTATACCATCTGTTGTGTTTCGCCCTTACTCTATAGACAGAGTCTGGTGAGGGCCAGGTAGCCTCCAGGTCTCATTCTCTTTCAGAGGTGAAATATCTGGTAAACGCCCCTCCAGTCCATCTCTGGTTTAGAGTTGACTGTGTTTTAGAAATATCCCTAAAAAGGGATATTACACCACCCCAGATGCAACAATCGGTGATTCCTCCTCCGCACCGACCTGTCTCTAAGGTGTTTCACCTACCTCCTTGTCGATCACGTCGACCGTGCCACAACACACACTTATTGAAACTTATGGAGACTTTCAATGTGCGTATGCACCATCACCTTCGAGCCAGGTCACGAGATCTGCTTCTCGGTGCTTTGAAAAAGAACACGGTCTTTCGAAACCCTTACTGACTTGCACTTCCTCCGGTTTCGAATGAACAGTCGCCACAAAAATTTCGAAACCCTTACCGATTCGATCCAGGCTAATGGAGTTCGATCATGCTCTGATACCACTTGTTGAGGGAAATAATAAACAAGAAGGAAATATAATGCATATAGCTGAATGGCAAGAACTTAAGGATAAATACACAACACACAAGTAAATACACACAATTTTACGTGGAAAAACCTCGACAGGGTGTCAAGGAAACCTCCACGGGGCAAGGGATTGGAAACTCTTATTATTCAAATGATTCTCCGTACATACAAGCCTCTCGAGCCACCTTATTTAACTTAGTCTATTTCGTTATTCCAACTACATTTCGTTATACAACCAATTAACGGTCAATAAGTAATTTGCCCAGAATTATTTATTTTCATTTTGTTGTCATAATTTAACAGTAAGGGCCCAAAGGCAACTCCTTTTTATTTTCATTTTTTTTTTTAATTTTTGGGGGTAATTGGGGAAAATACATTTTAAGATAAGACATTGGTGCCTGAGGAACAATAGATCCCCACATACACCCTGCCAATCTAGAGTTCATTTTTATAAGGAACAAAGGCATCATTGTAATATCCCTTTTCAGGGATATCTCTAAAACACAAGCAGACTCCAACCAGAGATGGACTGGGAGGGCATTTACCAGATATTTCACCTCTGAAAGAGGGTGAGATCTGGAGGCTATCTGGACCTTTCCAGACTCTATCTAAGAGTGTAGGAGAAAACACAACAAGTGGTACAGAAATCGATTTGCAAAGGGAAGGAATAACAGAAATGCAAGCATGCAATAGCGTGTACATAAAACATGCACAGATACTCAAGAAATACCAAGAGAACACTAAGCCATTTTATTATTCTGATAAATATAGAGGAGTACAATAGGTGATAACACCTAATCTTGCACAAGGCAAGTCGAGATCTATTCTCAGAACGCTGCATGGACTAAATGTGTATCAGATCTGCATTCCAGCTTGCTGAAAATGGCCGTGTAGCTGTCTGGGAATACCGCCTTGCGGATCTGTGCTTTCCTCCCACTGATCACGTCGCCACTGTCTGGATCCTTAATAATATGATCACCGCTGATCCAGAAATTCCCAATACGAACTGCATCCTCCCACTCAGGACTGCGCAATCAATAGACGTGTTGCTCCTCCACAGATACAGCGGATCGATTCTCCTACAAAACACTAACGGAACTACCTCACCCGAGCAGGCACTCGAAGTCCCCCGGGGCTGAGGGAGAGATCTCCGAACAGAGACACTCAATGCGCTAAACAGCGCTGCAGACAGGGTAAACAGCCAGCGTGCTCAGTAGTCGCAATGACCATATTCAAAATGCATAAACTCCCATGATGATCCAAATGAGGAGGCTATCATCTTTTTTTATAGCGTTGGCCGCTCTCAAACCTTACGACCGCCTTTACCACGTCGCCTCCCTTTACTGTGTGCGCAATTTCCCTACGACCGCCTTTACCACGATACCATGGTAATATCCCTTTGTTGCGTGCTCAATTTGGCCCCCTTGATTACAACGTGCGTCTACTAGGAAGTCCCCCTTATTTTAGAGTGAGTTGTGTTCCCTTTACTCACTTTTATTCATAATCTAACTACTTAAAGCAAAATTGACCAAAATCGAATATTCCAATTAGCCATTGCTATTCGGGAATATTACAATCTCCCCCGATAGAGTGTTGCTTATCCCCAAGCCACTGTAGTGATGGATGCTGCAAGATTTTCTCATTCTCCCAAGTAGCATCCTCATCCGGAAAATTCTTCCACCTCACCAAGAACTCCCGGATTGTCCTGTTCCGCAACTGCCTTTCCCTGGTGTCAATAATTGCCTCGAGCTGTAATACCAAATGCCCTTCATCATCTGTAGGCGGCAGCTCCTCTGTCACTATCACCTACTGCCCCAATGCCTTCTTCAGGCATGACACATGGAAAATGTTATGAATCTTGCTGCCTTGGGGCAGCTCCAACTCATACGCAACCTCTCCAACCCTACGTATCACCCTGTATGGTCCATAAAAACGAGGCTTGAGCTTCTCAGCTCCCTCCTGTTTCAGTGATGACTGTCGGTATGGCTGTAAACGTAGGTAGACCAAGTCTCCTACCTCAAACTGTCTTACCATTCGACCCCTGTCGACATACCGCTTCTACTGGTTTTGCGCTGTAGCCATGTTATCCTTGAGAGCGCAGAGAATGTCCTGACTCTCTTGGATCCAATATTTGGCTCTCGGAGCCTTGCTAGCACCCAACATCATATCAACAAAAGATAAAGAATGGTACCCATACAAAGCATAGAACAGTGTCATACCGATGGACATGTGATATGTGTTGTTGTAACAGTACTCCCCCAAATGCAGCGACTTCTGCCACGCTCTCTACTGCCCACTAACATAGTTACGCAAGTAGCCCACCAGCCACTTGTTAACTATCTCTGTCTGCCCATCTGTCTGTGGGTGATAGTTGGTGCTCGATGTCAGCTCCGTCCCTACCAGCCGAAAAAGCTCCTACCAGAATCCGCCCATAAAGCGATTGTCCCTGTCACTGATGATGGTCTTGGGAAGACCATGCAACCTGAAAATCTCTTTGAAGAACAACTCTGCCACCTGTGCTGCTGTATAGTGTGCGGATATGGCAAAAAAATGTGCGTACTTCGTCAGTCGATCAACGATGACGTATATACAGTCCTTGCCCTGCACCATGGGCAACCCTGTGATGAAATCCATCGAAATGCTCTCCCATTTCCCCTCCGGAATGGGAAGAGGTTGCAACAAGCCTGCGAGATGGTTCATCTCCCCCTTATTTCTCTGGCAAACTTCGCACTCCCTGATATGCCGGAGCACGTCCCCCTTGAGGCCTTTCCATGAGAACCTCTCTCTGATAGCCCGATAGGTTTTGGTAAACCCCTGATGGCCGGACAATGGTGAGTCATGAGACGCCTGAAGTATCTTCTTCTTGAGCTGGGAGCCCTCCATCAAGAAGATGTTATCTCTGTAGTAGATGATCTCATCTATCACCCTATATATGTCATCTGTCACCTGACCATCCAGAACCTCACAGGAAAATCTATCCTTGGAGTAATCCACCAAGAGTCGAGCCTTCCAATATGTATCCAAGCTCATCAGAGACAACGTGGCTGGCCTACGTGAAAGTGCATCTGCTACCACGTTATTCTTCCCTTTGACATATTCAATGTCAAAGTCATAAGCTTGGATCTTGCTGATCCACTTTTACTGCCTCTCCTGTAGCTGTTTTTGCTCCAAAAAGAATCTGAGGCTGTTGTGATCAATCCTTACCCGAAATCTGTTACCCACTAAGTACTGCCGAAATTTGGCAAATGCATGCATAATGGCCAACATCTCCTTGTCGTATATAGGATACAACCGCTCATGAGGAAGGAGCTTTCTGCTCTCATAGGCTATAGGGTGGCCTTCCTGCATCAAGACTACGATGATCCCCTCTCCTGACGCATCACACTCCAAAACAAAAGGATGCGTAAAATCTAGCAACGCAAGCACTGGACAGCTGCTCATAACCTCCTTGAGCCTGTCAAAAGCCCATTGCATTGTATCCGACCAACTGAATGCCCCCTTCTTCGTCAAATCTGTAAGGGGTACCACAAGCTGAGAGAAACTCTTAACGAACTTCCTGTAATATGTGCAAATGCCAATAAATCCTCGAAGTTTCGTCACGTTTCTCGGCTCTGGCCAGTCTCTGATGGCCCTGATCTTCTCCTCGTCGACCCTCACTCCGTCCACTCCTACGATGTGTCCCAAATACAACATCTCAGTCATCCCAAACTCACACTTGGAGAGCTTAGCATAGAACTGTTGCTCCTCCAAGATATGCAGTACTGCCTCTATGTGTTGGAGATGCTCCTCCCAAGTCCTGCTATATATCAATATATCATCGAAAAAGACCAACACAAACTTCCTCAGATGACTGCGAAAGATATGGTTCATGCATGACTGGAAAGTAGTTGGGGCGTTGGTTAGCCCGAAAGGCATAACCAAAAACTCAAAGTGGTCGTAATGGCACCTGAAAGCGATCTTGGGAATGTCCAGTTCCCTCACGCGAATCTGGTGGTACCCAGATCTCAAATCGATGTTTGAGAAGAACTAGGTTCCTCTCAGCTCATCCATCAGCTCGTCAATTCGCGGTATGGGGTACCTATTCTTCAGGGTCTTCTTATTTAGGGCCCTATAATCAATGCACATTCTCAATGTGTCGTCCTTCTTCTTCACCAACACCACCGAAAAAGCAAAAGGACTGGTGCTAGGCCGAATATGTCCAAGAGCCAACAACTCTTGGATGGCCCGCTCAATCTCATCCCGATAGGCCTTGGGGTGCCTATAGGGTGTGGTAATAACGGCCTGGATGCCATGTTCTAGCTCAATAGTGTGCTCAAACCCCCAATCTGGTGGTTGTCCCGGCAATATCTCTCCAAATACCATCTCATACCTATCGAGGATGGCCTGTATATCCGGATGAACTGTCTGCCTGGTAGACCCTGCCACTGATGCCCGTAACTCAACTGCCCATTCTATGTCTCCCTTCCGGAAGTCTGCCTCCATACGGTGAGCTGAAACAGTCTGAGGTGGGTAAGTGTGCATCCCACGTATCTTCTCATGCTTCCCGGTCTTCTTGTCATTCCATTCCATTTCCAAGGCCTCCCAATCTGTGGTGACTTTTGCCAAAGTAATCAGCCACTATACACCCAATACCACATTGGTATCCGGTATGTTAACCACGAAAAAGTGGTTGGTCACTGGGTACCTACCGGTATGTTAACCACGAAAAAGTGGTCGGTCACTGTGTAGGTACCCATCGTCACAGCAAGCTCTGGAACATACCTGGCACACTGCATCGTCTGATCTCTTAGGACCAACACTGAAAATCCATCGAAGCTCTCTGTCGGTATGCCTCTCCTCTCAACCATCTGTGCATCGATGAAGTTGTGGGTTGCCCCACTGTCTACCAGAACTGAAACTCACTTCCCACGCACTGTCCCTCGGACCCACAACGTCAGATACTTGGGTACTCCTTGCAATGCTGCAAGGGTCCCCCCTATGGGTGCAAAAGCTGCACCTCCTGCCCCTGGAGGTGGAGGTGGTAAATGATCTTGCTCTGTCTAACTATCTCCTGCCTCCCCATCCTCATACTCATCCTCTTCCCCGCTACTCTCAGAGAAGACCTCAATGAAATGTGCTTTGCTAGCAGCACATCTGTGACCTGGTGCCCACGGCTCCTGACAAGTAAAGCACAACCTCTTCTTCTTCAACTCCCTCCGGGCATCATCATCGAGCTGTACCCTACCCTGATTCCCCTTTGGAAGCGGAATCCTCACATCCTTCCCCTTTGGCTGGAAAGCCTGTTTCTGGGGGTAAGGTGTCCTGGTCCGGGGTAAGGCATCCTGCAAATCCCGAGTCCTGCCAATGGCATCCTGGAGTGTAGCTGGTCTAGTGGATCTGACTAGACCCCGAAGTGGCTCTGCTAACCCTTCAACAAACATATAGATCATCCGTGCTGTGGATAGATCTGGCACCATCACTGAAATCCTTAGGAAATCTACAATATACTTCTCAGGACTCCCGGTCTGTTTGAGCCTTGTCAGCTCAACAAAGTGCTCCTTTGGTTCCTTCCGGTCGAACCTCTCTATCAGTCTCCGAGTGAACTCAGCATAGGTAGTCACGGTGGAATGCCCAAGTGTCACCCTTCCATGGAACCACCAGTCCTAAGCCTCACCCTCCAAATGCAGCGTGGCCACCTTGATGGCCTCTGTTTCTGCCATCTGGTTGAGCTGGAAATATACATCCAGCTTCTCTACCCAAGACTTTGTCGAACTGTTTGATGAACCATCAAACGTAGGCAAATGGAATCGGCTCGATGTACGCTGGGTGTCTCCATCATGATAATGCCGGTGCCCTCTGTGATGGTCGCGGGGTCTGCTATCCCACTTGATCTGAACAAAGTCTTTGAATAAAATGGCATCCCTGAACTCCTGCCCAGCTTCCTGGTACTCAACAAAATAATCACCTATGCAGTCAGACTCTAGTTCCTCCTGTGCTCCTACCCCAGTATCTGCACTCAAGAAAGTGGGCATAGTAGCACGAGTGGGGGCATGTGATGCCTGGTGCGGAGTGACAACTGTCTCCTGCAAATGGTGGGATGTGCCCAACCCCTCACCAACCTGGAAACCCCTTGGGGTTTCACACTGTCTAGCCTCCACAACCATGAATCTCTGACCCAGCACCTCTATCTGCCTTGCCAGATCCAGCACTGATCTGAGGAGTGCTTCCCCAAACTGTTTTGCATCGCTATCCTCTGCCATCGGCTCTCCCTGCTCTGCTTCTATCGCAGGCTCCTCCTGTTCTGCGTCCACTACCCGAACGCAATCTCCCTCTCCATAGGTGTTCTCCAACCTACGCTCAATATATCTGTACTTCCTACCTATGTGGTAGATGTAGGGTTTTTCTTCCGATGACATAAACAACTAGCTCCACAGGCTGAGCCAGATCTATGCTCTGATACCACTGTAATATCCCTTTTTAGGGATATCTCTAAAACAGAAGCAGACTCCAACCAGAGATGGACTGGGAGGGCATTTACCAGATATTTCACCTATGAAAGAGGGTGAAATCTGGAGGTTATCTGGCCCTTTCCAGACTCTGTCTAAGAGTGTGGGAGAAAACACAAGTGGTACAGAAATCAAATTGCAAAGGGAAGGAATAACAGAAATGCAAGCATGCAATAGCGTGTATATAAAACATGCACAGATACTCAAGAAATACCAAGAGAACACTGAGCCATTTTATTATTCTGACAAATATAGAGGAGTACAATAGGTGATAACACCTAATCTTGCACAAGGCAAGTCAAGATCTATTCTCAGAATGCTGCATGGACTGGCTGTGTATCATATCTACGTTCCAGCTTGTTGAAAACGACCGTGTAGCTGTCTGGGAATACCACCTTGCGGATCTGTGCTTTCCTCCCACTGATCATGTTGCCACTGTCTGGATCCTTAATAATATGATCACCGCTGATCCAGAAATTCCCAATACGGACTGCATCCTCCCACTCAGGACTGCGCAGTCAATAGACGCGTTGCTCCTCCACAGATACAGCAGATCGATTCTCCTACAAAACACTAACAGAACTACCTCACCCGAGCAGGCACTCAAAGTCCCCCGGGGCTGAGGGCGAGATCTCCGAACAGAGACACTCAGTGCGCTAAACAGCGCTGTAGACAAGCTAAACAGCCAGCGTGCTCAATAGTCACAATGACCAGATTCAAAATGCATAAACTCCCATGATGATCCAAATGAGGAGGCAATCATCTTTTTTTATAGCGTTGGCCGCTCTCAAACCTTACAGCTGCCTTTACCACGTCGCCTCCCTTTACTGTGTGCGCAATTTCCCTACGACCGCCTTTACCACGATACCATGGTAATATCCCTTTGCTGCGTGCTCAATTTGGCCCCCTTGATTACAACGTGCGTCTACTAGGAAGTCCCCCTTATTTTAGAGTGAGTTGTGTTCCCTTTACTCACTTTTATTCATAATCTAACTACTTAAAGCAAAATTGACCAAAATCAAATATTCCAATTAGCCATTGCTAATTGGGAATATTACAGTCATTTAACAATGGGGCACAAAAAATCGACTTTTGTGTATTTTCATTCTCTTTCAAGCCTTCGTTTGAAGAATTAATTTAAAATTTGAAGCTGCAGTATGTGAATATGGATATCAGTCGGTTCAAATTTTCATATGTGACATTGAAATCTAGTAACAGGATATCAGAGAAAATATTTGTAACGGCCCAAAAGCAACTCTCTAGGTAAAAGGAGGAAAACATTCATGACAATAAGTCGACTGTGATGTTGACAGAGAATCAGGTTCTCACGTGCTCCGTTCTATTGTTAGTAAAATGTTAGCTGCCAGTCGAGGATTCATCTATTAAACACCAAGAATACCATTTTAAAATTATGTGCAAATATCCAACTTGTTTATGTTTCAAATACATTCAGGCAATTATTAAAAAAGCACGAAGGCGTCAAAGATGTTAATTAATACGAGCCCAAATACAACTCTAAAAGGGGAAAGGACATTCAAATCAATGAGCAATACCTCTTCAAGGAACGAAGGGGCAGATTAATAGGTTTTGACTTCTTACCACTCTATTTTGGAACGTTATATGAAGGAATTTGACAGTACCATGGGTCACCAAGACCACTATGGGCAAAATCATCAGCAAATAGACCATGCTAATCCAAAATTCACAAGCTGCAGATGCAGACTTCTTGATGAGAAAGTCATTGCCTGATAAGCATGGAGTTACGTTGAAGTTTGAACCTTGAGTTTGAGCAGCTCAAAATCAAAATTATAAAAACGCAATAATGACCAATACGATCACTACTGCAGTGTAGCTTGACTGGTTGGTATTTGGGATTTCATAACCATAGAAATGCAATAATGACCAATACGATCACTACTGCGGTGTAGCTTGAATGGTTGGTATTTGGGATTTGTGAAGGCAAATTTAAAGTTCAGAGCAGTGTTTTAAAACTAGGTCGGTCTGAATCAGACAGGCCAGACCCTGGCCGTTTTGGATATTTTGAAAAACCAGTCCAACGGTTTGGTAATTTGGCTGGTTTGGTAATTTGGTAATGGATTGCCGGTTTGGTCTAGCTCATCTTAAACTGGCTGAGCTTGTAGCGGTAGTATTTTTTTAATACTTCTACCTCTCTCTCAAGCCTATAAAAGTGATCCAACTCTAAAAAAAAACGTTGTTTTCATTAACAGTACATATGTGAAAACATTACATTCTCATCTGAAAAGATAAGAAAATCACGATCCAATCGCCATGATTAATAGAGACAACTTCTAAGGAAGAAAGAAGTCACATAATAAAACCATGTTGGGATCACAAATTTCTGGGAGCAGAAGCCACCCAATCAATATTTCGAGTCCATCTATATGAAAATCATCCAAATCAAACCTAGAATATGAGAAGATTGAACAAATTCAAATATATGACCCAACATTGTAATAGAAAGAAAAATGGAGACAGCAGTGTGTGAAAAAGTGTAAGCTGGCTCGCTTGATAAAAGCATGTGCAGGCTCGCTTGTTGTAATAGCCACGAAGTATCTGGACTTATAGCTACAGATAGGGAGATCATATTGTAAGGTTGCATTGAAAATGAGAGCCTTAGCATATAATTGTAGACGCACATGTGGAATATATTTGAAAACCGGCTCGCTTGAAATTCATGATAACAGGCTCACTTGATATGATTACTCCATAGTCTGGCTCGCTTGATGGGAGGGAAGTTGAATCAAAATAGCAGTAGGCATTTATATCAGACTCGCTTGACAACTCCAAAATCCAATCGCCAGATACCGCTGTATAATAAGGAACCCATGATCTGGCTCCTTTAAATATGTAATGTCGATTCATTTGGGGGTAATAAAATAAACCCGCGCAGATATCAATATAGTAGATCAGGCTCGCTTGAGGAAAGTAATATGAACAGGCTCGTTTGTATGTGGGTCGGAGTATATTTGAACGAGGAAAGAAAAAACCAAAAACAGCATACAGAGTTAGCAAACAAAATTACCGAATAGTAGAGGCATAATAATTACCGGGTGAAAACTCCATATGCTTAGTCTGAGTATTATGGCATGGGAATTGTTGATTCCCAGATTTGTGCTCCATCCTTGTATTGAACCACCTGAATAAAACCAAAATCTGAAATTAACCCCTTTTTGGACAGTCCGTCAGCTCGCATATTCTGATCTCGATATATGTGGGAGATAAGAGGTGAGCCCAATCTATGCCATAGCCTCTGTGCTCTGTTGAGCCAGCCCTGTAGGTCCAGGATGTGCATATGGAGTCGACCCGTGACACAACCAACAATCAACTCAGAGTCTCCATATATATGGACTTCTGTCAATTCCATGTTGACAGCAGCTAATAGCTCACCCCATAGGGCCATGATTTCAGCCTTGTTATTTGACCCCGGACCACCATTCCAGTGTAAATGGATCCTTTCTCGGCCCGATAGCTTTATCCAAGCACCACATCTCGTATTACCATCTTTGCTGACACCATCAAAAAATATAGCAAGGAGGGATATCTCGTGTGGCCGAATCCTACGAGATCCATCAATTGTTCTGATAGTAGTGATGGGGCGATCATCGATCCATCTCATAATAGCACTATAAATATTGGGAAGGATGAAAGGAGTTCCATCGAAAATGAGCCGATTCCTGGTGAGCCAAACTTCCCAAATGAAAAAGAAGGGCAACGATCTAAATTTACTTTTCATTGAATCCCATACACTAGCTACAAAGATAAAATCTATCGGAATCCACGCTGGATCGATGAAATGCACAGAGAATAATTTCCATAGTTGAATGACCACAGGGCATTGGAAGAACAGATGTTCGGTTGACTCCTCTGATCGGCCGCATATGGAACATCTACTAGGCCCCATAATGCCTCTTTTGAGAAGGTTACTCCAAGTTAGTATTTTGTTCTTCCAGGTGAGCCACCCAAAGAGTATGATTTTAGTAGGCAGTCTCCGCTTCGAATATGGGGCAAAATTCGTGGAGAGCTAAGCAGAGTATAACTGAATGTTGATCCTGCAGTAAATATCTTTCACAGTAGGATGGTTCTCCTGAATTGGGCCATCCCATATAACCCAATCACCCCCAACAGAATAACAAACTCCAGCCGCCCTCAAAGAGTCCAACACCTAATCCCATTCAGAAGCCTCCTCGCCTTGAAGACCCAACTGTGTTGCGCTTTTAAATACCGGGGCACTAAAGGACCACGACAATATAGTCTGTGATAGATAGAATATACCCCTGTGAGCCAATCTATGTATGAGGCGGATAGATGGCTTGGACTATCTGTTAAAACCCTGCATGTTAATGTCTCCCATAGGAATGCGACTCCCGTCTCTAAAGAGCCATGTTAATCTATCAGCGACGTGTCCCGAGACCTTCTTGAAGCTGCCCCAAATAGCCGAGTAGGACGATGGAATTTGGAATTCATGACACAGTAAATTATGGAGAATATCACCCTCAAGGTATTTACTTTTAACAATATCAGACCAAATATCGGAGCCTTTGATGGCGCGCCAGAATTATTTAATAAGAAGGGCAATGTTGAAGATCCTCGTATTCAGTATGCCCCAGCCATAATGTGTTTTGGGTCTGCATAAGGTATCTAGCTTAACCAGATGGAATTTGTGAGTATTTCCAGATCCATTCCATAGAAATCGAGCTATTATCCTGTTGATATCCTCAACAATACTTTCTGGTAAATAGAACAAGTGCCCCCAATATACCAATAGTTGAGATAAAACTGCTTGAATCATAATGTATCTGTCGCCCATGGAAAGCCATCTATGTGTCCACTTATTGATTTCCCCCCTGAAACGCTCTACCATCCAAAGTCAATCCATTCGCTTGTATCCACAGGGCTTGATTTTATATCCAAGATACTGCAATCCCTCCGTGGCCACCTGATAACCAACCCCAAGGAATTTTGCAATGAATTTGATTTCATTCACATCACCATACTCATATAGAAGGAAGGACTTAGCCTTATTAATACTTAAACCTGTGGCTGCAGCAAATCTGATGAGAAGGAAGTGGACATAAAACCAGTGATTCCTTATAAGACTTCCAAACAGTAACATGTCATCCACGAATAATGAGTGGGAGGCAGAAGAAGATTAAGAGAAAGAAAAAACAACAATGTAACCTTTTTGTGTCGCCATGCTCATCAATTTACTGAAACCATCCATGATCAAAATGAAGATTAGTGGGGACAAAGTGCATCCTTGTCTAAGCCCGCGACCCGCCTCAAAAAAAGTTGTTGGCAGTCTATTAACAATGACAGCATATCTGACCGAGGTTATACAAGACATAACCCAACGGATAACCCTTAGCGACAGACCAATCTTCAATAATATGAGACAGATATAAGACCAATCCAAAGTATCGTAGGCCTTATACAAATCAACTTTCATAATCAAGGCCTCTCATTTCTAAAAATGCATAAAATGTAGAATCTCTTGCGCAACAGCAATGGCATCATGTATTGACCTGCCTTTAAGAAAACCATATTGTTCTGGAGATATATGGTCAGATAAAGCTTGTTTTAACCTGCTAGCAATGATTTTGGATGTAATCTTATACAGAAGATTACATACAGCTATCGGTCGATATTCCCCGAAGGTGGAAGGGTTATCATTTTTCAGAATAAGAGCTATGAATGTTGAATTTAAGTTCGAAGGAATATGACCAGTGGACCTGAATAATTCCGTCATTTCCGTCAGCTCAGCCCCCATAATGTCAAAGAAAAATAAGTAGAATTCAGATGTCCAACCGTCGAGACCCGGGCACTTGTCGTGTGGAAGAGATTTAAGCACCCCCTCGACCTCGACAGCCAAAATATGTTCATCCAGGATTTTAATGGCATCCTCCTCATATATTCTGTGGATATAGTCTAATATCCATTGCTGGCAATTGACATCAATCTCCTGGTCCTGTTGGTAGAAAGCCGAGAAATGTCTAAGGGCTTCATCCTGTATGTTCGGAGTAGTGGTTGCATAGCTACCGTCTAATCTTTTGATACGCCATATAGCATTTCTACACCTAAGGTCATTAGCACATTTATGGAAGTATTTTGTATTAAGGTCCCCTTCTTTTAACCATCTATTCCTGCTCTTCAATTTCCAAGTAATCTCTTCAATTTTAAGAATCTCTTTTTCCCTGTCAGTAAGGGATTTCAAAAGGTCATAGGACTGTGTATCCAGAGCGTGATCCTTGAAGCCCAAATAAATACTCCTCATTTTATCCTTTATCGTTGTCAGTTCAGCTTTGAGCTCCTTCTTGTTGATCTCCCATTTTTTGGCCGCTTGTTTCAACAGTTGCATCTTGTGGTGAAACAGATTCCACCCGACCAAATTATCCAACCTTGCCCCATTCAACCACGTCCTCTGAATAAGCTCAATAAAATCTTGGTCCTCCAACCATGCCCTACTGAACTTAAAATGAAGACCCTGAGGTTTATCACCTAATCGCCAAGATAGTAGGATCAGCATATGATCCAAAATATTAGAGACCAACACCACAGATCTGGGCAAACCCGAGGAAATTATAAGATTGTCTTTAACCAAGGCGTGATCCAATCTTTTGCCAATGTATTCAGCCCCAATCCTTTTATTCGTCCATGTCAGGATAATAGGAGAAGGGCGGATGTCCACCATTTGGTAGTCAGTCATCAATTCATTCATATAACCAGCCATGCAGTCGATCTGAGCCCTGTCACCCCAGATTTCATCCAGATTCATGGTAGAGTTAAAATCACCCATTATTATCAAATTTCTTAAAGATAGAATCCCCAATTTTTTAATCTTGTTCCAGAAGGGCAACCTGTTTTGATATGGGGTGTAGAGATTGATGATGTTAAGTAGGCCATCGAAACCTCGAATGTGACCCACCAAAATGATCCCACCAAAGAACCTATAAGCCTTAAAATTTGCCCAATAAGGATTCCAAAGAGCTATCAAACCTCCTGAATGTCCAATTGCATCCACAGCAACAGCCTGCCAACCTTTACAAATGCTTAGAAAGGTATTAATGGCCTTTTTCCTGTTACAAAGTGTCTCTTGGCACAGTATGATACAAGGCTTCTCAGAATTGATAATGTTCCTTAGGCAATGATGTTTGGAGGCATCGCCCAACCCCCAAATATTCATTGAAAATAAATGGATCATTGTGGAGCGGCAACAGGTTGACTTTCTCTAAGCACCCGAATATTGTTACTGATATCATCAGTAACAGCAATAGGAATGTCTGTGTAATTATCATGCTCGTCGGAGATAAGCGACAAAGCTCTTGGGTGACCCCTAGAAAGACGCAGACTTTTGTTCTTTTTTTTCCAGATGGTGACATTGGACACGTTTGAGGGAGAAGTGGCTACATTAGGAGAGACAATGACTTTGTCAAAGACAGTAAGGGCAGCAAAGTCTAATTCAGGGTTGCCTAAAAGCGAGTCTATGTCACTACCGACCGAATTACGTGGAGACTGTGTCAATTCGGCATGTTCTTCAGCGGATGACGACAAGGACTGTGGGAGGTATGTATCATCAGGAATTTGGGAATCTTATACATGAGATGGTTCCCCAACATGATAGTTAGAAGACGAGAAAAGTGGAGGGTCCGCTGCTAAACCAAGAGAAGGAGGGATATTCCTCCCTTTTCCGACACTTACATTAAGGCTTGACACATAATGTAAGCATGGGGAACTGAAGTCATCAACTCGCCCATATATGGTTTTATCTTCTACAGCATTTAGAGGTTCATGGTCAACCACCCGCTCATCAACCCGCCCAGGTTCCAGGACAGACAGAGTGTCTTCCCGACCCACCCCAAATTCAGAAGGATCTTGTGCAGAATTAAGCAAATCCCAACCCACCCCATCATCAACCAAGATAGTCCTATCACTATGACCATTGACAGAGACATATGCATCATCATCATTAGAGGTAGTAGGGCAAGAATTACCTGTGATGAGCCCACCCAGTGTCCCTGGAGCAGCTTGATTTTGACGTCGATCATCTGGCCTGTTATGCCCATTCCGACCAACCCTCAAACGAAGAGGACAGTGATCCCGAAGATGGCCAGTCCAATGACAAATAAGGCACCGGAACGGGATACCCCAGTAGTCGATGCGTTGACGAAGTCGACGCTGACCCCATATAAAATCCACATCTTCCAGCAGACCCCCAGTAAATTCCACTTCGACCAAGATCCATGCAATCCTCTTGTCGTCGGCGCCAACGATACTCGGATCAATATATTTAGTTCTGCCAATAGAATTCCCAATGGCTCTGAGCACCTTAAGAGTCCAGAACTCCAGAGGGAGCCCGAGAAGCTTGACCCAAATCACCCGACTCTTTGGGGCTTCCATTACAAGGTTGAACCCCAAGTACCATGGAACAAGTTGCATGAAACTGCAGCCTCTAACCCAGGTCCGATGGATAACCTTGTAAATATCCCTTTCATCCATAAAATGAATACTAAACCATCCATTGAGAAGCATACTTACTTTGGGAGCATAACCGATCAAAGGAAACCAAACTTGTCGAACCCAGCAGTCCATATCGACGTCATTGCCTTCGAGAAACATCCATCTCCCAATTAAAACTCTCTTCTGTAAACTAGCCACCCTGCGGCATAAATCATTGTGATCCAGTTTAATTTCCTTGATCTCCATCTTTTGTTTGTAGAAAGCTTTCTTCGTACACCTGCGTCTAGGTTTCTTCTTCTTGTGTATCGGACAATCGACTTGCCTTTGATAATTCACATCTGCAAACTGAAGGTCTTGGCAGGCATGTCTGATAATCTGGCTGTCAATCTCACATTCACGTCCATATTGCTTTTCGGCTTCAATGGTGGCTTTGATGAATGCTTCATGCGCCGAGGTGTCTGACTCAAGGCCCAAGATGGAGCCATGTGATTTATTCGTGTTGTCTGACATCACTTGTCAGATAAATATCTTGAAAACGAAATCCACGCCCCGTATCACCGCCAAAATGGATCTTTTGATAAATACCACCTCGTAGAATAAGCCACAAATACCATCCAAAGACACGATGGCTACCTAATCTCTGTCCAAATTAGTAAGAAAGGACACTGACGAAGAATTCAGAACACACACTTCAGCAAATCATATGATCCCGAAGAGAATATTGCAAGTACAACATCCCAAAATGGTAAAACAACAAATTTAGACGTTGCCCATATGTCAGACTTATCAGAGATATTAAAAAAATGTTTAAACCAAGCCTCGGTTAGGCAACCCTATCTGGCTCTTGTCATCCTCTTGTACAACTTAAATGAGCGTCAGAGATATCAAACATCGCCAATGCACACCACCTACCCAATTAATAGTGCCCCATATAATGACTGGATACCATGGAAATGGAGAAAAAGACTAATAAGTCAAGGAAAATAGAATTATTAGGCCCTTAGAAATCTGCTTCGATGGCACATCTATCTCTGATTGATAATAATCAATCCACCAGAAGACATAAAAAATTGCACCAACTTTTCAGTGGTAGCAAATTCTCTTAAATGTCTGCCTCCCCCATTTCATTTCCGAGCACCATAAGATATGAAAAGATCATAATTCCCGATAGTCAGCATGTGAAGACCCCAAGAATCTTAAAAAGTATTAATTGACATCTAATTCCGGTAGCCAGACTTTGAATCATATCGGAAAATGCAACCAGGAAAATCAGTCCCCATGAAGCAACCAAGAACCTATACGTGACAACAACAACAACATAGACAACCCGGGCATATCCACCACCTATCGCCTATTCTGAAACTAAAATTTTTGCATGGCCGAGATATAATAAGAGTATCAACCCACTTACGCCATAGACAATACCATTTATTGTAGTCAATAGAAGACTGATAATCAGATTCAGACGAGGACTCCAGTGAACAAACAGAGGAGATACAAGGTCTATTTGCGTTTTCTACCATTCGACTTGCAAGCAGAGTAAAGCGCTGATAGAATCATATATGCAATGATTGAGAGAATAATGATACTGCATATCTCCACCTCATCCGCGAAAGACATAGACTGTCGTAGAATGAAATAGTATTATGATTACCTTGGAGAGAAATAGGGTATGGATGTAGACAAGAGGACAAACCTACGTTGAAAATCGCATATTTGTGGACTGTAGGAATAGTTTTGATTGTAACAGAGACCAAAACAGATAGGCACAACCACTATGAGTAACTCATAATCCTACAGCTGTGGGCTTGTGAACTGAGGATAGTGCACGTAGGAAAACAGTGGTGTAACCCGAAAACTTATGGCTCCTAAACAGAAATATTGGATAGGACAGAAATAAGACTTTCACAGCAAATAGTTAAACAGATAAGGGTTATCGGACCATATGACTTCATTCCCCCCTTATATTCACCCTACATTAACCTATGATATAACAGGAAGGTTTCCTAACATTCACCTTCAATGCTTCAGTAAGAAACCAAACTCTTACCTCCTAGGTGCAGCAAAAAATTTCAAGTACTATCGTCATTGGGACAATAGCCATGTTATCTCCTGAACTGCTTCATGCATTCGGCACCCACATGGTATTCCTTCATGCCATCCAGTTACGTTTCTCTGGCTGTATTCTCTCAGATCATTTCTCCCTGTCCTCAACTGGAGGTCATCTTTGGAAATGTTGAAGGGGTTCTCTCTGGCTGTATTCTCTCAAATCATTTCTCCCTGTCCTCAACTGGAGGTCATTTTTGGAAATGTTGAAGGGGTTCTTCGAGCTTCTAGTCCAGTTTTTGTTATTGCTGCATCCTGCCCCAATCTTTCTTTTCTTAGGTTTTCTCTCCGCACCGATCCAGCAGCCAATGCCTCTTCCATTGCTGGATTCTAATGTTCACACACCATCCGAGGAAAATTCTCGAATTGCTTGCCACAAACTATAAAGGGATAAGAGTTAAAACCACATACGTGGCTTCAATGGTAGGAAGCTCCCCTGGTGTTATCGTAGGTCAAAATTGTCGATCTGCTCCTATGGTCTCCTGTAAGTAATTTCTATACATGCCACAAATGCGGCTCTGGTTTTGATATCTTCTCTCACCTCCTGCAATCCGCCAAGGGTTCTGGGTCGTTTGTTCTGCCGTGAATTAAAGTTCGTGTAGCTCAGTGTTATTTTCTTTTCAGAGTTAACAGAAATCACAGGTGTGTATTTTTCTTCTGTTCGAACTAATGCTCCGCGGCCAAATTTCCCTTACCGCCATAAAATAGAGGCCCTTATAATTTGAGAGGCATTTACCAGAATTTGTATAATTGTAGAACAAATAGGACGGAGGCATTGCAGTGGGCGTCGTTCCAACTCTATAAAAGTTACCCAACCCTTCATAGTCATCTCATTGCATTTGTGCAATATCTCATTGTATTTGTGAATAGAGTTTATGAAGAGTTGGATTTGGATTTTGGAGGAGCCATGGTTTTCCCTTTCACTTTGATTTAGAGTCTGAGTTAAATGATCTTGTCTTGTTTAGCAGTGATGACTTGTTTTTTTTTTTAGTGTGTGAGTCAAATGATCTTATCTTGTTTAGCAGTGATGACTAGTGATGTTTTTGTTGTAAAAGTCATCTAAAATTTTCTTGATTATGTGTTTTGGTTATATGTTTTTGCTATGACATATTCAATTAGACAATACATTGAGCTATGATCTGATCTATGCTATGTTGTTAGTGGTGATTCCTCCCTCCCAATAGACCCTCCCTCCCAATAGACCCTAAGACTTGTGGGGAATTAACCCCATATGTAACCATTGGACCAATATTTCTTCTCATATAAGAATAATACTAGTAAAACCATAGATAAATTAAACCATGGCCAAAATATGCAATTGATTATTTTACCTCAATTTTATTATTATTATTATTATTATTTTTTAAATTTTATGTAATTTTACTAAATCAATAGATTTACAAAATAAGATATTATACCATTTTTTACAAATTCAACCCAAAAACATCTCCACCACAATAACATAACTGGATAACAAAAAATAAATAATTATTCTATATACATAAAAAACACTAATTAAAAAAAAGGTACACATCATCTTAAAGCAAATTATTATAAATCCATATTAAACGATTAAGATTTAATTTTTATGTGATTTAATATAAAAATATTAACCAACTCATTAAGATATATATATATATATATATATATATATATATATATATATAATTCAAATGTTGTAACGACCGAAAAATTAAGTCTCCGGGTAAAAGACAGTAACATTCACAACAATAAGCTGACTTTGGTTATCATGAAACATCAGGTTCCCCGCATGGTCCACTCTCTTTTCATGGGAAAAATGTTGCTGGTTAAAAATACCAAAAATATCATTTAAACACTTCAAAAAAAACTAGTCTATCAATCAAACCTTTCAGACCTCCATCAATCAAACTAATCTAAAAATTGAAGTTGCAACATGCAAATATTGATATTAGTCAGTGCAGATTCTCTGATTATCCAAATCCTCTGATTAACTTTGACCGGCTGAAATCAAAGCACAGAGACACGAAGGCAATACTTTTAAGGGCTCAAAGCAACTGTCTTGAGCAAAAACGAAAAGGACATTCATGTCAATGAATCGAAGCCCATGTAGATTGGACATGCCCTGTTTTCAAGGAAGAGAGACAGAATAGTGGACCTTTAGTGTTTACTGCCCTCTTTATTGAATCTCTTTAGAGGATGATCTGTAGAGTATCATGGATCACCAGGACCATCATAAACAGAATAATGATCGTGACAATCCAGTATTCATAAGGTACCGATGCAGGCCTCACAGTAACAAAGACATTGCCAAACAAGCATGGAGTTATGCCTTGAGCTTCAACAGCTCAAAATAAAAGCCATAGCAATGCAATAATGCCCAGTATGATTACTACTGAGGTAGGGCTTGAATGGTTGGTATTTGGAGTTTCTTAGGGTAAATGGAAAATTCAAGGGCCTAAACATAACTCTTTGGACAAATTTGAAAAACATGTACAACAAGAAGCTGACTTTGGTGTTCAGAGAACATCATTAGTGTTCCGAAAAAAGATTGCTTGCCATTCAAGAGTTCATCTGTGAAACATCTAAAATATCATTGAAAAATCTGGTGCAAAACAAATCCTTGTCTATATTTCAAATCCTTTTCGGGCATTCATCAAAAAATGCTAATCTACAAGTTAAAGCTACAACATGAAAAGATGGAGATCAGTCGATCCAGACTATTTGATTATATTTTTGAAGTTATAAAACCAAAGAACAATGCAGCTCTAGGCAAAAAGGAAGAGAACGATCATATCAATGAGTCGATGCCCATTTAGGTTGGGCATGTCATCTTTCAAGGAACACACAGATCTATGGGCTTTTACTGTTTACCGCCCTCTTTGTTGTATCTTCTTATAATATGATTTGGAGAATGTCATGGATTGCTAAGACCACTATGAGCAAAATCATGAACATTGTGATCCACATTAGTGATGCAGATCTCTCTATGAGAAAGTGATTGCCTAATAAGCTATCGACCATGGAGTTGTGTCTCAGCCTTGAGCTTCAGCAGCTCAAAATCAAATCATAGCAATGCAATATTGTCGGATATGATTACCAATACGGTATGACATTGATGATTGGTAATTGGGGATTCTCAGGGCAAATAAAATGTTCATAATGTTAGACTCAAAAATCACTTCCAAAAATAAATCAGTTGCAGGCGCTCATTCATAGCTCAAGTAGACATCTATGTACAGAGCTATTAAGTACCTTCTTGGGTGTCCTGACGCTGCCATTGCCATTGGGCAGTTGATCACACATCGTGAAATCACTCTTCTTATCAACAAATTCTTCGCACAGACCATTCCCCGCATCATTGCGAGACCCCTCTTCAGTTTGCATTTCTTCCCCTTTTTACCCATTAGAATGGACACCACTTTCACTGGCTTGCATATCTAGACTCCGACAAGCCTTGCTGGGGCTTTTCTCCACTGCTTCTTCTGTCTTTGCACGCTTCGGTTTCGGGCTATAATCCTTCTCCGCCTGCAAATCCTTCTCATTGGGATTCTCTGGAGTTTTGCTTGTACTGTCAGCTCGTCGTGGACGCTTAACCCCGCCATTCGATGTCGGGGTCGAGTTGAGCTCAGTGCTAGTTGAGTTAAGCCTGGAAGACCTCCTGGGCGTCATTGCTGCTGATTCTTCGACCAAATACCCAAGTAGGTCCACCTAAACTGGGAGGAAGAGCTTAATATAATGAAGCTCGTTCAGCGACCTTGCACAGCTGATATTTTGAGCTCGTTGAGATCAAAACCCCGCCATGAAAGCACGGCGATAAAACTGAAAATGGAGTGGTTTACATAGTCAGTGATAAAATAATTGACTTCTTGCGGGCGGGAATCACAGGGCAGGAAACGCCAATTTTCCGTTGCAAACCGCCATTGAGCGGGCTTTACAGTGAAAGTTCGTTTAAGCCATCGTTCCGCTCAAGTAACTATAATTTCGGTTGTTACGTCGAAGGTGTTCTTATTATGAGCTTTGCTTGGATGAACAGTGCTCTCAGTGAATCTCAGTGCTCCACCTATCACCCTTTTGCCCTGTCAAAATTTGACACTTAACAGCCATCCATCCCACCCCTATCCAATGGCTCCCACCCTTCTGCTCTCATCTCCTTCCCGCACGCGTCAGCTGCTTTGCGTCCGTGCTCCTGTCCCCTCGCCAATTGCTTCGGCGTTCCATCCGCTGATTTCAAATGAGCAAGTGCTAGTTTACTTTGTTCATGGTATGAGTAAAATAAAGTTGCTCGTGAGTGACTAAGTGTTAATCGTAGGTTAATAATGGATCGAAATGTTTTTTCAAAAATAATAATTAAAAAAAAAAATATTATATTGATATAATTATTTTACTTATTTTATAAATTATCTAAATATTTATCAGTGAATTTCCATAGGATAAGTGCAAAGATTTGTATAATCATTATTTTGGTATACATGGCAATATTTGAATATTATATATATATATATATATATATATATAATATTAATGAGTGGGTTAATATTTTTATATTAAATCACATAAAAATTAAATCTTAAATCGTTTAATATGGATTTATAATAATTTGTTTTAAGATGATGTGTACATTTTTTTTTTAATTCGTGTTTTTTAATGTATATATAGAATAATTATTTATTTTTTGTTATCAAGTTATGTTATTGGGTTGAATTTGTAAAAAATGTTATAATATCTTGTTTTGTAAATCTTTTGAATTAGTAAAATTACATAAAATTTAAAAAATAATAATAATAATAATAAAATTGAGGTAAAATAATCAATTGCATATTTTGGCCATGGTTTAATTTATCTATGGTTTTACCAGTGTTATTCTTATATGAGAAGAAATATTGGTCCAATGGTTACATATGGGGTTAATTCCCCACCAGTCTTAGGGTCTATTGGGAGGGAGGAATCACCACTAACAACATAGCTAAGATCATATTAGACCTCAGATTATCCTGTTGTGGGGTGTTCTTACTACTGTAAAGTGTTTGGGAATCGAGAGGTATTAGGGATCTGTAAGCTCCTTCCAATACATTCAGTATTATGGATTTGGTAAGCTCCTTCCAGCACATTGAGTTTGCTCATATTTATAGGGAGCAAAACAAGAGTGCAGATCTTATATCCAAACAAGATATTTTGAAGGCTTAAGATCTATTTCACAACATTTGAATAAGGTGTCAACATTAATGTTGGCAACATTACATACTCTTAGGAGAGATCTGGTTTGCCAAAGAGGAGGGGTTTTTATTATAAAATTTGGGAAGAACAAGAAAGAGTATAAATAATGTTATAAATAATTTATTTTTGAAACACGAATTTTATACCATTGGGGTGAAAAGTGATGAAAACTCTAGATATAAAAAACATGTTTTATTTTAAGAACAATAGGGAGTTTGAAGTTTCATTACAAAAGATGTAAGGGTAGTAGATATGCTTATATTTTGGACATGCAAATATGGTTTACTGTGAGGGTAGAAAGATACTATGTAGTAATCATGATATTGTACTTTCTCATTTATTTATAATGAAAAAATTGCATTTTTCTTTCCTTTAAAAAATAAATAAATAAATCTTGTCGTCCATTCCCAGGGGCTTTATATACACCTATTGAGACTACTCTAGGAGCTATTTCTTTGTCATACCCAAAATTTTGGTTTTGAAATATATATATATATGCCTTTGATAGATTCGAAGTTAAAATAGATCTAGTATCATCCACTTTACATAGAGTTTAACTTTTTTAATAGTTAACAAATAAATAAATAATTTTCTAATTCCATTAATAATTCATGAACATGCATAAGTATACATCATTTTTTTATTACAAACTAAAAAAATAAAGGTGCAATCAAAAAGTAAATCTTTATTATTTAATATTGATTTAAATCCATTTTAAATAGAGATCTATAAGTACTTAGAGGAAAAAATTGTTGGAACGACATATTTAATATTTTAGTTATTAAATCGTTATAGATTGAATGTGCATTGTTTTCATACTTCTACTTATGCATTCAAAAATACATTTCAAGTAAGGAAAAATAATGATTTCACCAAAAATTGTATCATTGGATTCAAAAAAAATTACATATGCACATAAGCTAAGTCAAATTATTCTTCATTTCTTTCTTGGTTATATTTTCCAATGAATTTTACTTAAAATTCTAGTTGTTCTACATTTTTGTCTTTTCCCATATATATTTTGTAATGAGTTTTATTCAAAATTACGCCAAAAATAAATTTATATAAACCAAATGCCTCTCGAAATTAAAAACAATTATATGTATATATATATATATATATATATATATATATATATATAGCATTCAAAAGGATTAAATTTCTTAAAGTGTAGTATTTTATCATCTAATTCGAATGAAACATGGTCGAAAAATTCAAACCTTACAAAATTTAACTTTTTTTTATGTTTAATAAATTTAGACTTAAAATGGTTCGAAACAGATATTTAATTTTAACTCAAAAATGTAAGTATACATTTATTTTAAAACTAGTTTGTATTTACTTTAAATTTATATATTTTTTAAAATTTTACCTTTAATTAAAAAATAATTTTAATTCGAAAACATAAATTTTAATTTATTTTATTACTAGTTTTGTATTTTTTTTATTTTAAAATATTTTTATAATATTTTTAATGTATGTATTTTTTATTAATTTTTAAAGTTATTATTATTTAACATTACATTACAACATTTACTCTAAATTAGGTTTAAAATATTTTGGCGAAATACTATGTAAAAATAAAAATAAATAAATAAATAAAAATTATACAAGGGAGGCAGGAACGGGAAGGGTGTTGTACAACCCCGAGGGAGAAATAGAGACAAAGTTTGCATGGGGATTGGGAATAACCTCGAACAATCAAGTCGAAACCTTAGCCTTTGGCAAGGGCTAAAGATTGCTTGTGCAAAAGAACTCTCATATAAGTTTGATTGGAGACTCGATGATCATTATACAACGATGTATCAAATTGAAAAATCAAAGGGAAGAATATTTCCCCCCTGTATTCCAGCGAATAAGCATGCTTCTAAATAAATTTGTTTCCTGTGACATATATCATGCTAAAAGGGAAAATAACAAGCCCGTTGACGAACAAGCCAATAGAGGAGTCACTCTAGAACAAGGGACGATGGTGGTGGACCACGTGGAACCAACCTTTTGTTATATTCCATGAAATTTGAAAACCAAAGTTGGAATCCTCCAAAGGAGTCGAATGAAGTGGAATTAATCTACGACAATCCACTCACACACCTTAATCAATTCAAAGCATGACAGGTATTTCTTGGGTGGCGGGATAATCTATAGGATTGTCATATCACCAATTGGAAGGAGAGAACAAAGGCCATGACAAGGGACAAGTGGATGGGATTGGAATCAACATTTACTAACAACTCCTATGACCACAGAGTTAGTACTTTAATCAAGTAGTGGGAATTGTACTCAAGCAACTTTGTGAGGGGAATAGTGATACCAAGAATGGAAGTTCGCGCCGAATGCATTCAAAGACAGAGGGTTCACATTCAATGTGAAGGGATGTTTGTAACAGATGGTATGGAGAAGATAAGGAATATAAGGAGTCTTTTTCAACGTTTCAACATTAAACTTATTTGAATACAGGGAAGGGTAGCTCTTAAAATGGCATGATCCAACACTAATGGTAAGGACACTTTGTCAGAGGAACAAATGGCTTCGTTAAAGGAAGAAATAGTGGTAGTAGTGGCAAAACTTGGGGAGAAGTATCTACAGGAAGCTCGTTCCCAATTTGAAGTGGTGATCTGTCAATTCACTGGAATTCGGGAGGATGTCGAGCATTTGCAAAAGTTTTTGGATCTGCTGAGCACTAAATTGATAAACTTGAGCCTTAAAGTGGACACTCTAGAAGTAACGGCGGAATCAGCAATGGTCAACGTTCTAAAGGAAGTCTCCAGGTTAGAAGATGTGTCTCTATCTGGTGTTCAGTCTTCTAGGGAAGTGGAAGAAAAGAATAGTGAGGAAGCAGTGATTCCAACTATGGAGGTCATCGACCAAATGGCTCGGGACAAAATCCCTCCTTGGGAGATAGTGGGCAACAACTTTTTATTTCTATTGCACTGTTTTGTTGTTTTGTTAAAATATGTGGTGTATTTTTGCGAATTTATAGACTAAGTGTAGTAAGGCGAATAACAATGAACAGATAGGGTAGTTATAGGACCTATTTTGAAATTTTTTGGAAAAGACTTGATATTGAGCAATCTCTAAATGTAAAGGATCTGGTCTGATTCTAGTTTAATAAACATAAAGCTACTTGTACCATTAAAAAAATTAGTTTTATATATCAATTTAATATTTAATAAAATAATGGCTTAAAAAATAAAGGATGTCTTCGACAAGGCTTTTTTTAATCAAAATTCAGAAATTTATTGCCCATTATTCTAAGGAGCATGAGCAATGGCTAGGGATTCTGCAGTTTACTGATCAATGGTGAATCCTAGTGATTTAGAGAAGAAATATGTTTCTATTAAAGGAATGGTAGCTCAAGCCTTGGATTCATATAGTGCCATGTTGAAATCCGAATTTTCTCTTGTGGTTGTTCAAGAAGATTTGACCCTTAATGTGTCTTTGAAAGATGATGCCTTCATATGTGAAAAATTACTTTTAGATCGAGGTTTGGTTTGCAAATTTGATGGGGCTTGGTCGTGATTAATCGATCTCCACAGATGGATTTCTGATACGTAGAAACCCATTTTGACTGGTGATTAAAATATTTACTCCTTGGCTCAGGAATTTTTGCTTTTTTTTTTTTTATAATACTGGGGATATGTGGATTATTTGTGAATTTGGGCCACGGTTTTGGAGCAGTGTTGACCTTTTCATGCAACCCTAGTCTCCCACCTTTGATATGGTTACAGTGTCAATCTCCACGGCTCTTGTTTGGGTAAAGCTCTTGAACCTTCCCCAACATATTTTGAACCTCCCAGTGTTATCTTCCATTGGTAATGCATTAGGGGAGTTTTATTGTCACAACCTAGAATCTAATTTTTTTTTATAAAACCACTTATTCTTGAATATGTGTTGAGATGGATTTCAATAAGGGTTTTCTTCTTGAGATTAATTTGATGGTTCTAGACTATATGTGGGTTTAGAAGATCGGTTATGAAAAATTT
This sequence comes from Pinus albicaulis, assembly GCA_034641835.2. Taxonomy (NCBI): domain Eukaryota; kingdom Viridiplantae; phylum Streptophyta; class Pinopsida; order Pinales; family Pinaceae; genus Pinus; species Pinus albicaulis. Next base: position 1,061,000,711 of record CM076579.1, read on the forward strand.
TCATTTCGATGTCAAGCATGTTATGAAACAAGGCATGTAATCAAAAATTACCCAAAGCGTTTGCAGAAGAATAGAGTCCTGGAAAATAATCGAAGGCCTAATTTTAGGGAAGGAGTTCAAATTGAACACTTTACGGTATGCAAAGAAGAAAAGGTTGAGGGTAAGAAATAAGAAAAGGAAAAATAGGAAGAAGTTATTTCAAATATTATTCATAGAAGGAAACAAAAATAGTTCGGAAGAAGTGTATTAGGACCCTCAAAATTCAACAATAATGGAAGCACAACATATTTTAGTGAAAGCGAGAACCCCCTTTGAATATTCAAAGGAATATCTGGAAAATAACTTCTTGGGTGGATCAAGAAGATAAGGAAGAAATTGAACACAACAACACTCACTCATTGAAGGGTGATCCATTTGACATAGCAGAAAATGCGGGTTGGATTCAAGGGGGTAAGAAGGGAAAAATTATTTCACCAAGGCAAACAAAAAACCAATCAAAATTAAATCAGAAGTAGTGAAAAATGGAATGTTAATGTATTTGGATCTTAAGAGTATTTTGGAAAAAAAACTAGTTGAAATGGGACTGAATTTTTTGTATCATTGGGTAATCACTTGAGGGATTGGATTGAGCCTTCATGCTCAATCTCAAACCTGCAAGGAATATCAGAAATTTTGAAGAAATGTAATGGTTATGGACCATATCCCAAGTTTATTTTTTAATAAAACTCTCATACCCATTTATTTGAAAAGAAAACAATGGTTTAAAATTAAATATTAATTATCAATTGGGGTTATCCTGGGTGGTTGGGAGGAAGGAATCTAATCCTCCCCACCTAAATTCGATTTTTACAAGTGACATGATGGATGTAAATAATATTAATAGTATAGATATAAAATCCCATGGGGCGTAGAATAGATGGTGGTGGGGTGTATTGTTAAGGCACTTCGTGATGTGAAGGTCATTGGTTTGAAATTTTGTGGGAAAAAATGTAGCTATGTTAAGAGTTGGTGTGGCCCAGGCTGAGTGCGATCCCCGAGTGATTTTGACAACTTAGATGCCCCTAGGTCATGGTTTTTCAAGCCAAAGGCTAAGCATGTAGTCATCTAAGGACTCACATAACTTAGCAAACAAGCAAAATAAATAAATAAATAACAATAAACTCAAATACATTATTTATATATTTCACTTGTAATAACAGTATTAGTTTTATATTAGCATAACATAATATTTAAGTCTAGAGGTGTAGTTCAGTTGGTCGAGTCCCCATTGTTAAAATACCTTTATTATTGAGAGGTCACAAGTTCAATTCTCTCAACACTCTCGAGCAGGCTCTGTGGTTGAGTCTCCAATAAGTGATCCTTTCGAGCAGATGGATCTACCTAATACAAATATATTCATTTATTTATGTTCCTTGAAGAAGAAATTTATTGTTATTTTGAGTAACGTGATGAGAGCACAACATTTCATAATTTTTGGGTATCTGGGTAGAGTGGTGATTCCATCCACCAAAACCATCCAAACTCTGCAACTTTGAAACTGAAACCCTAAGCATGGCGGTATCAAGTTTGGATAAGGGTAAATTTTCTTGCTATGAATATGATAGTGGACATGTAGGATGCCAAGATGCGTTTAGATCTGAATCATGCAGTTTGATGCATGGTTCTTTCTAATCCCAGGATGAGGATTTTACCTTAGAACTTGAGAAGTTTATGATATTTGTGAAGACAATTTCAAGGGTTTCTCTTTGTTTGCAAGTCACAACCACAAATGTTTTATCTTCCCTTGTAGCAAATTAGCAGTGGCTTCTGTTGTGATATTCTTCTTGCAGGCTGCCATAATGGCCATCTTTAAGAATTTATCGACGACCATGAAAACACAATCGTTTCCATGCTTATTATAAGGAAGGCCCGAAATGTAATCCATGGAGATGGATTCCCAAGGTTGACTAGGGGTAGGTAGCGGAGTATAGAGGCCTTGCTTCTTGATGGTTGGGTTGGAAATTGCGCAAGATGTGCAAGCTCTATTGTACTTCGTGACATCCTGTCGAATATTCGGCAATAGAAATACTTTTGAAGTACTTCCACTATTTTCTCGACCTCGAAATGCCCAACAACTCGACTGTAGTGTGCTTCCCATATCATCTTGGCACACTCGCTTGAAGGAACACAAAGGTGTCCCATGTGACATAACAGTGCATCTTGGAGGTGAAAATTTGGACCTTGTGTACCCCCCAAGAGTGCCTCATATGTGTGGCCGAATTCTGGATCGCTCTTGTAGAGAAGCGGCCAATCAGAAGTCTCATGCCCACAAGAGTTGAGAACAGTGGTTAGCGCCATGATCGGTGGTCGGTTGAGGCAGTCTGCAACATTATTGGTGCTACCCTTCTTGTACTTAATGTTCAAATGAAACGGTTGCAGATATGTGGACCCCTTTTGATGACGATCATTCTGCAACTTCCCTTGTGTCTATATGAACTGCAGAGGTTAGTGGTCTATGTGGATGATTGTTTCCTTCCCCAAAATGTAATGCTTCCATTGTCGACAAGCCTGCACAATGGACTACATTTCTTTGTCATAAGTGGGATACTTGTGGACTGTGTCGGACAATGTCTCACTATGATATGCAATTGGATGCCCCTATTGAGTAAGAAATGCCCCAATAGCAAGTCAGAGGCATCTGTCGCGATCTCAAATGGTTGTTGCAAGTCTGGTAATGTGAGCACTGGGGCAGAACAGAGGCGATGTTTCAATTCTACGAACGCCTATTGTTGAGATTTCGACCAAAAGAATTTTGCTTTCGCTCCTCCCTTGGTGACTTGATTCAAGGGCCAAGTGATATGAGAGAATCTCAACACGAACCTGCGGTAGAAATTAGCAAGGCCCAGAAACTTGCGAAGTTCTGTTAGAGTGGTTGGGTCTGGCCAATCCCGAATGACTTGGATCTTGGTTGGAGCCACGTGCACCCCCCTTTCATCAATAATGTATCCCAGATATTGAACCTAGGTCATGCCAAAAGTGCGCTTCTCCAAATTGGCACACAACTTGTGTTGCCGCAATGTTTGGAGGACTTGTCAGATGTGGTGGAGGTGCTCTTCCCAAGTCTGGCTGAAGATCAGAATGTCATCCAAGTACACCACTACAAATGAGTTGGTGAATGGCCGCAAGATGTCTTCCATCAACCTCATGAAGGTTTCGGGATCATTCGTCAACCCGAAAGGCATGATCAGCCATTCAAAAAGGCCCTCCTTGGCTTTGAAGGTAGTCTTTGACACATCAGAGGGTTCGATTGGTACCTGGTGATACCCATACTTCAGGTTGATCTTGCTGAATTATTTCGCCACTTTGAGTTGGTCCAAAAGTCCATCAATCCGTGGGATCGGGTACCTATTCTGGATAGTGATCTTATTCAACGCCTGATAGTCAATAAAAAGTCTCCAAGTCCCATCCTTCTTCTATACTAACATGATCGGGCTCCCACAAGGCAATGAACTCGGCCGGATGTTACCTTTCTGCAGCAGCTCTTGGATCTGCCTCTTGATTTCATCGTTCTCCAGAACATAGCACTAATAGATCGGTCCATTTGGTAGTGGCACACCTGGGGTCAGATCAATGGGGTGCTTGACCTGGCAGTGAAGAGGCACCCCTATAGGTGAGGTGAAGATGTCCCCATACTCCTCCATAACCTTGTCCATTTGTTGTTGTCATGCAGAGAAGCCCTGTCTGGAGGTCATGGCCACAGTCTTCTTCTTGCCCTGGGGGCCGATCATCAGGAAAACAAATTCCCTGGTTTTGGAATTTAGCTTACTGCATTGTTTTACAGTAACCAAAGATATAGCAGCAGGTGGTTGTACCTCTGGTATCCTGTACAGCTTATTTCCCAAAGTAACAAGAACAGCGCGAGGCTGGGACTCATACACAGCATTTCGTTTCCACAAGTATGGTTGGCCTAATAATACATCACAAACATCAAGAGGAGAAATGTCGCATAATACCTCATCCGCAAAGGGCTTGATGCTGTAGGGAAGGCGTCACTACTGGTTGACGCGGAGATCCCGGCCTTGGTGAAGCCACCTGATGGTGTATGCTTGTGGGTGTACTGTGGTCGGCAAGCCCAACCGCTTCACGGCATCTACTAAAATGAGGTTATTTTGGCTCCCATTGTCGACAATGAACTGTAGCGGGGAACCCTTTACCCACATCTAGGAGTGGAAGATACGCTCCTCCTCCTCTGGATCTTCTGGTTCCTCCTTCTGGATCTTCGCAGTGGCAACAGTGGCGTTGGGCTCCGCAAAAATAATCTGTTTCCCTTTGTCATTCCCCTTGTGAGGTTCTGATTCAAAGTCAGAGCATGCATCTGATACAGAAGCCCTCATCTCGGCCACCAGCAAATGCTTGGCCCCACACTCACTTTTTGTTGTGAGTGGAGCTCTTATGGAACTCACACCACTTTCCCGTGTCCTTCTTTGGCTTCGCAATGCTTTTCTTTTCTTGCGGCTTTGGCAGGTTGTCTTGGGCCCCCATGCCTTGGATTTTTCCTTTGTTCTGTGGTTTGGGGGCACCTTTCCCTTGCTTTTGATTCACAGATCCAAAGTCTCACTTCTTATGTTTGAATTTATGTTCAATCTTGGCAGCATACCGGTATGTCGTACCAAGCGAGGAGATGTCGAGGAACTCCATTTCCTCCTGAATGTATCTGTGCCTATAACTACGATACTTTAGCACCAAATTTTCTCCAAATATTTGATACCCAACTTTGTGCGTAGGGTATGGAACAGATTCGTAAGCTCATGCACTTCTTGATCCCTTTGTTGCTGTAGCGTGGTCCATTGTATGTGCTTTTCCTCATAGCTCCCCACAAGATAGTATTATTCCTTGATAGCGTCTCGGAAATAATTCCAACTAGGTACGGTTGAGAAAAGAGAGGGTTTTTTCTCGTCCTTTTTCTCACACTAGGTTTCCCACGAGTCCTTGACATGGGGGGTAGCTTTGAGGAGTGCAAAAATAATCTTCTCCCGGTCGGAAAAGTCATGAACCGAGAAATATCCTTCTAACATATTCAACCATCTATCTACGACATCTGCATCTATTTGACCCTCAAATATTGGAATGTCAAAGTTTACTTCTACCTTAAAGGGAGTTGAGCCTCTAGAGTGGTTGTTGGATGAAGATGCGTCGTCGGTGGGCAGTCGTTGAAGGATCTGGGAAAAGTTATCCATCATCGCGTTCCTTTGTTTTTAGAGGGGCCCCTCGAGCAATATTTTGATAGGATATCCTACTCCCTCATCTTTCTTTTTGTCCCCCATGGGCGGCTATTAGGGTTTGCGAGGCTGATCTTGCAAAGGTTCAACCAGATCGAGCCCTAACTCCTTATACCCCGACCTCGTTGGGGACATGCAAAGAAGGATTGAGAAAAAACAGACCGCTCTGATACCATTGATCCAGATTTATGCAGGAACGCAACAGAATACACATATAACCATAAATACAAAGATGCATTGGAAATAACACTTCATTTCATTAATATCAAAGAACTGAAATTTGCTTACAGATGGAATGGAAATAAACTAGCTAGGGCACTGGTAGCTTATCTCTGAGAAGAGATGTGGCAGCTACGGGGCTCTGAAATATGTTACAATGAGGCTCGAGGGCCTATTTATTATTTAGAAATAATGGAAAACCCTAACCCTAGGAGATGAAGCGCCAAAACTATGGGCCCCGTTTGGGTAAATTGGTGTTTCAAATTTCGGGGGATGTAACTTTGGCATACGATATTTGTTTGACGCGTACCATACCTCATTAAAAATATATATATGGGGACTACAACTTTTGATGTGAGCAACATCGGTCCATGGATCTATGTTGCTCCCTGTTTTCCCAAGAAAACGTCGTTTAGGGTCTCAAAATGGCTCCGAAAATTTAAGACCCGAAAAATTGCTAAAAATAGTAAGTTGGGCCGAAACTGAAAAACTAAAAGAGACAATGGTGGGGCCCAAGTGGAATAGGCGGGTGGCCACTAATATCCACCTAGATAAAAAATGTGAAGAAACAGGATTTAATAATTTAAGCAACCAAGAATATAAGCTTTAACCTTGTGAAAAGAACGATGAAAGGAATAATAAATAGAGAATGTGAATGGATTTCTAAAATGGGTGGAGTGCCCATTAAGGTCCTTAAATTAATTATAGGTACCATTGCACCACAAAGAAGCATAGGTAAATCCACAACTACACTTAAGTGAACTTGTTGCTATCATGTATTTCAGTAGAAGAAAATATGAGATGGAACAATAAAGACACTAGGAAAAACAAAATACATACTGCAACTTACTCATAAGTTGGAATGAAACTGATTTTATTTTACTGAGTTTTGGGATACTTTTTCATTACATGACAATTTGAACTCCCAAGACCTCTAACCCTTTCTTTGTCTTATTTATACCCCTAAGCTAATTTTCTAAATCATTTAGAAAACTAATTTAGTTAACGCTTCAAATCTTCCCCTTTTACAATTATGAAATTGTTATCTCTCTTATTTTTATTTAAATAAAATTTTATACAAAAATAATAATAAGTTCTTGATTGTGGATCCCCCCCCTCGCCTCGTTAAACATTGACATGGTAAGGGGCCCTGCATTTCGTTGATTTGAGTTGATTCTGAGTGTGTTCCAATGTGGTTCGTTGATGGCTACACCAAGAGACTTCCATTTACCCATGGAAATTGTGATCAACTCTAGCCAACTATGCCTTGAATTTCTCCAATTATTCTAATTTTCCTTGCGCTACAGTTGAAATCATTTATGGAATACTCCAAAATTTGCACTAAATTTTAACTCGACATGACATTGTTATACAAAATTATTTACATTATGTCTATTGTCATAAAACAAATTGTTGTTGGCTTCTCCATGTTACTAAAGCTCTCTGTGTGGACCATATGTGTATTTGACAACAACAAAAATCTATGAACTTATTCTATAAGCCTTGCTCAACACTAGAACCTTCTGCATTTACAATTTTAGATAACTGATAATTCAACTTAAGACACCCAAGAAGGGCGTAATACTCATGGTAATTATCCTTATCAAAGAAACCTTTCCCTGTTTACAAAATTTCTTTCATTACGGTCATTAAGTGTGTGAGAAACTTAGACCATTGTGTATCATTTGAGAATAAATACCATCTAAAAAGTGCCAAAATATTCAGAACTTTCATCCAAAGATGACCCAACAAAGTCAAAAGATACACATATCAATGCAAGAGAAAGAGCTTGGTCTTTCAACTTCTTTTCAATATCATTTTTTTTTGTTGCAATGAAGTTATGGATACCTAAAAAATTTGGAAAAAATCCAAATCCCTGAAAGAACAAGTGATTTTCAGCTAATGTGTTAAGGGAAATCTGGAATTAGGTCAATTCATAAACAAAATTTGTTACGTGATAGTAGTTTTCAGATACTAAGTGTATGCTCTGCAGGAAAACTAATGAAATCTCCCAAACCGCTCACAATTTTTTTGAAATTTTCCCACATGAAACTCAACTAGGTACATTTTGCAAAAAATCATGTTGTAGATTTTTAAAATTTGCCTTCTTTGTTCAGAAAGTGCATTTGAAATTCGTTGTCTGAAGATCTCTGCATTTTCTATCTGATTGTAATATTGTTTCTCCTTACCAAGGGAATAGACCATAATACTCCTTTTCCAAAAAAAATTAACTCTGTAACACCCTCTCCCAAATCTACCCAAGTAACCGACCAACTGGGGTAAACATGTGACAAAGAGTTACTATGATTTGATTCAACCTCCTAGGTCACCTTAAGGAAGTGGAACCGACACCACATAGAAACACAGACCTTCTGCACATGCTACAGGACACCAAGGAGGCGTCCCAACCTTCCGGGAGGCTATCCCTTAATCCAAACTGACCCTTTTTCATGCATTAATCCCCTAGTCGCTCCCTTGACATAGGAAAGAGTGCGACTAGATGAATCCAGTCGCATGCACAACATGGGTATGCATGCCAATGGGGACTTTTCATAGTATTTTTTAGCCTGTGAACCTGATTTTTGTGCTAATTTTTAAGGCTCAGAACCTAGGTCACTACATAGAACTCCATGACACTTTCATAATTGAAAGATAGCAGTGGAATAAAGATGTAAAATCAAACACTTAAACAAGGACTTGACTGGACCCCACTAGCCATGATAGGCATTTCGTCAAACATGTAACATATATGTAATCTACAAGTTTAAGCGACAAAACTGAGCATAGGGGTCTCATACTTATCTAAGAATCACTAAGAAGCATTGTTGCCTCATCACATTAACTGAATTATCATCTATTTGGTCATAGATACATTATTCATTCATTTACAATTCAAAACATGATGAGATCCATACATCATTACTGACATAAAACTCATTCAGAACCAGCATATAAACAACAAAAAAGACAATCATATAACAGCCACATAAGCTACATAATAACAAACATATTTACCCATTAAATATAAGAGGAAAAGAGCTCTTATTTCCATAAGCAAAATGCGACCAAGTATGGGACTTCCACATTCCACCCGACCATAGACATGGCTTAGCCAAATCTCTCTTCAGCTAGTCACCCCCATGCCATATTTCAAACATGATTGTGGGATCTCATAAATCAAATCCAGCAAAACCAAACTAGGGCTTCCAGAGGCCAAAAAACCTCAACCCTCAACCATTAATTCCACCTCACAGTCGGACATCACAACCATGACTAGATTGGTCTCCACCCAAGATGTCCAAGGCTCCAGAGTGTTTGTTCCAACCAAGGCTCCAGGACTAGTAACTCAACCCACATCTGATGTCGAGCTCCAGAGAATTTTTCCAACCAAGGCTCGAGGACTAGTAACTAAACCCACTAAGGGCTCCAAAACATTTTTCCAATTAAGGCTCCAAGACTAGTAACTCAACCCACCAATGGCTCCAGATCGTTTGTCCAACTAAGGCTCCAGTACTAGTAACTCAACCCCCCAAGGGCTCCAGAGCATTTGTCCAACCAAGGCTTCGGGACTAGTAACTCAACCCAAGTTTTTGTAGGCCTCTAGATGGTTTGTCCAACCAAGGCTCCAGGAACTAGTAACTCAACCCACAACTAAAGGAACATGAGAACCAACCAGAAAAGCAAACAATGAAATGAACCCACAGCACCATGGCTATCCAGAAAATGGAAAGAATAGGGAAATCCATTATCAATCTAGGCAATCCTCCATGTCAATGAAATATCATGACCAAGAAACCACATGCATATGCCATGCATGCCAAAAATAGTGAGGAAAACATACATGCAACTCAATACCTGCAAACATAATCCGTTGTAGCTATTGATCCTGATGTCCTCTTGTGCTTTCCCGCTCTTCCTTTGCCTTCTTGATCCAAAAATCCAAGTATGCCACACTCCCAAGAGTGCTCCAAGAAACTCTAAGTGTCCAATAGTATAGAGAGAGAGAAAAAAAATGAGAGCTCCAAAATTGAACTGACAAAATGTTACCAACTGATCCTCAATGGCCTTTTTATTAATGAGGCCTCTAATTTCTTCAATTTTCCATTATTTTCCTTCATTTTCCTCCTCGCATGCAACCTGTGACCTTTCACCTCCCTTTTCTCCTATTTTCCTTTATTTTCATAAATAAATGCCACTTTTCCTTTCCAAATCCTTAGCCATTTCCTTTTCCAATTTCCATAGCCATAATAAACCATATGAACACTCGCACTAAGATGTTTTTCCCAACATTCAGCTTGGAATATGTGTCCCATGAACTTGGTTATTATTTTTTCATTATTAACTTTTATTACATGGAATTTTCTCCAGGGTTGTTATATAATCTTCCCCCTTGGGGTAACACCTACAACCAACAAGATTGTTGTAAGCAAAACATACTGCTCATGGAGCTTTGTAACTTAGCTCGTTGTAGTATTTACAATGATCAACTTGCTGAGAAGCAAACCAACATGACAACTATAACATCATAATGACATGATACCCATACTTCTTATTGGAGCTTTATAACATAATTCATGGCAGTATTTACATCCAGATACACATGTAAATATACCAAAACATCATACCAATATATACCAAAACACATGCCAAAACATTCTCTCAACCATCGAACAAGGAAGGATACCTAGCCCGCATCTGATCCACCACCTCCCATGTAGTTTCACCAAGCCCAAATTTCTTCCACTACACTTTAACTTGCTCAATTTCTCGGTTCCGGAGAATGAGCATCTTTCTCTGCAAAATTCACTGTGTTTCTGGCTAGAATTCTCCTTCTGATTCCACTTGGAATTCTTCTTTTGGTTCCACTTGCAATACAGAACAGTCATTCACATGATCAACATCTTTAAAATACTTCTTTGTAGAAATTTTATAAATAATGTGATGTATTACCAGACTCTCCTGGTATAACAATTATATCCACTATTAAATACAGAATCCTTCTACTTAATTCTTTGCAGAAATTTAATCGCCAATTGCAAACACATGAAGAAAAATCAATCGCACATAACACAGATGTTTTTACCGAGAAAGCTTAAAGCTGAAAACCCCAACTATCATATATTATGTATATCATGAATCATGAAAAAATATCATACAAAAATCTACTCCAAGAGCTCTTACTACAATATACAATCGTCTCACACTGTCATACGAAAATTGGCTCACACATGCACCAATTTACTGCCTCCTGACAACCTGCCTCCACTGTGCAATCCCCGCTGATGAAGATCCCTGAATGAATTCGATCTTGCCTTGCCTTGACTACGTAATCCTCATTAACATCTCCAATGTGTGTGTAGTTTCATTGAATGCACCACTATAGTCACAACTGATAGTCAACCGGGCCCTTTCACCTATCTCTCAACTGGGTCTCCACTGGATCTTACATGCATGTAGTTAACAGTAGTATTTCTTTAGTTGCAAGTGAGACCACTGCTTGTGAATTAATTAAATAATTAATTCACTGATCTCTCACTAGTGTATCTTTAGTTACAACTAGTTACAACTAGCACAACTGAGTTTAACTCACTTAACTGAGTTAAACTAAATAACAACTCACATAACTACACATCCAACTCCGTTACAACTTTGTATCACTCAGTTACAACGAATTCCACTCTGCATGTCCCACCAACCAACCTTAGAACTCGTAATTCTTTCTGTCAACTGGTTTGCCACATCAGTTAACTGAAATCAAGTGCTTCAAGAGAATATATTATTATTTATTGTCCAATTATTATTAAGGGCTAATAATAATTGACATCTGATCTATTTGTAGACATGCAATCTATAAATAGACTTTGCCCATGCATCTAAAAATAGAATCTCATCTATAAATATAATTTTCTCAACCATCTCTAAATAGACTTCCGCTATAAATAGAATATGCTCACCATTCTAAAAATAGACATACACCTAAAAATAGCCTGTGGGCCCCACCTAGTGTAGGTGCTTAATTTTCACTAGGATCATCATCTTGTTGAATCTCAACACTCTCTCTCAACAAGAAAGGGATTATCCTTCACCCCGATCCTGTCTCTATGGTATTCAAATTTTCTCCTGGTGAGCGCCTTCATCAGAATATCTGCATCCTGATCTTCTGTTGCAATGTACTGAAGCAACATGATCTTTCACTACACACAATCTTTGATATGATGATACTAGATATCTATATGCTTAGATATATCATGAAACAAATGATTAATCGAGAGTTTAATGCAACTCTGATTATCACAATGAATCATTGTAGGATCTAAACTAGAACCGAACAGACTGACCATGATCTTCCTCATCCAGATAGCCTCACATGCAGCTTGACTTGCAGCCGTGTATTCTAGTTCCACTTAACTGAGGCCACAAATCTATGTTTCCTGCTATACCAAGAAACAACTGTAGATCTGATACTGAAATCCCCTCCTAATGTGCTCTTTCTGTCCGTTGGGCTGCCTGCACAATCTGCATCCGTGAAACCATGCAACTTCACCTCACCTGTCTGTCTGTACCATAAGCCATAATCAGATGTGCCCCTGAGATATCTCAGGACATGCTTGCATGCCTTTCAAAAGAGCTTGGTAGGCTTAACCATCGCTTGACTAAGTGGGTTCACCACATAGCATATGTCTGGTCTTGTATTAACTAAATACATGAGCGAACCCACCAACTATCGATAAACAATAGCATCCACTTCCTCTGTCGATGTAGCCTCATCTTTCCTCCAGTTTCCTGGAAGAGGAGTATCCATGGGTTTGCAACCCTCCATGTGAAACTTACCGAGTATATCCATTGCATACTTGCCTTGAGACACAAACAGTTCACCTTCTCGCTGCCATATTTCCAATCCAAGGAAATAGTGAAGGAGGCCCATATCCTTCATCTTGAATTCCTTTGCAAGGTCCTCCTCGCATGAGTGTATCAGATGCTCATCACCAGTGAGTATTAAATCATCAACATAAAGAACAATGATTAAAATCTTACCCTCCACCACAATCTGGTATAGGTTTGCATCTGCCTCACTCTTGGTGAAGCCAAGTCTAGTGAAATAGATGTTGATTCGAGTGTGCCAAGCACGGGGTGCTTGCTTCAGGCCATACAACGCTCTTTTGAGTCTGCACACATGCGACTCACTATTGAAGATCTCAAATCCTTTAGGCTTCTCAATGTACACTTCTTCTTCAATGATCCCATTAAGGAACGTAGTCTTCACATCCATCTGATGAGTGTGCCAACCCATTTGCGTTGAGAGAGCAAGGATGGTCCTTATGGAAGAATACCGTGCGACAAGTGCAAAGTTTTCTTCATAATCAATCCCCTTGATCTATGAGAAGTCCCATGCCACAAATATTGCCTTATACTTCTCAACACTCCCATCAGTAGCTTGCTTTACCTTGTAGATCCATCTTGAACCTACCACTGATTTATCAACCGGCCTTGGAACAATTTCCCAAGCACTGTTTCTGACAATGGAGTCATACTCCTCCACCATTACATCTACCCATGTGGGCTCCTACAATGCTTCTTGAAAGTAATATGGCTCAATCACAATACATTTGCTCATGATAGCCATGTATCCAATGAATCGGTCAGGAGACTATCTCTGTCTCCACTGTGTAGTAGGGACTCCTACATTTTGTACCGCATCAAGCTTCAGCCTCTCAGCTTATATGGTATGCCTTCTACCAGTTCTGATATTTGGCTCTGCGTGAGTGGACTCTTCCACTCCATGAACCTCCTCTTGTGGCTGATCCACATCTAGAGACTCATCTTTGGGAACAAGTAGTTCCTCCACTGCATGCAAGTCTAGATCCCTCTCAAGTGACAACTTCATGGCTTTCTCCTCATTGAATTTTATATCTCGTCGCACCATAGTCATTCGACAAATACACACGATAATTATGGGGTGTTTCTGTGTACCCCACAAATATCCCAACTTCAGTAGTCGGCTCTAGCTTCTTCTTGGCATTCTTGGTCACATGCACATAAACAGATGAGCCAAAAATCTTAAAGTGAGAAACATCCAGTTTCTTACCAGTAAAAGCTTCTTCAGGTGTACTCATGACAAGTACTCTATGAGGACAACGATTTTGCACATAAACCGCAATGTTGCATGCTTCCTCTCATAAGTGCATTGGTAGGCCCTGATCATGCAGCATATCTCGTGCAGCACCCACGATCGTTATGTTCTTCCTCTCCGCGACCTCATTCTACTGTTCTCTTCGAATTCCTTATTTGCTACAGAAGTCTTTGAATTCGTTCGAGATATATTCACCACCATTATCACTCCGTAGAGCCTTCACTTTCTTCCCCAACGCTTTCTCCACCAATGCTTTAAACTCACAGAGCTTTGAGAATGTTTGATCTTTCTTTGGCATGAAGAAGATCCAGCATCTACGAGAATAGTCATCAACAAAAATAACATAATACATGTGTTTTGTTGTTGAAGCAACCGAGAATGGTCCACACACGTATGTGTGAACTCTCTCTAGGATCACCGAAGCACGGTTCTCCTTTTCATGAAATGTGGTCTTCACAAACTTACCCATAGTACATCCCTTTCATTAATCTATCTGCGCAAGTGTACCCTTGGGAAGTCCAGTAGAAATCTACTGCAAAATCTTTGGGGCGCCATGGTGAAGATGGCCTAATCGCCTGTGCCATAATTTTCCCTCATCCCAACTCACCACTTCTTCTTCTTTGCCAACCATTACAACGCAACCATCTACCTCTAGCTTGTAGAGATTCTTGACTTGAATCCCTATCCTCTTGGTTTGACCCATTGTTTAATGTTGCAGGAAAGCTTTTCCATTGCTGAAAACAACGTCATAACCTTTGTCCCCCAACATCGCGACTGAGACCAAGTTCTTCTTTAGACCTGGAACATGCATAACATCTTTCAATAGAAATGGTTTACCTAACTCCCTCTCAAAGGTAATGGTACCAATTTTGGTCACACTATATCTTCCATCATCGCCCATCTCTATATGAATTTGGAGATCATTCTCCTCCAAGTCACTGAAAAGCTCCTTATCTCCCGTCATGTGGAAGGAAGCACAACTATCAAGATACCACACTGATCTAATTGCGCTTGAAACAAAACATGCGATCAAAGAGAAATCAAGTTCAAATTGCGAGGCAAGGGCCTCACCAGTTGTAGCTCTAGTAGCCTTCTTGTTCTTCTTTTTCTGTGGGCAGTTAGTGGCGAGATGCCCATGTTCGTGATAGTGAAACACTTCACCTTGGAAAAATTCGGCTTCTTGCCTTTAGCCTCGGATTTTGAGTGGAATTTATTCCCCTTCCCTTTCCTTGCTTTGGAAGCCAAAGAAAAATCTTCTTCATCATCATGCTTTGATGAAGAGCCATCCCTGGTGTTCCACCTGAACTTCTCTTGCATTAGATCCGACCATAGTCATTCCCAATCCGGCAGTTTTTCTCGTCCGTCGACAGAGTCTTGATAACTGTGCCAACTCTTAGGAATTCCCAAGAGATCCAAGCTCACCAAATCATCATCAGCAATAGTGATTCCCACACTCCCCAGTTCATCTCGACATTGGACAAACTTTGTGAGATACTTTGGAATATTGTCGCCCTTCTCCATTTTGATTTTTCCAAGTTTATCCTTCAGCGCCAATTTCCTATGGTCGTTGCTGCTTTGGAAAAGATCTGTAAAATCCTTCCACATTGAAAATGGAGTGGATATCCAATGAAGGCGTGAGACAATATGGTCTCTCACACCTTCCAACATAATCCTTATCGTCTTCACTACTTTCTTTTGCCGCGCGTTAAGTAATGCAACATCCGTCGAAGTGGGCTTAGGAACATCATTGTCGATGAATTCCTTCAAGCCATTATCTTCAAGCACCACCTCCATCCTGTCCTTCCATGCAATGTAGTTCAAGTTTCCCTCGATTGCATACTCTAACCGCAAACCATTGAAATCCATTTCGATGTTACTCAACTGTCGCACCAAGAAATTCTTGCAGCAAATTTGAATTATTTCCACCAACAAAACTCAGCTACTGCTTCAATATTGCAATTATCTCTTCTTTGATACCATGTAGAAATTTTATAAATAATGTGATGTATTACCAGACTCTCCTGATCTAACAATTATATCCAATGTTAAATACAGAATCCTTCTACTTAATTCTTTGCGGAAATTTAATCGCCAATTGCAAACACATGAAGAAAAATCAATTGCACATAACACAAATGTTTTTACTGGGAAAGCTTAAAGCTAAAAACCCAAACCATCATATATGATGTATATCATGGATCATGAAAAAATCTCATACAAAACTCTACTCCAAGAGCTCTCAGTACAATATACAATCGTCTCACACTGTCATATAAAAATTGGCTCACACATGCACCAATTTACTGCCTCCACTACGCAATCCTTGCTAATGAAGATCCCTGAATGAATTCGATCTTGCCTTGACTTGACTACGCAATCCTCATTGGAATCTCCAATGTGTGTGTAGTTGTATTGAATGCACCACTATAGTCACAACTGATAGTCAACCAGGCTCTTTCACCTATCTCTCAACTAGGTCTCCACTGGAACTGACATGCATGTAGTTAACAGTAGTATTTATTCAGTTGCAAGTGAGACCACTGCTTGTGAATTAATTAAATAATTAATTCACTGATCTCTCATGAGTGTATTTTTAGTTACAACTCGCACAACTGAGTTTAACTCACTTAATTGAGTTAAACTAAATAACAATTCACATACCTACAGATCCAACTCTGTTACAACTTTGTATCACTCAGTTACAACGAAGTCCACTCTGCATGTCCCACCAACCAACCTTAGAACTCGTAATTCCTTCAGTCAACTGGTTTTCCACATCAGTTAACTGAAATCAAGTGCTTCAAGAGAATAGATTATTATTTATTGTCCAATTATTATTAAAGGCTAATAATAATTAACATCTGATCTATTTTTAGACATGCGATCTATAAATAGACTTCGCCCATGCATCTAAAAATGGAATCTCATCTATAAATATAAATTGCTCAACCATCTATAAATATACTCCCGCTATAAATAGAATATTCTCACCATTCTAAAAATAGACATACACCTAAAAATAACCTGTGGGCCCCACCCAGTGTAGGTACTTAATTTTCACTAGGATCATCATCTTGTTAAATATCAACATTCTTAAGCAATGACACATGGAAAACATCATGGAATTTCATTGTTAGAGGCATTGCAAGTTAATAGGCAACTGGCTCAATCCTCTCAAGAATTGAAAGGTCCACAAAACCGAAGTACCATCTTGGCACATGATCCAATCTGCAAGGAGATCTTCTTGGGCTTGATGCGCAAGTACACATGTTCCCCAACCTGATGTAGAAAATGAATTAACTCAGAAACATTACAGAAAACACACATACAAAAACAGACACAAAGTAATGGCAGAAAAGAGGCTTCAGCCTCATGGTATTCTCATCATTCTCACTTATTAAAAGAATTTAGTGTTACAATTTAAATAGATGAGAGACAATGTCTTAAGATAGTGTATGCTATCTTAGACTCCTTTGGTTGAGACAATTTCTCACCAAGCACCCACCAAGATAGGAGTTACTAAACTAACTCCAATCTTTGAGGAACAACCCAAGAGTTAGGCACAAATTCCTAACTTGGAATATTTAATTAATTAATTTATGTTTGGATTTATTATTGTTTTGTGAGAGAGGCTAACATTCCCCCCTTCAATGATAAATCCAAAATAAGAACGAGGAACCATCTTCCAAGTTCTCATGTTGATCCTAAAAAACATTTCTTGAAAAAACCACCAAAGCTGGATGCTGAAAAAACTGCAATCTGAAGAGACCATGAGTCAGCTACATGTCTGATTCATCTCTGAATTTCGCTTGACAACTCCATCACATGCCAAGTTGCAAAAGGATCCATCTGTCCTTTGCATGAAATCAACATCCTTTGTCCACTGACAACATTTGTTCAAAGCCCACTGGCTGATGATGTCAAAACAAATTTGTTGCTTTTGTTGTGTTGAAAACTGTTCACTGCTTCTTTGCTGTCGACTGCCCACTGGAAATTTGTTGATGCTCATTGGTTGTTGAAGATGCCCACTGGCTGCTTTTGCTGGTTTTGTCGAGACTTTTAGTTTGACAACCACTGTTAATCTCATTGACATTTTCCCTCCTTTGTCAACTGAAAGGAGAGACACTTCTCTTGGAAAGTATTCCTGAAATCCCCCCTTTTAGGTGTATGAGTTTTACACTGGTGTACTCCTCCGTTCAACTGCATGATAGTACTATCATCTTTTCATTGTTGGCTACACTATGTGTGATTGTATTCGGTTGTAGAATTGAGACAATATTTTGACTGTGGATGATCATTTCCAAGGGTCGATCCATGCATAATGTATCTTCAATCTGGTTGTGTGTTGTTGGTTGCGACATTTTTCTGAGGAATGATTGGGCTTGCCACAATGGCGACAAGGATGGAGATCAAAACACTGATCTTCCATATGACCGGTTCTTTGAAAATGAGAACATTTCGGTTTGACTTCAACTTCAGGTTGCGTGCAATTCTTTTTTTCTGCAACTTTGGGTTGCGTGCATTGCTGGTTGTCTGCAACTTTCTCAGAACTTGCTGAGGTGAGTTGTGCAAGAAATCCTGCACTGATGAACTTAATTGGCTTGGAAGAATCTGGGATATGCAAGTTGGTGTCATCATTGACATATCCTAAGCCTCGTCGATTCTTGTTATTTTGAATTTCTTCCCATGGCATGATGATGGGCTTGGAAGAAATTGGAACGGGAACAACTTCAACACTTGAAGTTGTTTGGATGAATGACTTATCATCTAGATGGTTCAAAGACTTGAAAGCATCACTCTTTTCTTGCAATTCATTCTTTTGAAGTTGCGACTCGAGTTGAAGAAACTCAATGGTTTCATGTGTTTGTTGTAGATGCCGTGAAAGATCAGCAAGAGTGTCTTTGCTGATGTGCACCATGTCTTCATCACTGGAGATGATCAAACTGTGAAGAATGTTTAAAAACTGAATATGTTGCGCCATTTGAACTTGTGCTCTTGAAATCAGGCTCTCTTGTCGTAGATGTCGTACTTTGAACTGTTTCACTTGAATGACAGGCTCGCTTGAATGTGGCTTGAATGGCACACTCGCTTGATTTGTTGTTGATTGCACTTGCTAGAGTTGCAGAACTTTCTTGCTTAAACTTTGGAATTCACACTTGCTTGATTACGATCGCGTTTGCTTGAATGCTCACTTGACTTACTTGATGACTTCACGCTCACTTGAATGAATAACCACGCTCGCTTGATGTTTATCTCAACTTGCTTGATTGTTTTAACTTGTTTGGTTGCTTTGATGGTTGCTGCAATGAACTTCACTCTGGCTCGCTTGAAGGTTTGAACTTTGTACTGTCTTGACGCAAATTGCTTGAATGAATACTCATGCTCGCTTGCAGGAGATGTGAACTTGTTGCTCGTTTGCTTTAAAAACTCGTGCACTCACTTGATTTTGCTTAAAGAAAGGGTGTCGAACAACGTCGAAAATGCACCCAAGAAAGCTTACAATGAGTTTAAGGATTCACTTAAAACAATGAATTCACTTGTCCTCTTAAAAATTCATTAACAATGAATTTTTAATGATTCACTTAAAATAATGAATTTGATTACAAGTTCTTAAATGGATATGCAAGAACGCTGATGTAGACTTTGCTTTGAAAAGCATTAACTTGACTAAGTGAATTTGCTTGTTGATGTAAAATGCTGATGTTGAAAACTTTGATTATTTGTTGTAGTGGCGCAAATGCATGTGTTGAGCTTAATTATCCTTCCTTGCAGCTTCTTCGTTACATGTGTTGTGCTTACTTGCATTGAATTTTATGTATGTTTTAAATGAAATCATTTATGTGTCAAAACTAGACACAAATCAAAAGCAACAACATGAAGCCATAAAAACATGCGCCATCACAAACACACATGGTGTACTTAAAATCCCCTTATTCAATTTCGGGCGGATCTAGGACACAATCACCAAAAAATGATATCTTTATTAAATATTGAGTACATAAGAAGTCTCCACCTTCAAGTAATGAATATGCCAAGCTCACAACCCTTGGAAGCAATTTGTCTTCAAAATCTGGATATTCACCGACTCAATCTCTCTCAAAGAAAATTGGTACTTGGAATCACAACAATGACTTTCCCTTGTCACTCCAAATTTACAAAATATACACCTTATTACTCCAAAAATTACAAAAATAATTTCACTCCATCACTTCAAAAACCCTCACTCCACTTAAAAAAAAGAGAGTCTATGATCACTTATGTATCCCAAAAATTACATATTCCTTATTTCTCCATTACAAATATTTCACTTTACTAACCCTTTTAAATTTCCACTAAAAAACAATTTTATGAAATAAAAAACCACACCTTATCTCTCCCTAACCCACCTCATCTCTCCAAAAAAAACTTTATGATCACTCTTTAAAAGTTTATTTACATATTTTACTTAGAATAATTTTAAAGACTTAAAGTCACTTAAAAGTTACGTGCCCTTTTTTTTAAAAAATTTATAAAAGGTGACTTTAAGATTTAAAAAAATATCTAACGAAGGAGATGAGGAATTCCGTTGAACTTTGGGTGGAGAGAAATATTCGATGCTTCCTCCAACGCTTTAGAACATGGGATTTCTTTGCAGCATGCGTCTAATTTCTTTGTTGGGTCGTTAGCGAAGGCTGCTCTGGTCGAAGGTTATAGTGCTGAGAAGATTTTTTAATGAAAAATTTTCACGCACATATACACATCAACTTAATAAGCTCAAACCAAAAGTATTACAAGTATGTTCTCAATATCCCGAACACATCACCCTCTTCGGCTAATATTTTCAAAACTTCCTCAACAAGCTTCTGGCTATGCTGAGCATTAATAACAGAATACACCTGTGAAAACTAAACATGCACACTGTATAAAAAATTTGTTGAAGAACTTATTGCAGCAAAATATTTGAGAGCTTTAACATAGTCCTCCACACAAATGTCTTCCATGTTTCAAATAGAATCCACACTTATTCCACTTTTCCTCATGCATAATCGATCCAATTTGGCTTCGTATACACATTCCACAATGGTGTTTACTCAATTTTGTGTGTTGATGATATCACTGGAATTGAAGGAGTGTCCAGATGGCATACATCGCATACACATTGCTTTGTTTTTAACGCTGGTCACACAGTAGTTTCATGCAACAGTTTCCACATAGGCTTTTCTTTCTCTCTATCATGGAATTGTTAAAATAATGGTGCTTTCTGCAATTTGCAAACATAATAGCGGTTTCTTTCTTGTCCGATCAACTACCTTCCCCAACACAACAACATAAACAACATGCAATTTTCAAAACTCATATACACCCAACATCAATTTAACGCAGATTTGAAATGAAGGTTGAAATTGAGAGAGGCACGCTCCTACTGCGAGCTGGACAACGTTGGAAAGTGCAACGATTCTCAGTCAAATGCCGAGAGCAGGATATAGTGATGGCCATGCCAAATGTAGGATCACAAATTCTTAAAGATCACGACTAACATAAAAAATTCCGTTAACTTTGATGCCATTCATCGCATTATACGTACTAAGTTGAAGCAGACAACAGGAAATGAGGCCAAGCCATCTTACACACGTGGAAAACAGTGGACGGAAGAGGTCTCATGATCCTTTTTCTCTGCGCCAAGCCACCACGAAGCTGGAGCAACATTCAAATTGTGGCATAAAACATTAGCAGGGGCGTGCAACATGTGTGTGGGATAACTATTTTCCTGGCTTGCCCGATAGGTTGGCTTTATGCAGGTCCAACAACTTCATAGACTCTCAAACTTGGATCCCAAAGGAATATGCCAGAAGCCAGAAGAGAACGCTCCAGATATTGATGCAGGGGCATTAGACACTAGCCAGTAATGTAGGAGGTTTTGTCCACATGTTGTGGCTAGGAGGGTTCAAAATCATTGAATTGTAACAGCTAGGTGTCAATACCTCAGCTGCTTGTTGCATTTAGATCAGTTAGGATTGGTAGAAGTCGAATAGTTAGGTTTAGTCCATCTATCATATTTCAGTTATTTGAGTAAATTGTAATTAGGCCTTTGATTTTCTAAATGGTCCTCATCGAGGAACCGAAGAGACACATTGTAATGTATATAACTGGTACCCCTCGGATGTATTGAGGGGAGATTTCCGCAATAAAATTTGTGTGTTAAGCAATTGCTTCCAGTTGAATAAATTTTAGTTCCCGTTGATTATCAAATTGTCTTGAATTGATATTTGTGAGGAAATTTGTTTAATTGGGAGGCGATTGAAATCTGTGCGAGTATAATTATTGAATCGAACTGTTGTATGGTCTCTGCATCCCTCTGTCTATTGTTTCTCTTGAACAGTTCAACAAGCTCTGTTGAATTAAATCCCAACCGCAGACGAGGTCTGTGTAAAATCGTGGTCGTTGAACTCTGTTTAATGATAGTGGAAATCCCGCTAAATAAAGAGATAGATTTTTTTATTGTTAATTAAATCCTGAACCGAGGCATGACCTGAGTTAAAAAACGAAGAGCATAGGAAGGAAGGCGATTAACCCGTGGTCAATCAATGTTCCAAACCCGCGAGCGGGTTAGCGAAACTGGACTACCATATTGCACCGCTTTTGCAGAGATAAGCGGTATTTTCAAATTGGAAGATATTCCATAGAACAGTGGACACGTAGCTAAGGTGGGACCCTGAAAACCGCCTTTTCGCATTGCCATCGCATGTTAACGTTCGACATCGGAGCTCGTGCGATATTGAGGTAAGCCGTCGATCTAGAGGAAGGCTAATCAAGCGGTGATCGCGTTCGGAAGTTGCAAGAAGGATAACCAAGGTACGGTGCGTGTATTTGATTAGGCTATTGATTATAGATGTGGGGCCCGGAGCCAAAGGTTTATTACAAATTCATTTGTTTAAAAAGCATAGGGTATTTATATAAAGTTCGAATGATTAAACCCTGGGTTATAAGGTTGGTGGTAGAATATAAAGCCCGCGAGATATATTTTAATTTCCAAAGGGTGTTGAATATGTTTATTTATCAAATTCCTCGAATTTGATAAATAAAACCAAAGAAGTTGGGGAAGACCACATGGAGGAGGAGAATGGGGTTTTAGCAGGGAAATGCTGACAGAGCGACAATAGTAGACCAGCTCTCCTTAGGGGCTGACTTTCAGTTTTGTCGCTGTCATTTGTGGTATCAGAGCTGTTCTTTTTAAGTTGTTTTGCAAAGAACTGACATGGAAATCCGAGTTGGTAGAGGTGCTAGCAGAAGGAGACCTGTTGCCAATGCAGAGGTATTGGGGATTTTGTAGAGGTTCGAGGCCAGAATGGATGCCATGGAGCGAAGACAGCCCGAAGATCCTGGAGACATCAGTGAACCTGAAATAGAAGAAGCTGAAGAAAATGTTGAGATTCCTCCTGACTTGAGGCTCCTCATAACTGTTCTAGGGTCTGCAGTTAAGCCCAGGATTGAAGTGTCGAGTTTTGCAGGAGGACTGAATCCAAAGGAGTTGGTGGACTGGATTAATGAAATGAACAAATGCTTCGACTATGAAGAAATAAGCGAAGATAAAAAGGTCAAGTTTGCAGTGACAAAGCTGAAAGGACATGTTGCACTCTGGTGGGATGGAGTGCAGGTAGAAAGGAGGAGAGTTGGCAAGCAGCCCATCAAGAGCTGGACCAGAATGATGGCTAAGTTAAAAGGTAATTTTTTGCCTAGTGATTATCAGCTAACATTTTTTAGGGAAATGCAGAACCTAAGACAGAGGTTGCTGACAGTAAAGGAATACACAGAGGAATTCTATAGAGTAAGCATAAGAGCTGGGCAATTTCAGGACACACCGGAGAAGACTGCTAGATATGTGAATGGTATCAAGCTGGAGATCCAAGATGAGATTGGTCTTCTGTCTCCTAATACAGTGGAAGAGGCCTGCCAGATGGCCTTGAAAGCAGAGGAGAAGCTCCCGAGGAAGCAGTTTGCCAAGAAGAGAGGTACTTTATGTGGAAAGGGAAGTCAGGGTGGTAGAGGAAAGCCTACTACACCCAGGGATGGAGATAACAGTAGCTCACCTCGGAATGCATCTACAGAGGATGATGCAAGGGGCAGAAGGGGTCCTTACAGAGGAAAAGGAAGAGGAGGCAAAGACAGAGGCAAAGGTAGATAATTGAGGTGCTATAAATGTCAGCAAGTGGGACATAAGAACTATGAGTGCCCAGAGAATGTGAGTGTTGGTCTAAGAAATGCTGTTGTTGCCCAGGCTGGAGAAGAGGCAGAAATTGAAGAAGAAATTCTACCAGAGAGGGGGGAGTCCTTGGTGGTTAATAAGGTCCTGTTGAAGCAAACCAAAGAGGTCACTGAACCTACACAAAGGAAGACTTTGTTTAGGAGCATATGCAAAGTCCAAGAGAAATGCTGCCAGCTAGTCATTGATAGTGGCAACACAGACAATCTGGTTTCCACTGAGGTGATAGAAAAGTTGAAGCTGAAGACAAGGGAGCATCCAACTCCCTATAGGGTGTCCTGGATGCATAAAGGGCACCAGATGGTTGTAAAATAACAGTGTGAGATAGAGCTGCAAATGGGCAAATACAAAGATAAGGTCCTGTGTGATGTAATTCCCATGGATGTGTGTCACATACTGCTGGGAAGACCTTGGCAGTTTGACAGAGCAGCGGTGCATGATGGCAAGAAGAACACTTACAAGTTCTTCAAGGATGGGGTGCATCATACATTGATACCCATGGAAGAAGGAGAGCCATCAAACAGAGTGATTGATCCAAAGACCTTGTTGCTGAGCGGGAAGGAATATCTATAACAGATAGAAGAAGAAGAGGTAAGTTTTTCTTTAGTTTGCAAACCTAAGGTATTTCTTACTTCTACAAATATTTCTGATTTGCCAATAGAAGTCCAAGAGATGTTAGACAATTATTGTGACATTGTTGTGGATGATTTACCTGATGAGCTGCCACCTGTGAGAAAGATTAGCCATCAGATATATTTTATCCCTGGTTCAAATCTGCTAAATAAGGCAGCCTACAGAATGACTCCCACAGAAAATGAGGAAATTATGAGACAAGTACAGGAATTGGTGGACAAGGGACTGATCAGAGAAAGTTTGAGTCCATGTGCAGTACCAGCAGTATTGAGCCCAAAGAAGGATGGAGGCTGGAGGATGTGTACTGATTCCAGAGCAATCAATAAGATAACAATCAGGTACAGATTCCCTTTGCCTAGAGTAGAAGATTTAATGGATTGTTTGAGTGGTGCTAAATATTTTTCAAAGATAGATTTAAAAAGTGGATATCATTAGATTAGAATAAGAGAGGGTGATGAGTGGAAAACTTCCTTTAAAACAAATGAAGGATTGTATGAATGGATGGTAATGCCTTTTGGGTTGTCAAATGCACCTACCACTTTCATGAGACTTATGAATGAAGTATTAAAAGAATTCATTAGTAAATTTGTGATAGTATATCTGGATGATATATTAGTTTTCAGCAAGACTAAAGAAGAACATTTAAGGCATCTTAATTATGTCTTGAAGAAGCTGCACCAAGAGAAACTGCTGATAAACTTAAAGAAATGCTCATTCATGAAGGAAGAGTTGGTGTATTTTGGCTTTGTTGTTTCTGCAGAAGGATTGAAGATGGACCCAGAAAAGGTTAAGGCAAATTTGGAGTGGCCTTCACCCATAAATGTTTTTGAGGTAAGAAGTTTCCATGGAATTGCCAGTTTTTACAGGAAATTCATAAGAAACTTCAGTAAGATTAATGCACCCATCATTGAAACAATAAAGAAGAGCAAACAACCATTTAAGTGGACTGTTGAAGCAGAAAGAAACTTTAAACTTTTGAAGCAAAAGATAACTAAAAAACCTGTTTTGATTCTGCCTGATTTTACTAAACCATTTCAAGTGAAGTGCGATGCCAGTGGAGAGGCCATTGGAGCTGTGTTGAGTCAGGGTGATAGGCCTGTAGCCTATTTCAGTGAAAAGTTGAATGACACCAAAAGGAAGTATTCCTCTTATGAGAAGGAATTCTATGCAGTTGTTCAGGCATTGAAAAAGTGGGGCATTATTTGATGTCCAAGGAATTTGTATTATATTCTGATAATCATGCTTTGCAGTATATTGTACATCAACCCAAGTTGAATCATAAGCATGCCAAATGGGTTGAATATCTCCAAGGTTTTAACTTTGATTTGAAACACATAAGTGGCCAAGAAAATAAAGTAGCTAATGCTTTGAGTAGGAGGCACATGCTTGTTCAAGAAACTAATTTTGAAGTTGTAGGATTTGATTTTCTCAAAGAATTGTATAAGACAGATTCAGATTTTAAGGAAGAATTTGAGGCATGTTGTAACCCTGTTCTAACAGATAGAAGCCAGTGGCTGGATTATTTCTTGTAGGAGGACTTACTATTCAGGAGAAACCAACTGTGTGTACCAAAATGTTCCATGAGAGAAAACTTGATTAAGGAGAAGCATAGTGGTGGACTTGCTGGACACTTTGGTACTGATAAAAATTATGAGCAGCTGAGTCACTTCTATTATTGGCCCAAGATGAGAGCAGAAGTGGATAATTTTGTGAAAATTTGCACAATCTGTCAATATGCCAAAGGAAGGAGCCAGAATGCAGGATTGTACACTCCCTTGCCTATTCCAGATAGGCCTTGGGACATGGTGAGTATGGATTTTTTTCTAGGATTACCCAAGACTCGGAGAGGGAATGATGCAGTCTTTGTTGTAGTGGACAGATTCTCCAAAGTGGCACATTTTATTCCATGCTATAAAACTAGTGATGCCAACCATGTTGCTAACTTGTTTTTCAAAGAAGTTGTTAGGTTGCATGGGTTGCCCAAGAGTATTGTTTCAGATAGGGACACCAGATTTGTGGGTCATTTTTGGAGGACACTGTGGAAGAAACTTGGTACCAAACTGAGTTTCAGCTCAACTTATCATCCCTAGACTGATGGACAAACTGAGGTAGTGAATAGGAGTCTGGGAAATTTGTTGAGAAGTCTGGGAAATTTGTTGAGAAGTCTTGCAAGAGAGCATCCCAAGCAGTGGGATCATATTTTTCCCTAGGCAGAATATGCATATAATGACTCACCAAACAGAAGCACAGGGCAGAGTCCATTCCATATTGTTTGTGGAATGCACCCTAGAGGAATATCAGAGTTAAGAAACCTGGGAAGGGCAGAGCTAAGGAGCACAGATGGTGAGGAATTTGCTTCAGAGATCCAAGCCATACATGAACGAGTGAAACAACAACTACAAGGCAGCAACATCAAATACAAAGGCAGAGCAGACTTGAGCAGAAAAGAAGTCCATTTTGAAGTAGGAGATCTGGTTTTGGCACACTTGAGAAAGGAGAGGTTCCCAAAGAAGCAGTATAATAAACTGAAGTTCAAAAAGATTGGGCCATGCAAGATACTTAGAAAGTTTTCTGCAAATGCTTATGAGATTGAATTTCCACCTCATGTTGGAATTTCTCCCATTTTTAATGTTGCAGATTTGTACAAGTATGAAGATGATGGTGCAGAAGAAAGATTAGCAGACAAGGAACAAATTGAGTGGAAAGAGCAGCTACCTCCAGCACAACCATTGCAACCAGAGAAGATATTGGACAAAAGAGTGTTCAGGAAGACCAGAGGACAAGAGTACTTTCAGTACTTAATTAAATGGAAGGATAAGTCAGAGGAAGATGCCACTTGGATGATTGAAGGAATGTTGCAGAAGATAGGCAGATCAGTGGAAGAGCTCATGGACAGAAGCCCATGAAGAAAATCACCCTCGGGAGTCTGATGCAGGGGCATTAGACACTAGCCAGCAATGTAGGAGGTTTTGTCCACATGTTGTGGCTAGGAGGGTTCAAAATCATTGAATTGTAACAGCTAGGTGTCAATACCTCAGTTGTCTATTGCATTTAGATCAGTTAGGATTGGTAGAAGTCGAATAGTTAGGTTCAATCCATTTGTGATATTTCAGTTATTTGAGTAAATTGTAATTAGGCCTTTGATTTTCTAAACGGTCCTCACCGAGCAACTGAAGAGACACATTGTAATGTATATAATTGGTACCCCTCGGATGTATTGAGGGGATATTTCCGCAATAAAATTTGTGTGTTAAGCAATTGCTTCCGGTTGAATAAATTTCAGTTCCCATTGATTATCAAACTATCTTGAATTGATATTTGTGAGGAAATTTGTTTAATTGGGAGGCGATTGAACTATGTGCGAGTATGATTATTGAATCGAACTGTTGTACGGTATCCACATCCCTCTATCTACTGTTTCTCTTGAACAGTTCAACAAGCTTTGTTGAATTAAATCCCAACCGCAGACAAGGTCTGTGTAAAATCGTGGCCGTTGAACTCTGTTTAATGATAGTGGAAATCTCGCTAAATAAAGAGATAGATCTGTTTCTTGTTAATTAAATCCTGAACCGAGGCCTGACCCGAGTTAACAAACAGAGAGCATAGGAAGGAAGGCGATTAACCCGTGGTCAATCACTGTTCCAAACCCGCGAGCGGGTTAGCGAAACCGGACTGCCATATCGCACCGCTTTTGCGAAGATAAGCGGTATTTTCAAATTGGAAGCGATTCCATAGAACAGTGGACACGTAGCTAAGGTGGGACCCCGAAAACCGCCTTTTCGCATTGCCATCGCACATTAATTGGAGCCCGCGCGATATTGAGGTAAGCCGTCGATCTGGAGGAAGGCTAATCAAGCGGTGATCGTGTTCGGAAGTTGCAAGAAGGATAACCAAGGTACGATGCGTGTATTTGATTGGGCTATTAATTATAGATGTGGGGCCCGAAGCCAAAGGTTTATTACAAAGTCATTTGTTTAAAAAGCGTCAGGTATTTATGTAAAGTTCGAAGGATTAAACCCTGGGTTATAAGGTTGGCGGTAGAATATAAAGCCCGCGAGATATATTTTAATTTCCAAAGGGTGTTGAATATGTTTATTTATCAACTTCCTCTAATTTGATAAATAAAACCAAAGAAGTTGGGGAAGACCACGTGGAGGAGGAGAACGGGGTTTTAGCAGGGAAATGCTGACAAAGCGACAATAGTAGACCAACTCTCCTTAGGGGCCGACTTTCAGTTTTGTCACTATTAGATATACTCTTCGGCTCTTGCACTAGGGAGCTCAACGTCCTATACTCTTCAGAATCAACCAGGCCCTAAGAATCAAAGAAGCTCTTATACCACATGTAGAAAATGAATTAACTCAGTAACATTACAGAAAACACACATACAAAAACAAACACAAAGTAATGGCGGCAAAGAGGCTTCAGCCTCATGGTATTCTCATCATTCTCACTTATGAAAATAATTTAGTGTTACAATTTAAACAGATGAGAGACAATGTCTTAAGATAGTGCTTGCTATCTTAGAATCCTTTGGTTGAGATAATTTCTCACCAAACACTCACCAAGATAGGAGTTACTAAACTAACTCCAATCTTTGAGGAACAACGCAAGAGTTAGGCGTAAATTCCTAACTTGAAATATTTAATTAATTAATTTATGTTTGGATTTATTATTGTTTTGTGAGAGAGGCTAACACCTGAAACTCTTTAAACAACTTGTTTATATTTGCATAGATATTTTGCCTATCCTGATTTGCTTTAAAATTCTTTTTGATTACCTGCATTTCGTGTTCCATCTCTGCTAACATATTTCGTCCTAACAACATCATGTTAACGGGATCACTCAAACTGATGGGAATATTGCAACTATGCCCATACAATGCCTCAAATAGATTCAACCTTAAAGTTTCAAATGGACTTATACTTAAATTTATCTGATACCCATTGTTGTAAGCGAACTCTACCAGTGGAAAATACTCTTCCCACTTTTGTTGTTGATGCATCACATACATCCTCACACATGTCCTCCAATATATGGTTGACCCCATCTGTTTGTTCTTATGTCTGTGGATGATAAGTTTTACTGAAGCCCAACTTCTTGCCCAAACCTGCAAACAATTCCTTCCAAAACTTGGAGGTGAACTTTGAATTCATGTATGATACAATATTCTGGGGAACACCATGCAATCTGACCACATCCCTGATAAAGACTTGTGCTACATCATTTGTTGAGTATGTATACTTCACTGGGATGAAGAATTAGATGAAGAAAGGAAACTAATTCTTGAACCCAAAATTTTTATAGAGCAACGTTCTATATCTCTTCAAAATAGAATCACTACGGAGTATTTAATCAAGTAGAGAATATGCCTTTAGAAGAAACTACATGGGAAAATGAGTAGATCATAACGAAATATTATCGATTTCAATATTTGAGGAGAAAGTTTTCTTAAAAGAGGGAGGCTATGTTTAGGTCTTAAGAACCTTATGTCCAGGCCCTCATAAACATTTTATTAGTGTAATTGTTACATTAGTATGACAACTAGAACCTTTCATCACACCTTTTATCATAATTCTACCCTTTGTCTCCTATATATATATATATATATATATATATATATATATATATATATACACTCACACCAAGGAAATATAGTCTCAAGGTGAGCATATATTGTTGTGTGCATTTTCAAGGAGCTTGAATCATAACACAAACAAATATTTGAACCTTTCTTCCATTTCTTGGTTTTTTTATTAAATATGTATCTTTATATAATGGAATTTGAACATTATTTCTCTATAAATTTTATCATTCATTTAATGTTTATATTGACAAACACACACACACATTATTTAACTAATTGAAAATTAAAATAATTGATTGATTAAAATTATTATAATTTTTTAAAGATATATTTAAACAAACGGGATAGTTGCAATGTAGCATAGTCTTTGCCTCTACTGCCAATTAAGTGGGGTACCGCTAATTAAGTGGGGATCGAATTTCCGTCTTGGCACATGCTTCCTCCACATATGTTTCCCACACAACCACCTCCACACATCTTCCTTCACATTGCTATTCTTCGCACACACTTCCTTCGCACAACCACCTCCATTCATCCCAATGAAAACTGTGATTGCAATCCCGTTGACTGTAATCTTTAAAAGTCATCTGCAATAGTTAACATGGAAATATCGCTAATTAAGTGGGATCTGAATTCTTGTCTGCACACATACTTCAGCCACATAGCTTCCCAGACATAAACACCTCCGCACATCTTCCTCGATAATGCTACTTCTACACACGCTTCCTCCACACATTTCTGCACAAATACCTCTACACAACTTCCTCGACAATGCTACTTCCGCAAATGCTTCCTCTACACAACTTTGCACAACCACCTTCACACAACTTCCTCGACAATGCTACTCCTGCACATTCTTCCTACGCACAACTCTACACAACCACCTCCACTAGCTTCCTACGCATAACTCTGCACAACCACCTCCACCATCTTCCTCCACACATCTGCGCTAGACTCTACCAGTGTGAGTAGATATGCTACACCCTACTCTATTTTCCGATGAATTAGCGTCATTTCGCAATGAAAGACCCACCACCGTGCATGTACCATCATATTTATTATTAATCTATTAAAAGTTGGAGAGATTTCATGCTCAACGATGAAAGATTTTCACTCTCTTTATTTTGCAAATAAAGTTCCCTTATTATAATTTTATTGATTACAAAGACTATGGCAGAAAACTGATCTAAGAGCTCAATTTTTACATCTAGAATATACAATAAGCAGTAATGTGCTACTTAAATCATATACAATATATCATTGACACTTGCGGATGTATTGAAAAATAACTATAATGTCAATCTCCTTTCAAAAACGATACTTTCAATTATTTTCATTTTTTTAATGATTTATGCATTTTCCCAAGATGTTTTTGCCTTAGTTTTCAATTTATAAATATGCTCTGCAGAAAGATCCACACATTTATTATCTATTGTGTGGAGGAAGCATTCAAGTTTTCATTGTGCCCACCTCAACGCTATGAAATAACAGTCTCCACAATGAAATCTTCTCGTGCAAGGAAAGTGGTCGTGTAGAGAGACATGTATGTACGGGAGAATGAGGATGCATAGGGAACTTAATCCGGCAAGGAAAAAATTAGTGTTAAAATATTTACTTGTGTGGAGCGTTTAACATACAGAGGATGAAGTATGTGCGGGAGAGCAGTTGAGTAGAGCTCTGATTTTAGAGCTATGAATCTTTGCGGAGGACAGGGAATGTGCAAGAGAACATAATAATTAATGTTGTTAATTTTGATTTTTCGAATATTTTACAGTGCGAAGGTCGGGGTTTGTGCGAGAGAAAGCTTTGTGTATAGGGAAATTAATGTTAATATGTATGATTTTTGCGCACAATGAATTTGTTGTGAAATGATGTACATATGCATTTGTGTTATACAAGTTTTCTATTTTCCTGAGGACAAAGTGTGTTATTTCTCTAAGAATTGGTTCTAAGATTGAATCGAGGTATGTGCAGGAGAACATAATAGTTAATATTACTATATTTCATTATGCGAAGCTTATACTTTTTATTCGGCATGAACGAAATTATGACGGTGTATTTTTCTGGGAATGGGGGATGTGTATGGAAATTAATGTTAAAAAACTAATATTAATTTGTTATTATTATTATGTTTATTTTTGTGGAGCTTTGGTTGTGTGAAAGATGGGGTTTGTATGTTTATTTCCCAAATAAATGCTTACATTAGCCGAAAAGGAAAATAAGAAACTCTGCAAATTAAGTTGCAGAAATATTTTGAAATTAAGTTATTGAGAACAAAGCAACAACTAAATCATTAACAAATATAAATATCATGCGTGGAAATTATTTGTTTTTTATTTTCAAATTCAGACAAAATTGATTTCTCTAATGTTCAAAAACTCGAAGAAGGATTAACACAGCTCACTATTGCACTATAGAAGTTATTCTAAACTGATTTTATTTTATTAACGAAGCAAAAAAAACACTAACAACTATATAAATTACTACATATCCTCAACATCGGAAATGGCGAGAGCTTCATTAACTTCTAGCTCAAGATGAAAAGGGGGGAACTAATAACATAGTAGTTAGGAGAGACCACAACTGTTAGCTCCCCGTAATTTGCTAGATTGATTGAGATACAAATGGACAGGGTAACATCAAACCAAGCTTTGGAATCCAAGGACCTAGCCTTCCTGGATTCGGAGAGGGATATCTCTAGTAGGTGCAAAGATATTAACTTGTTTGCTGATTAGGGTTGATTTTAGGCTAGATGTTAAGTGCAGGGTATTTTGATTGTTTTTGGTTGGGTATGATGCTCAGATGGATTTAGATAGAAAACATGGAATGTTGTTAATTCATTGGGAAACAGAGTCTAACAAGGTCATGATAAGTTCATCAATGGTTTCAAGAGAATTTGCAGGGCAATTTTAACTTGGTTGGTAGGTCTTTGAGGTTGTGGTGGATGAGGAGATGAACATTAAACTTGAGAATAAAAGCTAGTGAAGGGCATAACTGAATCCTTAATAACTTTTTAGACTAAGGGAGTTAGAAAATCATAAGCATGAAAAGAGAATCAAAGGCATAAGTGAAAACTAATCCATTTGATTTCAAACTGAACATAGATGATTATCCAAGACAAACATTCAAATGAAATTATAGAAAGGCAAGAAACTTATTTAACTTTCATAGATTTAATTATCAAGAGCAGAAAAACATTTAAGATGCACAATTAGTTATAACCATAGAAGAAGAGAAAAATATGAACATCTAAAGTTGCAGCTGTGAAGGTTCTTTGAAACAAATTTAGCTAGTAAAGGCAAAGAGCATGATTCAAACAGACTTCATTGAGAAAGCTAGGCAAAGCTACTTTAAAGAGGAGATTCCAAGGACAGAGTATTTCAGTGGCCACAATATGCAGGGCTAGCCATAAATCATACTTGACACTAACTGATCTAAACCATTCAAGAAATGAACAAGCTAAGAACTTCTTAGAGAGCAAGAGATGGATTCCCTAATATATCTCAACATAAGAAAACATTAAGGCAGTGAAGGACAAACAGAAGTAAGGTGCCATCAGGAAACATTTCTTAATCTAAATTTTTTTTCCTACTGCAACATAGCAAGATGGAAAACATAATGGAAAACTAGAAAACATAAACATAAGAAACACTTCACCATCAACCAAGCTTATGGATCCTGCAAACAGTCTCTCTCCATCAACAAGCAAACCAGGGCATGCATGAGCTCCAAAACATCAAATTTCCATAAAAAAACTCCAAGAGACTATGTATTTGCTTCAGCATAAGTCATCAAAATCCAACATTTAAAATCAATTCCTCGTGTTCTATTTAACTCAGCAAATGAGGAGGTGGAAACCATAAGAGGCTTCTAGAAACCCTAAAAAACTCATAAATGACATTTATGTGCTTAATGACTATGCAAGGCCCAAGACACATAATATCTAAGCTAATAAATGAAAAATATCATAACATAACTCGTCAATCAAATATGGAGTGATTTTCCCAATAAAATATTAAAAATTCATTTTTCCATCAATTTGTGTGTTTTGTTGACTTTTGCCACTTTTGGTCCTCTGTGCGCAACGTCAAAATATCAGAAAATAGGTGTAATTACAGTCCAGTTTTGACCTCCTTCCCGGTGTCGGATTTTCTCCGTGATGGCTCGTTGGAAAGCTTGATGAGTCTACTTTCCAAAAATGCTTGAGTTCTGTTGAATTGACTCCATTTACCTTCTTAGAAATGAAATCTCCCAACACTGCTCTGTGCGCAACACCTGGTCTGAAAAGGAGGCATAAAGGTCAAATTTTGGGTGTTTTTTGACCTTTTGAGGGGGTAAAAATGCTCCAATTGATGTAAATTTTTTTGGGTAGACTATTGGTGATGTGAAAAATCCAAAAATTTAAACTTTGATAGCTGAATATGCACCAAATTTGTGCGTAGCGCCTAGGGTGTTGCACTCCTAGGGCCTCAAAATTTCAAAAACATAAAAACTTCTCCTGTGCGCAACGCCATTTTGCAGAGGGTATTTGGAGGCCTTCCCGGTGTCAGAATGAGCTCTGTGATAGATAGTTGGAAATCTTGACTTGTCTAATTTCCAAATATACAATTTTTTTCCTATTTGGAGTTTATTTTACTTGACAAAAGTTGATTTTCCCAAGACTGGGCAAAACGTCCTAAATGATGGTGCAGAAATGTAGAGTGCTGGTGCAGACCACTTTTGGATGACTTATTCAATTCCAAATTGAGCTCATGATAGCTCATTGGAAATATATTGAAGTCTAGTTTTTATTTAACTCATTAAGAAAGTCATTTGGACACTCAAGCTTTGAGAGAAACTGATTTTCCCAAGGTCACTCCAGAAGTGCAGAATTTCTCTCGTGACACCTATATTTTTGACATTGATCTCAAACCATGATACTTGTGTAAAAACTGAAGGAGGTTTTTCTTCTTGGCCCTATGATGGACAAAAAAATCTCTCACTTTTTCCAAATTCATCTCTGTTTGGTCAGAAACACAATTTGAAGCAAAACTAGCCTCTAGGTGTGACACGTGGCTTGTCTCTTGGAATGAATTATTGGAAAATGATGGAGGCATGATGTTTATGAGCTGGTATAGACTTATTATTTCTGACATGATCTATCAAATGAATCCTTTTCTATTTTTCCTCCTTTTCATATC
This sequence comes from Pinus albicaulis, assembly GCA_034641835.2. Classification (NCBI taxonomy): domain Eukaryota; kingdom Viridiplantae; phylum Streptophyta; class Pinopsida; order Pinales; family Pinaceae; genus Pinus; species Pinus albicaulis. Next base: position 1,061,035,959 of record CM076579.1, read on the forward strand.
AAACCCTAGCTTAGTTGGAAGAGGAAATTAGGGTTTGGTGTAGGGGATTTAGGACCGCCTTGCAGAGGGAGGGGAATGAAGGGGTTAAGGGTTGTCTAAATTCTTGGGGAAATTTTGGGGGATAGGGATAGATGTTAGGGAATAGGGGAAAGTGGAATTTCAAGAATTGAGTAAGGAGAATGGGTCTAAAAGGTCAAAACACAGGCCTAGTCTCAAAAAGTGTCAAATTGTGGCAATAGACTAGGTTTTGTAGAAAAATGATGATTTTGAGGGATAGGAGTGATGGGGAGTGTTTGTGAAGGTATATTAAGGATAGGAGGAGGTGTAAGAGTATCAAGATACAAGCCTTGTTGATTATTTAATCATGGAGGTCGTGAAACCAATAAAATTGCCCTAAAAAACCCTAGTTTTCCTGTCTCCCTTGCTGCAAGATGCCATCATTGAGTAGCAGACCTCTTACCTTACCAATTTCTTTTGTTGTTTCGCCTCTTATTACTTCTGCAAAAGTATCAATATAGCCCATTACCTTATGTGCATACTTTTGAAGCTAAATGGTAGTCTTTTTGGAGATGATGACCTTGAAAAATATGAAACCCTAATTGACCTAGTGGGGATTCTTTGACCTCTCTTTGACTGAAAATGGTTTGGAGTCTTCAAGTGTAAAAAAAGAGTATTGAAAAAGTGGGGTATTGAAGATCCAAAATACAATTTACTTGATTTATCTAAAGAGTCTACAGAGATAGTTTAGGGACCATCAATGCTTGAGGGACTTGGGGATCATGGGCATGAGTTAAGCTTGTAGGAAACCCTAGGTGGAAAATGGAGTTATGGGCAAGGAAAAAGTAGAGTGATGAGGTTATAGGTGAGAAATAGGATGTGGATGAGTGGCATAATCCTATGAGGTGTTTTTTATAAGTGGTAGGTTGACCATGGAATTACAAAATAGTAGAATAGTGAAAAATTGCTCTAAGGATAATGAAGGCAATGGTATTTCTAGAACTCACAATGTTCATGAATTTTGTTTCTATAAATCTAGGATAGACATTTAGTCATCTACAAAGGAAAAAAAAATTACTGATGACTAATAATGGCTCCACTTGGGGAGGGCAGCTCCTTTTCGGGAGGTGTCCAGAACCTCAGAGTTCAGATCTCTGAGCTTTGAAGACCAGTACCTTACTTGCACTTTGCAGATCTTTCTTTCTTGATTTGCTGATGTTCTTTTGAAGCTATGATCTCACAATCTGAAAATACATGTTTGCTTCAATCTCTTTCCTACCTACCCATCTTACTTGGCCTAACATTTTTTCTTCACTTGGGTGCACTTGGATTTGCAAACCCTCGAAATTTTTATTTTTTAAAACACAAATCAAACTATCTAATTGTACCCTTATTTCTTCCAAGAGTTCAGATTAGGCTAATGAACTCTCTTATTCTCTACCTAGTCTAATCATTTGTCAATATTAAGATGTTTGACAAACTTCATTATCTAAGCTATAAACATGAAATTGAAAGCATGTTTTAAATCAGGATTAGGCAATCTGACTTACCATGAGTTGTGGCATAAGAACAAGCTGCACACAAACATTATTTTTCATAAAAGTAAAAATAGAAAGATAAGGGCTGGGATCTATCATTTGTTATGCATCATCATCTTCCTCTTTGGTTCTGTTTTGAGCATGTGGAACCAAAATCTTTCATTCTCTAATCTATCCCTTTTTTACAAGTCAAGTTTGAAAGATTTGACAAGCTCTCTTTCACTAAATTATCGGAAATAAATTGAAAACATGTTCAGCCATGATTAGGCTAGATGACTAAACAAGACTTTTTAGCACAAGTAGTGGCATTTAGGCTTGCACACTTTCAACATCACTATTTTTTGGGTATGGGGCTGTACCACTTTTCAAATCTGCCCTCTTTTTCTACCTTTCTTTGTTTTTGTGTTTTTTTCATTTTTTCCAAACAATCTAGAACTAAAAAGATGCTCACAAGGCTGAGCTTATTTTCATATCTATCTATCTATCCTAATCTAACCTATACATAATACACATTCATTTGGTGAAATCTCCTTTCCAACACAGCCAATCAAGCAGATGATTCCATGAGGGATTTTGTTTCAGCTCTTTGAGAGTGTTGAAGAAATAAAAATGCCACTTCCACCTTACTTGTTTTCGAACAGTAGTGCCTAAATTTTTTCTCACACTTTGCAACAAACTGTTCTTGGCAGAACACACTCCTCCTTTATATTTCTCAAGGAAAACAACAAATGGATCTTGGAATAATACATGATCTAAAGGATTTAAGACATAAGCTCCATTCAGGACTACTCTTTCTTCCACTTGGCTATGCTTGGTACTATTTTGGGAAAGAAACTCCACTTCTTCCTCACGATCATATGAACTGGTAGATTCATCATATGTGGCAATATTATCCTCTAAAAAACCTGATGTGCTTTGATATATTGGGCTGAAATCTATGTGAAGGCCATCATATTGATGAGTAGGAGCACTCTTTGGCAACAGATGTTCTTGAGAAAGAAGTGCAACACTTCTTATGTGATTGTAAATTTCCAAGCCTTCATCTACAATTTGAAATTCAATGGGACTTGGTGGCTGCAAATCTGAAGCTGAAGAGGATTCCGTGTCCCAAATGATTTCATCAACCATTTCAGGAAAAGGTTTTTCACTTACAACTTGCTTAAGAAGTTATTTTTCTTCTCCAATTTCAACATCAAAACTGAAAGACTGTTGATTCACAATCACATGAAAGTTATTTCTGATGGGCTGATATGAAGTAGAACAAAGGGTGAGAGATCCTTCACTTACTTCTGAACTTTCAAGGCTACCCCAATCAGTGGCATAGATGGCATGAATTGGCTTATTACTTTTTTGAAGTTGATGAAAATGATCTTCCTCCCACAAACCAATTACTGATTTCTCTGCAAGGTTAGTTTTTTTTTGGAGGATATCATCATCAGATTGGTCAAACTTTGGAAACTCATCAAAATAAGTAGTGTCACCAATCAAACATATTGGATTATCAGCTTGTTCTTCTTTGAATTGATCTAAAAATTCACTTTCTGATTTCTGGTAAATGGAATTAGTAGGAGAAAAAATAGAAATGTTTTGTTTATATGAAGGTTTAGAGGCTGGCTGAATGTTTAGCATCTGATTTATTTCCTCTTCAGTGAAAAGAGGAGGCATTTTTCTCTTTCTTTGGATGGAAGTACAACAATTCTCTTTTTCTTGTGAAGGCTGATTTTGAGGCTGAATGTTTTCTTGAACCTCACCTAGAAGAGATGGTGAATCATCACTTGTGCCTTCAGAGAGATCTTGTGGGTTTTATTCTATACCTTGACTAATTTCTTCCTCAACTAACTCATATAGGTTGTCATGATAGTTATCTTGAGAATGAAATTCATGAATGGATGTTAAGAGGTCTTCGAGATGCAAATTTTCCAAATCTTCATCACTATCTATAAGGTACGGTATGATATCCTGAGATTGATCACAACAATTTTCAGCCAATGATAAATATGGGGAATTTTGTTTATAATGCTCATAAAATTCCTTGTGTATATCTTTTAAGGAAAACAAACTACCAAGTCTTAGACTCTCATACCATTCCCTTGCCTTCCCTTCTAATGTTAGCATGAAAATCTTCATAAGGTAGTCCTGATGCCATTCAGCTTTTAACCCATATACATGGATATGAAACTTCATGAGGTGTAACAAAGGGTCATCAAACTTTTCATCTTGAAACCTAGGGAGGTTTTTGTCCCAATCTATCTGAGCCAATTTGTGTGGGAACCCAGGGATGTGATATCTATTCATTGGAGCATATCTCCTTTGTATCCTTGGATCCATGTTTGTAAATCAGAAAGGGTCACTGAATCTTTTCAACCAGTCTTAGAGTTCTCTACCAATGGAGTCTTTAGGTCTATTGAGATTTGTGGAGTCTCCAGGTGGAAGGTTTCAACTCTGCTATCCACCATCAGCATGATTTGGATTGCTTAATGCATTCCCAGGGGATTTTATGAGAACTAGTGGGGTCAACAGGGCTACTGAAGACCAGTGGAGTCACCAGGTGGATGATGTTTACTGTTTTAAGGATGCTCTTGTTGTCCACCATCAACAACTAAATACCAATCTAAGGATGTTTGTGAGTTTTCTGAGATCTAAGGAATACTTAGTTTGTCACTAACTTAGAAGGTCCCACCGTGATCGCCATTATGTTAGTGTGGCAATCAGGTGGCAGATTCACTGGATTTTCTAAGTCAAACTAAGGGTCTAAAGAGTCTTAAGAGGTATTCAGGCAACTATGTACTCAGAAGTCCCACCGTGATCACCATTATGTTAGCTCCTTGTAATTTGCTAGATTGATTGAGATACAAATGGACAAGGTAACATCAAACCAAGCTTTGGAATCCAAGGACCTAGCCTTCCTGGATTCAGAGAGGGATCTCTCTAGTAGGTGCAAAGATATGAACTTGTTTGCCGATTAGGGTTGATTTTAGGCTAGATGTTAAGTGCGGGGTATTTTGATTGTTTTTGGTTGGGTATGATGCTCAGATGGATTTAGATAGAAAATATGGAATATTGTTAAGTCATTGGGCAATGGAGCCTAACAAGGTCATGATAAGTTCATCAATGGTTTCAAGAGCATTTGCAGGGCAATTTTAACTTGGTTGGTAGGTCTTTGAGGTTGTGGTGGATAATGAGATGAACATTAAACTTGAGAATAAAAGCTAGTGAAGGGCAGAACTGAATCCTTAATAACTTTTCAGACTAAGGGAGTTAGAAAATCATAAGCATGAAAAGAGAATCAAAGGCATAAGTGAAAACTAATCCATTTGATTTCAAACTGAACATAGATGATTATCCAATACAAACATTCAAATGAAATTATAGAAAGGCAAGAAACTTATTTAACTTTCATAGATTTCATTATCAAGAGCATAAAAACATTTAAGATGCACAAGTAGTTATAACCATAGAAGAAGAGAGAACTCTGAACATCTAAAGTTGCAGCTGTGAAGGTTCTTTGAAACAAATTTAGCTAGTAAATGCAAAGAGCATGATTCAAACAGACTTCATTGACAAAGCTAGGCAAACCTGCTTTAAAGAGGAGATTCCAAGGACAAAGTATTTCAGTGGCCACAATATGCAGGGCTAGCCATAAATCATACTTGACACTAACTGATCTAAACCATTCAAGAAATGAACAAGCTAAGAACTTCTTAGAGAGCAAGAGATGGATTCCCTAATGTATCTCAACAGAAGAAAACATTAAGGCAGTGAAGGACAAACAAAATTAAGGTGCCATCAGGAAACATTTCCTAATCTAAATTTTTTGTCCTATTGCAACATAGCAAGATGGAAAACATAATGGAAAACTAGAAAACATAAACATAAGAAACACTTCACCATCAACCAAGCTTATGGATCCTGCAAACAATCTCTCTCCATCAACAAGCAAACCAGGGCATGCATGAGCTCCAAGACATCAAATTTCCATAAAAAACTCCAAGAGACTATGTATTTGCTTCAGCATAAGTCATAAAAATCCAACATTTACAATCAAGTCCTCATGCTCTATTTAACTCAGCAAATGAAGAGGTGGAAACCATAAGAGGCTTCTAGAAACCCTAAAAAACTCATAAATGACATTTATGTGCTTAATGACCATGCAAGGCCCAAGACACATAATATCTAAGCTAATAAATGAAAAATATCATAACATAACTCCTCAATCAAATATGGAGTGATTTTCCCAAGAAAATATTAAAAATCATTTTTCCATCAATTGTGTGTTTTGTTGACTTTTTCCACTTTTGGTCCTCTGTGCGCAGCGCAAAAATATCCGAAAATGGGTGTAATTGCAGTCTGGTTTTGACCTCCTTCCCGGTGTCAGATTTTGCTCCGTGATGGCTCGTTGGAAAGATTGATGAGTCTAATTTGCAAAAATTCTTGATTTGTGCTGAATTAATTCCATTTACTTGCTCAAAATGAAATCTCCCAACACTACTCTGTGCGCAGCACCTGGTCTGAAAAGGAGGCATAAAGGTCAAATTTTGGGTGTTTTTTGACCTTTTGGGGGGGTAAAAATGCTCCAATTGATCTAAAATTTTGTGGGTAGAATTTTGGTGATGTGAAAAATCCAATAATGTAAAATTTTAGAGCTGAAGATGCACCAAATTTGTGCGTAGCCCCTAGGTTGTTGCGCTCCTAGGGCCTCAAAATTTCAAAAACATAAAAACTTCTCCTGTGCGCAGCGCCATTTTGCAGAGGGTATTTGGAGGCCTTCCCGGTGTCAGAATGAGCTACATGATAGCTCGTTGGAAATCTTGACTTGTATAATTTCCAAATATACAATTTTGTGCCTATTTGGAGTTGATTTTATTTGACAAAAGTTGATTTTCCACTGGGAAAAACGTCCTGAATGATGGTGCAGAAATGCAGAGTGCTGGTGCAAACCACTTTTGGATGGCTTCCTCAATTCAAAATTGAGCTCATGATAGCTCATTGGAGATATATTTAACTCTAGTTGTCATTTGAATCATTAAGAAAGTCATTTGGACACTCCAGCTTCAAGAGAAACTGATTTTCCCAAGGTCACTCCAGAAGTGCAGAATTTCTCCCGTGACACCTGTATTTTTGACATTGATCTCAAACCATGATACCTGTGTAAAAAATGAAGGAGGTTTTTCTTCTTGGCCCTATTATGGAAAAAAAAATCTCTCACTTTTTCCAAATTCATCTCTGTTTGGTCAGAAACACAATTTGAAGCAATACTAGCCTCTAGGTATGACACATGGCTTGTCTCTTGGAATGAATTCTTGGAAAATGATGGAGGCATGATGTTTATGAGCTGGTATAGAATTATTATTGCTGAAATGATCTATCAAATGAATCCTTTACTCTTGTTCCTCCTTTTCATATCAAACCCTAGCTTAGTTGGAAGAGGAAATTAGGGTTTGGTGTAGGGGATTTAGGACCGCCTTGCAGAGGGAGGGGAATGAAGGGGTTAAGGGTTGTCTAAATTCTTGGGGAAATTTTGGGGGATAGGGATAGATGTTAGGGAATAGGGGAAAGTGGAATTTCAATAATTGAGTAAGGAGAATGGGTCTAAAAGGTCAAAACACAGGCCTAGTCTCAAAAAGTGTCAAATTGTGGCAATAGACTAGGTTTTGTAGAAAAATGATGATTTTGAGGGATAGGAGTGATGGGGAGTGTTTGTGAAGGTATATTAAGGATAGGAGGAGGTGTAAGAGTATCAAGATACAAGCCTTGTTGATGATTTAATCATGGAGGTCGTGAAACCAATAAAATTTCCCTCAAAAACCCTAGTTTTCCTGTCTCCCTTGCTGCAAGATGCCATCATTGAGTAGCAGACCTCTTACCTTACCAATTTCTTCTGTTGTTTCGCCTCTTATTACTTCTGCAAAAGTGTCAAGATAGCCCATTACCTTATGTGCATACTTTTGAAGCTGAATGGTAGTATTTTTGGAGATAATGACCTTGAAAAACATGAAACCCTAATTGACCTAGTGGGGATTCTTTGACCTCTCTTTGACTGAAAATTGGTTGTGAATTTTCAAGTGTAAAAACATAGTATTGAAAAAGTGGTGTAGTGAAGATCCAAAATACAATGTACTTTATTTATATAAAGAGTCTACAGAGATAGTTTAGGGACCATCAATGCTTGATGGATTTGGGGATCATGGGCATGAATTAAGCTTGTAGGAAACCCTAGGTGGAAAATGGAGTTATGGGCAAGGAAAAAACAGAGTGATGAGGTTATAGGTGGGAAAAATAGGATGTAGATGAGTGGCATCAGCCTATGAGGTGTTTTTTAGAAGTGGTAGGTTGACCATGGAATGACAAAATAGTAGAATAGTGAAAAATTGCTCTAAGGATAATGAAGGCAGTGAGATTTCTAGAACTCACAATGTTCATGAATTTTGTTTCTAGAAATCTAGGATAGACATTTAGTCATCTACAAAGGCAAAAAAAATTACTGATGACTAACAACAACCTTTAATCAATTAATCAACAAAGTATTTAGTGCAGAAGAAGTTGTCGTTGTTGGAGTGCAGAAACCGCTCTCAGTCTGCAAGAGGTGTTTGTTGACATTCGTGCTTAGGCGGAAAGTTTCCTACAAATTGATTTCAGTGGAGTGAGAGGTTTCTATGGCGATACAAGAAGTCTAATAAACATTAAATAAGAAGAAATATTATTTTCTTTTAAATAAGCAACATTAATTTATTGCAATAAGGACTTTAATAAACATTAATTAAGATGCACTACTATATCGTTTTAGATAATATAGAAACTATTCATCATTAATAAGATTCAACTTCGTAAAAATTACTTTCATTCAAACAATATGATGGATCATTGACCAAATTATTCATTTTGTTATAATGTTATGTGTTCAGGTGATGTGGATATAATATCACCATTAATGACAAGTGCATCATTTTTGGTGCATTCGTAGTGCATCATTTCCCCATATTCCCAACACAAAACATTATGTTCGAGTAGGACCTCCTAGTAATCGTAGGGCTTCTCTTTGGAGCGTCCTAGTTCATTTGGATCATAGTACATTGGAGAACAATATAAGGTCTTGTTCATTGTAGCTACTCCTTTAACTCTTCTCCGAATTAATATCACGGTATTATATATTGTTGGTGCGATTGTTGTACTACTCGGTTCTTCTGTTGGGTTCGTTCCATTTTTGTTGTTTTATAGTTGTAGCAGATTCACGGGACTTACCATTTTCAATAGACGATTATTACACTAGCTTTATACACTCATGTGTGGAAAGTATGTGATTTTTTTTTAGTTTAATTCAAAAATTATATCTTACAAGTGTCACCTCTCAAATTTATAGCAATTCTTGCTAGCACAAGGCTTTTTAGTTGAATCATTTTGATACCCAATAAGTTGTAATGATCGTTTCCATATCATTTTTGTGCATGTGATTCAGGAATAACAACATTGTTTTATTTCAGTTCAATTGTGATTATTATACCAATTATGGTAATTGTTTCATATTCAGATACATATTACGTGACATTGCTTACTGTTACTTCCCCTAGATGTACGCCATCAATATTGCCTCGAAGCAGCATATCTAGATAACGATGAGGATGATTAAATTGTGATTCGGGAATAACATAGATTGTTTTATTTCAATTCAATTTTCATTATTATAAAAATGATGGAAATTCATTCGTATTTGTATACAAATTGCGTTAAAAAACTTACTATCACTTCCATTGGTTGTACATCGTCATTATTGCATCGAAGGCATTGGGGCGATTAAAAATCTAGATAACAATGTATCTAGATAATGAGTTACCTAAGGACGTGTCTTGATACAACTAGAATGATTTTTTCCCCTTTCAAATCACTTAACGATTTTCCTCATTGAGCCATGGTTGCTCTATTTAATGGCATAACAGTCTTACAACACCTATTCGGAAAAGGAAATGCATAGAGCTATGAATCTGAGAAAAATAGAGGATTTTCGTAATACGTTGAAGCATAAATGAACATGGTTTTGGCTTTCAATTGTGTCTGAATGACATCTCTAAATATCATAGGAAAAGCAACAAGTTCTAAACATAAAGAAACGAAACCTATTATAGAATGGAGATGTCCTTCAGGCTGAATTGAAAATCGAAGATGTATTTTGCAATATATCATAAATCTGGAAAATAGCTAATTCTAAAATGACCATGGTCTAAGCTCTTCGCAAAGTAAAAGTTCTCCGCGCAAACATTAGTAATAGTTGTATGGAGATGCAACTCCATTAGGTCATAGGAAAAGCGTTTATTTGGTTAATTTTTAAACTCTTTCTCATTTAGAACATTTGCAAGTACATATATATGAAATAACAATTGCACATACCTAATTAATTGATGACATATTACTAGGAAGCCCTACTCAATCATAATGTTGTGTGCTGCAAATATGGGAAAATTACGCACTACCAACACACCATAAATGATGCACTTGTTATTAATGGTGATATCATATGTCCATATTATTAGTACATGACACTGTAATCAATAAAATGAACAATTTGATCAATGATCCATAAGCACATAATGGAAGTTTTATGAAATTGAACCTTATTAATGATGAATAGTTTCTATGTTATTTAAGACGGATATGTGATGTTTCTTATTTAATGTTTATTAAAGTCCTTATTGCAATAAATTAATGTTCCTTGTTTAGTGAAATTCTTGAATTGTTGTCTGATTTGGACAAGAAAAATAGAGAATTGTCAAAAGCTAATTGAATGAGACAAATCAAAGTTGAATGGTCTTGTAATATTTCGAATAAGAAATAAACAGCAATACAAAGCAACATAAACAAAAACTACAACATATAGAGACACATATGAAACACTACAAATAAACCAAAACAACTGAGCCATTTTATTAAATTTCTGAAATGAGAAACATATACAAAGTGTGCTCAAAATGATAACACCTTGGCCTGCTCAACGCAGGTTGAAATGATCACTCCCTCCTATATTAGAATCTCTGCTCTACGTTGCTCCTCCTCTAAGCAGTCCTATTGGAAAATACCACTGCTAGCTGGAAAGGGATTGCAAGATGGGGTTGCTCGGAAAATTCTGAAAATCGGATGTTGGCTTCTCCTCCAAAAACCCAGAATAACATGTTGGGGTTCCTGTGTTTTGGCCAGATTGGCAAGACCAAAAGACAAGACAACATCAAACCACTTTGGGATCCTAGGATCTAGCCCTCCTGAATCCAGAGAGGGATCTCTCTATAAGTGTAAAGAATGATATATATCTTTGAAGCTCAAAAATGAGGTATTAGGCTAGGTATGAAGCACAGGGGTTTTTGATTTGTTTGTTTGGTTGGATTGGTTGGAGATCTTTAACTGAGAAGGTTATGGAAGTAAATACGGAACAAAGTAGTAAGATGTTTCAGCATGGGAAGATAGGTCGAAGAAGTGCCAATCCATTTGGCTATGGAGTCATGAAAGGGAATTACTTGCATAACAACTATCCAAGGGTTCCATAGGGCAAGTCATCTATACTAAAGGATATTTTAGATAGACGGTGAGATGGAACATAAAGAGTGGGTGAAAGAAGGAAATAAACCCAAGTGTAGCCTATAGATCAGGTAAGGACTTTTAACCTATCCTTCTTTGACATACTCAAAGGAAACTCTCAACAAAGACACAAAGGGTAGCTTAATATCAGGTCAGATGTCATTTAAATCCAGGCCTGCTTTCAACAAACTCTCAAGGAAAAAACAATTAAGGTTTAAACACAGAGAGGCCTAAGATCATAGAAGGACTTTAACCTTCAATGCTTTTGACACTAGCTCAAAGGGATCTTAGAAAGGCTAACTGTTGGAAAATGACCCTAGTGGACAGGGCTAACTCTAAATCCCCAGTATCCCAATTCTTCCAACTGAAATCAAACAAGAACATCTAAGAAACAAACTCAAAATTCATACATCAGTAAGCATGGGCAAACCAACATCTTTGACTGGTTAAATTATGTGAATTTGTTCTCAGATAGACAATCAACAGAAAACATAAAGAATAAGAAGAGCAGGAAGCATTAGGGTACTTTGCAGCAGTATATCCTAAGCTAGATTACTGATTCTTATCAGATAAATAATGGACAGTGTGAAAAACATGTAATGAGATAATTGCAGAAGGAGAACATCACCCGTAATATATACCAGGATCCTGTAAAATTTGCTTGTTCAATTTATGTGCAAAACCAGTCACATACTTTGAGCTCAATGGCTTGTTACAGTCAAAACTTCTCCTCCCAGCCTACTATTTACTAACTACTCAGCTACTTCCCCCAATAACAGTTCTAACAGTCGATAAAATCCCTATCAACCAACAACAACTTTACAATGTATTCTTCCGGAGAATGAGTAACAGTAGTAGTAAATGTAAATTTAATTGATTCATTAAGACAGTATGGAGGAAGTATTCGAATGCCCACTCTGCATAATGGCTCTGCATTGATTGTGTGTACTCTTTAGGATGTTTCGAAGTCCTTGGTAATAACTTCAGGTATGTTCCTCACAAGTACTCTGGCTGCATGGTACTTTGTATTGCCTTCTGAAATAAGTAACATGGATAGAAAGTCTACAGGTCTCCCATACTTCCATACCTGTTGTCCTGACAGTCTTTTAAGGCCTCTGTCAGTGTAATAACTGTTAAGGGCTCGAGGAGGCATGGAGAACACTGTAGGAATGTTTCCTTCTGGAGAAAAAGTGTTTCTGTTGATATGAAAGCACTGATATAACTTGTTTATGTGCTTCAGGCTTCATTAAGCCTTCTCAATCATTCTTACGGTCTTCAATCTGTATCTTCATCCTTTAAACATCGGATTATAGGCGTTGAATCTTCAATAAGGAGCTTAAATACTTTAATTCTCTTCACTGATACTCTCTGCCGCTTCTGTGATGGTCTTTCTGTGCTCTGAATCACAACGACTGTGACTGTGGAGACAGAATACATTTACCACTCTATAAACCTGCAAAAAACCCAATAAATGTGTTATAAAATCCAAGGGGAGTGAGGGGAGGAATGTTGTGGAGGCCTGTGGAAATGGTGGCGCAGTGACGGAAATGGTGGATGCAGGCGAAAAACGGGTGAAAACCATGTGGAATGGTGCAAAATTGAGCTAATGAAGCTTTGGTGCGAGGAGGATTCTGGACCATCCGATTAGACTGATAGATGGTGATCAACAGTCGAGATTCACCAGTGAAGTCGTTTAGACTGAATTAGGCGGAGAAATAACTTTAAGTGTTAAAACACAAAAGTTTAATGTTTGGGCAAATACAAAAGAAAAAAGGCTAAAATGAGAGGAAGCGGGGCATTTGGTGGTGGGACCGGGAGGGCGGAGGAAGATTGAATGTGGACCGTCGGATCACTGGAAGAGATCGACGGTGGAGATCTTCCGATGAAGTCCTTTGGAAGGTCTGATGAAAGGAATATGGATGGGAATGCGATATAATAGGATCCGTGTGATTAAAGCAATCGACGGTCAGGATTAAATGGAGGACTATATCGGGGAGGAGTGGTTTTTCGAGGAAAACTGTTGGTTTCGCGCAGCTTTGGAGTGGTTTTGAAATTTTGCCCAAAAAAATGTGATATGCCTCATTGCCTGACACGTGTCCTCCCCAAAACCGCTTTTATCGCGTAATTTTGAAACATTAAACTTTGGGCGCAAAAGTTACGCGATATGCATTTTCAGCCGTCGGATGAAAGGCGAAGAGATATGACGGTGGGAATGAGAGCGCGATGTGGAAAGATAAGTGGGCGGTAAGGTGGGAAGGGCCAACGACGGATCAAATCTTGACCGTTGGATCTGTAGGATGGACGGCCAAGGTTTGATCGGGGATTGGCGGAACAGTGGAATGGGGAAAGGGGAAGGCGAAGTGCGATGAAATCTGGACCGTCGGATCTGGCGAAGTTAACGGCTAGGATTTAATCGCATCGGAGACAAGTTAGTGGGCCAAAAATCCGAAGTTTTGATTTTGCGATTTGTGATTTAGCGCGAACCGTCGAATCATTGGAGAGATCAACGGTCGAGATTTTTTTCAGAGGGGAAAAGACGGAGGACCCAAGAGCGGGGCGCGATTGAATCTTGGGCGTTGGTTCTTGTGGATTCAACGATCAGGATTGAGTCGGAGGATCGGAGCAATAAGTGAAGAGGAGAGCAAATGGAGTGATGCAATTGAGCGCAGACTATTGGATCGGAAGAGATTGACGGTCACGATTAAATCGGAGGATAGCGCAGGTGGAGGGCAACACGGTGGATGGGCGTGATGCGATTTAGCGCAGGTCGTTAGATATGGAAATATCGACGGTGGAGATTGCAGCGGAGGTCGAGGGAAGAAAACTCATCGCATCAGAAGTTTTTTGGAAGAACAAAGGGAAAGGCGTTAATAGAAAGCTCTGATTGCGATTAGCACCTGAGGGCTAGCGCCTGGTTCTGGGGCCAGGTTATATGCAGAGAAAGGGGCTAAGGGCTAAGCCGAAAGGGGCTTAAGGCCTTAATGTAAAAGGGGTGTTTTTAAGCCAAAAATGAAGGTTTTTTAGGGCTTTCTTGGCTTTAGGTAAAGGGGAAAAAGGGTGATTTAAACCAATAAAAGGGATTTTTAGAGGTTTAGAGGGAATTTGGAGGCCTTTAGAGGAAAAAGGGAGTTTAAAAGATGAACAGAAGGCTTTATGAAAATGAAAGGGAAAAATTGAAAATGGGAAATTACAAATGCCTTTAGTAAATAGTTTCTTCACAGCAGAACAACAGGTTTTTTAGGATAAAGAGGGAAAAAGCAGTGAAGACTCTTTTGAAGGATAGAAAACACATGGAGGCTTCAAGAATGAAATATTTACAAGGGAAATGTTTCTCTTGAAGACTCAGAAACATTTTTAGCCACCTGTTTGCTATGTCAAAAATTTATAGGTGGCTAACAGTGGCTCCACATGGGGATGGCGTCTTCTTGAAGGTGTCAAGAACCTCAGAAAATAATCTTTGGGGTTAGGCCAGATGCCTAGTATTTTGACCATCCCTTTATTCTTTTATCAGCTACCATAATCATGAAGACATTATATCAGCAAAAAACATTCTCCCAAACAACTACCTACCCATCCTGTTGTCCTAACATTTTTTCTTCAAGGTGCATTTGGACTTGCAGACCTTTTACATCATCAATCTTTTACAAACTGGAAAATAAACCTATCTATTGCTGCCCTTATTTCTCCATCAGACCAGATTAAACAGTTGGTCTCATAGCTTCTCTACCTAAACTACTATCTACTGGGATTAAACTGTCTAGCATATTTCTTTCTCTACATTCTAAAACAAAAATTGAAACACAGTCAAACCAGGATTAGACTGTCTGGCTTGCTATGGGTCCATGGCATAAAGACAAGCTGCTCATGAACTAAAACTTTGCAGAAATTAAAAACAACTGACTAAATTCTCACAGGCTGAGCTTTATTGAGATTTTCCTACCTACCCTACTCTAACTTGAAATATTTACATATCTAGCTTTCAAAATTTCTTTTCCAATACATCCAGTCAATCAGATGATCACATGACTGGTCTTTCCTGCTCACCTCTTTGAGCATGCTAGATAGGCAGGGCCACTCCCATTCTCTTTGTTTTTTAGTAGCAGCTTCCAAAATTTTTCTTGTTGTCTGCAACAAGCTGCTCAAAATGACCTTTTTTCCTTCCTCAAATGTCTGCAGGAAATGAGCGTAAGGATCTTGAAATGATACTTGGTTGTGAATATTTGGCAAGTAGGTTTCAACCAGGATTGCTTCTTCTTCCACTGGATCAAGAACAAGACTCTCTTGAGAAAGAGAATCTCCCTCATCTTCATCATCATCTGAACTGGAGGACTCATCATATACTGCAGCTTTGTCCTCTTGTAGCTTTGAGATATTCAGATCTGGTGGGCTGAGCTCTGTGAAACGATTAATGTATTCTTGAGCAGGAGTATGTTCTATGGCTTCCTATTTTTCAAGAGAATGCTCCTTGTTTTCATCATGCTCAAAAATTTCTTCCTTGCTTTCCTCTTCATCCTCTGAGATACAAGACCGCTGGCTTCCAATCACATGAAAACTATTACTGATGGTCTGAGGTAAAGCAGGGTAAAAATTCAAGGAATCTTCACCTACTACCAGGCTTTCATAACTTTCCCCGTCAGTATCATAAATAGCCTGAATTGGCTCATTACTCTCTAGAATTTGATGGAACTGATTTTCCTCCCGCAAATCCACTGTTGATGGTCCTGCATGATCAACTTCTATTTGTAGAACATCATCATCAGATGAATCAAAGTCAGGAAAATCGTTAAAGTAAGTAATGCTACCAATCAGACATACTGGATTGTCAGCTGTCTTTCTTCATTCTGATTTACAAAGGAGCTTTTTGGATCTGTACAAACAAATTCAGTAGATGAATGGGCAAAAGAATTTGCTCTATAAAAGACTTCAGAGGCAGACTGCTCGTTTAATATTTGGTCAATCTCTTCTTCTGTCAAAGGGGAAGATGTTCTTATATTTCTTTGAGCAGAAGAGCAGCAGCTCTCTGTTTCTTGTGTTAGCTGACTTGGAGGCCGGATGCCTTCTTGAGCCTTTTCTAGGAGATCTTCACTTGTGCTCGTAGGGAAACCTTGAGGATTTTCTAATGTCTCCTGATCTCTTTCTGTTTCAAACAACTCCTCATGATCATGATGATAATCAGTTAGAATACAGGGGTCATGAGTTGTTTCTTAAGAGCAGCATTCCCTATTGGCTTTTGCCATTAGGTCGTGATATTCTCTTATCAGCATAGTACAAGACATAGGTAGGCAATCAGGCAGTTCTTGACAACCTTCCTCTTCATCTTCTATAGATTCTTGAGCATCATACATGCCTTTCTCACTGTCTGGTTCATGAGTTTGTCCTTGCTCTAGAGAAAACATGGGCTGTTCTAAATAATCAAAATTTGCATTTAAACTAGCCTCATACATCTCCACCATTTTTTCTCCAAGTATGTTCATCACTCTTGTTAATCTGTCTGACAAAGCATTTAGCTTTGCTTCTTGGTCCATACTTGGATTCAGGTTTGTAAAAGGAGGTCACTGTATCTTCCCAACCAGTTTAGGGTCTTCTACCAGTGGAGTCATTTGGTCTATTACCGATTATGGAGTGTGGAGTCGCCAGGTGGATGAATTTGGATGTTTGAAGCAAGCTGTTGTCCACCATCAGCAATTAAATACCAATCTAACCAGAGATTTTGGGTCTTCTGAGGTCCTAAGGGTATATAAGATGAAATTCACTCAGACCTCCCCAGCGGAGTCGCCATTATGTTGGGGTTCCTGTGTTTTGGCCAGATTGGCAAGACCAAAAGACAAGACAACATCAAACCACTTTGGGATCCTAGGATCTAGCCCTCCTGAATCCAGAGAGGGATCTCTCTATAAGTGTAAAGAATGATATATATCTTTGAAGCTAAAAAATCAGGTATTAGGCTAGGTATGAAGCACAGGGGTTTTTGATTTGTTTGTTTGGTTGGATTGGTTGGAGATCTTTAACTGAGAAGGTTATGGAAGTAAAGAAGGAACAAAGTAGCAAGATGTTTCAGCATGGGAAGATAGGTCGAAGAAGTGCCAATCCATTGGGCTATGGAGTCATGAAAGGGAATTACTTGCATAACAACTATCCAAGGGTTTCCATAGGGCAAGACATCTATACTAAAGGATATTTTAGATAGATGGTGAGATGGAACATAAAGAGTGGGTGAAAGAAGGAAAGAAACCCAAGTGCAGTCTATAGATCAGGTAACTTCTTTTAACATATCCTACTTTGACATACTCAAAGGAAACTCTCAACAAAAACACAAAGGGTAGCTTAAGATCAGGTCAGATGTCATTTAAATCCAGGCCTGCTTTCAGCATACTCTCAAGGAAAAAACAATTAAGGTTTAAACACAGAGCAAGGCCTAAGATTAGAGAAGGACTTTAACCTTCAATGCTTTTGACACTAGCTCAAAGGGATCTTAGAAAGGCTAACTTTTGGAAAAGGACCCTAGTGGACAGGGCTAACTCTAAATCCCCAGTATCCCAATTCTTCCAGCTAAAACCAAACAAGAACATTTAAGAAACAAACTCAAAATTCATACATCAGTAAGCATGGGCAAACCAACATCTTTGACTGGTTAAATTATGTGAATTTTTTCTCAGATAGACAATCAGCAAAAAACATAAAGGATAAGAAGAGCAGGAAGCATTAGGGTACTTTGCAGCAGTATATCCTAAGCTAGATTACTGATTCTTATCAGAGAAATAATTGACAGTGTGAAAAACATGTAATGAGATAATTGCAGTAAGGAGAACATCACCCGAATATAGACCAGGATCCTGTGAAATTTGCTTGTTCAATTGATGTGCAAAACCAGTCACATGCTTTGAGCTCAATGGCTTGTTACAGTCAAAATTATCCTCCCAGACTACTATTTACAAACTACTCAGCTACTCCCCCCAATAACAGTTCTAACAGTCGATAAAATCCCTATCAACCAACAACAACTTTAAAATGTATTCTTCAGGAATTCTTATAGGAGAATGAGTAACAGTAGTAGTAGATGTAAATTTACTTGATTCATTAAGAAAGATTGGAGGAAGTATTTGACTGCCCACTCTACATAATGGCTCTGCATTGATTGTGTGTACTCTTTTGGCTGTTTCGAAGTCCTTGGTAATAACTTCAGTTATGTTCCTCTGAAGTAATCTGGCTGCATGGTACTCTGTATTGCCTTCTGAAATAAGTAACATGGATAGAAAGTCTGCAGGTCTCCCATACTTCCGTAATTGTTGTCCTGACAGTATTTTAAGGCCTATGTCAGTGTAATAAATGTTAAGGGCTCGAGGAGGCATGGAGAACACTATAGGAATGTGTCCTTCTGGAGAAAAAATGTTTCTGTTGATATGAAAGCACTAATATAACTTGTTTATGTGCTTCAGGATTCATTAAGCCTTCTCAATCATTCTTACGGTCTTCAATCTATATCTTCATCCTTTAAACATCGGATTATAGGCGTTGAATCTTCAATAAGGAGCTTAAATCCTTTAATTCTCTTCACTGATACTCTCTGCCGCTTCTGTGATGGTCTTTCTACGCTCTGAATCACATCGACTGTGACTGTGGAGACACAACGCATTTACCACTCTGTAAACCTGCAAAAAACCCAATTAACATGTTATAAAATCCAAGGGGAGTGAGGGGAGGAATGCTGTGGAGGCCTGTGGAAATGGTGGCGCAGTGACGGAAATGGTGGATGCAGGCGAAAAACGGGTGAAAACCATGTGGAATGGTGAAAAACTGAGCTGCTGAAGCTTTGGTGCGAGGATGATTCTGGACCATCCGATTAGACTGATAGATGGTGATCAATGGTCGAGATTCACCGGTGAAGTCGTTTAGACTGAATTAGACGGAGAAATAACTTTAAGTGTTAAAACCAAAAAGTTTAATGTTTGGGCGAATACAAAGGAAAAAAGGCTAAAATGAGAGGAAACGGGGCATTTGGTGGTGGGACCGGGAGGGCGGAGGAAGATTTAATGTGGACCGTCGGATCACTGGAAGAGATCAACGATGGAGACCTTCCGATGAAGTTTTTTGGAAGGTCTAATGAAAGGAATATGGATGGGAACACAATATAATAGGATCCGTCCGATTAAAGCAATCAACGGTCAGGATTAAATGGAGGACTATATCAGGGAGGAGTGGTTTTTCAAGGAAAACTGTTGGTTTTCACGCAACTTTGGAGTGGTTTTGAAAATTTCCCCAAAAAACGTAATATGCCTCATTCCCTGACACATGTCCTCCCCAAAACTGCTTTTATTGCGTAATTTTGAAACATTAAACTTCGGGCGCAAAATTTACGCGATATGCATTTTCAGCCGTCGGATGAAAGGCGGAGAGATCTGACGGTGGGAATGAGAGCGCAATGTGGAAATATGCGCGGGCGGTAAGGTAGGAAGGGCCAACGACAGATCAAATCCTGACCGTTGGATCTGTAGGATGGACGACCAAGATTTGATCGGGGATCGGCGGAACAGTGGAATGGGGAAAGGGGAAGGCGGAGTGCGATGAAATTTGGACCGTCGGATCTGGCAGAATTAACGGCTAGGATTTAATCGCATCGAAGACAAGGTAGTGGGAAAAAAATCTGAAGTTTTGATTTTGCGATTTGTGATTTAGAGCGGACCGTCGGATCATTGGAGAGATCAATGGTCGAGATTTATTCGGAGGGGAAAAGACGGAGGACCCAAGAGCGGGGCATGATTGAATCATGGCCATTGGTTCTTGTGGATTCGACGGTCAGGATTGAATCGGAGGATCGAAGCAATGAGTGAAGCAGAGAGAAAATGGAGTGATGTGATTGAGTGCAGACCGTCGGATCGGAAGAGATCGACGGTCACGATTAAATCGGAGGATCGCACAGGCGGAGGGCAACACGGTTGATGGGTGCGATGCGATTTAGCGTTGGCCGTCAGATCTGGAAAGATCAACGGTGGAGTATGCAGCGGAGGTCGAGGGAAGAAAACTCATCGCATCGGAAGTTTTTTGGAAGAACAAAGGGAAAGGCGTTGATAGAAATCTCCGATTGCGAATAGCGCCTAGTCCTAGCGCTGGGTTATATGCAAAGAAAGGGGCTAAGGGCTAAGCCGAAAGGGGCTTAAGGCCTTAATGTAAAAGGGGTGTTTTTAAGCTAAAAATGAAGGTTTTTTAGGGCTTTCTTGGCTTTCGGTAAAGAGGAAAAAGGGTGATTTAAACCAATAAAAGGGATTTTTAGAGGTTTAGAGGGATTTTGGAGGCCTTTAGAGGAAATAGGGAGTTTAAAAGATGAACAGAAGGCTTTATGAAAATGAAAGGGAAAAGTGAAAATGGGCAATTACAAAGGCATTTAGTAAACGGTTTCTTCACAACAGAACAACAGGGTTTTTAGGATAAAGAGGGAAAAAGAAGTGAAGACTCCTTTGAAGGATATAAAACACATGGAGGCTTCAAGAATGAAAGATTTACAAGGGAAATGTTTCTCCTGAAGACTCAAAAACATTTTTAGCCACCTGTTTGCTATGTCAAAAATTTATAGGTGGCTAACAGTGGCTCCACATGGGGATGGCATCTTCTTGAAGGTGTCAAGAACCTCAGAAAATAATCTTTGGGGTTAGGCCAGATGCCTAGTATTTTGACCATCCCTTTATTCTTTTATTAGTTTCCATAATCATGAAGATATTATATCGGCAGAAAACATTCTCCCAAACAACTACCTACCCATCCTATTTTCCTAACATTTTTTCTTCAAGGTGCATTTGGACTTGCAGACCTTTTACATCATCAATTTTTTACAAACTGGAAAATAAACCTATCTATTGATGCCCTTATTTCTCCATGAGACTAGATTAAACAGTTGGTCTCATAGCTTCTCTACCTAAACTACTATCTGCTGGGATTAAACTGTCTAGCATATTTCTTTCTCTACATTCTAAAACAGAAATTGAAACACAGTCAAAGCAGTATTAGACTGTCTGGCTTGCTGTGGGTCCATGGCATAAAGACAAGCTGCTCATGAACTAAACTTTGCAAAAATTAAAAACAATTGACTAAATTTTCACAGGATGAGCTTTATTGAGATTTTCCTACCTACCCTACTCTAACTTGAAATATTTACATATCTAGCTTTCAATATTTCTTTTCCAATACATCCAGTCAATTAGATGATCACATGATTGGTCTTTCCTGCTCACCTCTTTGAGCATGCTGGATAGGCAGGGCCACTCCCATTCTCTTTGTTTTTTAGCAGCAACTTCCAAAAAATTTCTTCTTGTTTGCAACAAGCTGCTCAAAATGACCTTTGATACTTGGATCCAAGTTTGTAAAAGGAGGTCACTGTATCTTCCAAACCAGTTCAGGGTCTTCTACCAGTGGAGTCATTTGGTCTATTAGGGATTATGGAGTGTGGAGTCGCCAGGTGGATGAATTTGGATGTTTGAAGCAAGCTGTTGTCCAACATCAGTAATTAAATACCAATCTAACCAGATATTTTGGGTCTTCTGAGGTCCTAAGTGTATATAAGATGAAATTCACTCAGACCTCCCCAGCGGAGTCGCCATTATGTTGGGGTTCCTTTGTTTTGGCCAGATTGGCAAGACCAAAAGACAAGACAACATCAAACCACTTTGGGATCCTAGGATCTAGCCCTCTTGAATCCAGAGAGGGATCTCTCTATAAGTGTAAAGAATGATATATATCTTTGAAGCTCCAAAATGAGGTATTAGGCTAGGTATGAAGCACCGGGGTTTTTTATTTGTTTGTTTGGTTGGATTGGTTGGAGATCTTTAACTGAGAAGGTTATGGAAGAAAAGAAGGAACAAATTAGTAGGATGTTTCAGCATGGGAAGATAGGTCAAAGAAGTGCCAATCCATTGGGCTATGGAGCCATGAAAGGGAATTACTTGCATAAAAATTATCCAAGGGTTTCCATAGGGCAAGTAATCTATACTAAAGGATCTTTTAGATAGACGGTGAGATGGAACATAAAGAGTGGGTGAAAGAAGGAAAGAAACCCAAGTGCAGTCTATAAACCAGGTAACTTCTTTTAACCTATCTTGCTTTGACATACTCAATGGAAACTCTCAACAAAGACACAAAGGGTAGCTTAAGATCAGGTCAGATGTCATTTAAATCCAGGCCTGATTTCAGCATACTCTCAAGGAAAAAACAATTAAGGTTTAAACACAGAGCAAGGCCTAAGATCAGAGAAGGACTTTAACCTTCAATGCTTTTGACACTATCTCAAGGGGATCTTAAAAAGGCTAACTGTTGGAAAAGGACCCTAGTGGACAGGGCTAAATCTAAATCCCCAGTATCCCAATTCTTCCAGCTGAAACCAAACAATAACATCTAAGAAAAAAACTCAAAATTCATACATCAGTAAGCATGCGCAAACCAACATCTTTGACTGGTTAAATTATGTGAATCTGTTCTCAGATAGACAATCAGCAGAAAACATAAAGGATAAGAAGAGCAGGAAGCATTAGGGTACTTTGCAGCAGTATATCCTAAGCTAGATTAATGATTCTTATCAGAGAAATAATGGACAGTGTGAAAAACATGTAATGAGATAATTACAGTAAGGAGAACATCACCTGTAATATAGACCAGGATCCTGTGAAATTTGCTTGTTCAATTGATGTGCAAAACCAGTCACATAATTTGAGCTCAATGGCTTGTTACAGTCAAAGCTTCTCCTCCCAACCTACTATTTACTAACTACTCAACTACTTCCCCCAATAACAGTTCTAACAGTCGATAAAATCCCTATCAACCAACAACAACTTTACAATGTATTCTTCAGGAGTTCTTATAGGAGAATGAGTAACAATAGTAGTAGATGTAAATTTAATTGATTCATTAAGACAGAGTGGAGGAAGTATTCGAATGCCCACTCTGCATAATGGCTTTGCATTTATTTTGTGTACTCTTTAGGTTGTTTCGAAGTCCTTGGTAATAACTTCAGGTATGTTCCTCTGAAGTACTCTGGCTGCATGGTACTCTGTATTGCCTTCTGAAATAAGTAACATGGATAGAAAGTCTGCAGGTCTCCCATACTTCCATAACTGTTGTCCTGACAGTATTTTAAGGCCTCTGTGAGTGTAATAACTGTTAAGGGCTCAAGGAGGCATGGAGAACGCTGTCGGAATGTGTCCTTCTGGAGAAAAGTGAGCAGAAACGGGGCATTTGGTGGTGGGACTGGGAGGGCGGAGGAAGATTGAATGTGGACCGTCGGATCACTGGAAGAGATCGACAGTGGAGATCTTTCGATGAAGTCCTTTGGAAGGTCTGATTAAAGGAATATGGATGGGAACGCAATATAATAGGAGCCGTCCGATTAAAGCAATCGACGGTTAGGATTAAATGGAGGACTATATGGGGGAGGAGTGGTTTTTCGAGGAAAATTGCTGGTTTCGCACAGCTTTGGAGTGGTTTTGAAAATTTCCAAAAAAAAAAAGCGATATGCCTCATCGCCTGACATGTGTCCTCCCCAAAACTTCTTTTATCGCGTAATTTTTAAACATTAAACTTCGGGCGCAAAAGTTACACGATATGCATTTTCAGGCGTTGGATGAAAGGCGGAGAGATCTGACAGTGGGAATGAGAGCGCGATGTGGAAATATGCGCGGGCGGTAAGGTGGGAAGGGCCAATGACGGATCAAATCTTGACCGTTGGATCTGTAGGATGGACGGCCAAGATTTGATAGGGGATTGGCGGAACAGATGAACGGGGAAAGGGGAAGGCGGAGTGCTATGAAGTTTGGACTGTCGATCTGGCGCAATCAACGGCTAGGATTTAATCGCATCGGAGACAAGGTAGTGGGCCAAAAATCCGAAGTTTTGATTTTGTGATTTGCGATTTAGCGCGGATCGTCGGATCATTGGAGAGATCAACGGTCGAGATTTGTTCAGAGGGGAAAAGACGGAGGACCCAAGAGCGGGGCGCGATTGAATCCTGGTCGTTGGTTCTTGTGGATTCAAAGGTCAGGATTGAATCAGAGGATCGGAGCAACGAGTGAAGAAGAGAGAAAATGGAGTGATGCGATTGAGCGCAGACCGTTGGATCGGAAGAGATCGACAATCACGATTAAATCGGAGGATCGCACAGGCAGAGGGTAACACGATGGATGGGCGTGATGCGATTTAGCACTGGCCATCAGATCTGGAAAGATCGACGATGGAGATTGCAGCGGAGGTCGAGGGAAGAAAACTCATCGCATCGGAAGTTTTTTGGAACAACAAAGGGAAAGGTGTTAATGGAAAGCTCCGATTGCGATTAGCCCCTGAGGGCTAGCGCCTAGTTTTAGCACCGGGTTATATGCAGAGAAAGGGGCTAAGGGCTAAGCCGAAAGGGGCTTAAGGCCTTAATCTAAAAGGGGTGTTTTTAAGCCCAAAATGAAGGTTTTTGAGGGCTTTCTTGGCTTTCGGTAAAGGGGAAAAAGGGTGATTTAAACCAATAAAAGGGATTTTTAGAGGTTTAGAGGGATTTTGGAGGCCTTTAGAGGAAAAAGGGAGTTTAAAAGATGAACATAAGGCTTTATGAAAATGAAAGGGAAAAAGTGAAAATGGGCAATTACAGAGGCCTTTAGTAAACAGTTTCTTCACAACAAAACAACAGGTTTTTTAGGATAAAGAGGGAAAAAGAAGTGAAGACGCTTTTGAAGGATAGAAAACACATGGAGGCTTCAAGAATTAAAGATTTACAAGGGAAATGTTTCTCTTGAAGACTTAGAAACATTTTTAGCCACCTGTTTGCTATGTCAAAAATTTATAGGTGGCTAACATAACCCGCGAAGGAATTCTGAAAAGGCTGACCCCGAAAATTCACCCTCTAGGGATGGCTACGCTGGCCTCTATGATGAAAACATTGAAAGAAAGGCCTCTAACTCTCTGAAGTACTTAGCTATGGAGATCTCATGAAGTTATCCTCCCTCGGAGCTGCTCTCCTCTATGACTACGTACTCCCCCTAGAAGACTGTGTTGCCCTGGAGGTGACTGCATAATCTTGTGATTGTAATGATGATGTTGCTATCCAAAAACTGGTGGAATGGATACTCTCCTCAACGGGCACTCGAAGTCCCCTGAGGACAAGGTTGCGATCTCCGCTCGGAGACACCCTTGTGCTAAACAACATTGCAGACTCAGCTAAAAAGCTTGAGTGTTCTCTAGTCTTAACAGAAAAAAAATCATAGGATGCAAGAATGAATGAGAAAAGTTGCCTTCCTCTCCTTTTATGCTTGTGAACCCCTAAATTCCCTTGGGCCCACCTATGTTGCGTTGTCCCTTTGTGCCATGTTGTCCCTTGCTATGTTGCGCTGCCTCTCCCACGCTGCCACTGTGTTGTCCTAAGTACCTCCTCTCCTGCGATTTCACTTGGCCTCATGGGCCCCACTTCACCTTTTAATTAATTTGCCTAGTGACTTTAGGAAAGTGTTTTTATCCTAATGTTTTATTCATGGGTCCCCTCACCCATTTATTTCCTGTTAAACTTAAGGAAGGCAAAAATTATTCAAAAATGAATATTCCAATTAGCTATATGCTAATTGGGAGTATTATAGTCCTCCCCGCCAAAATGTTGCTTGTCCTCAAGCAACTGCAAGGATGGATGCTACAAGATCTTCTCCCCCTCCCAAGTGGCATCCTTATCTGGAAGGTTCCTCCACCTGATTAGATATTCCTTGATTGTTCTACTCCTTAGTTATCTCTCCCGAGTGTCTAGAATGGCTTCTGGTTGCAGCACCAAATGCCCCTCATCATCTTAAGGCGGGAGCTCTATAATGGCAGTCACCTACTATCCAAAAGCTTTCTTCAAGCATGACACATGGAATATTTTATGGATTTGGCTCCCCACTGGTAGCTCTAGCTCATATGATATGCCACCTCACCAACTCATCTAATCACCTTGTATGGCCCATATAAGTGGGGTTTGAGCTTCTTTGCTCCCTTATGCTTCATCTTGAACTGTTTGTATGGATGAAGGCGGAGGTAGAAAAAGTCATATACCTCAAACTATCTCTCTACGTGGCCTCTGTCTGCATACATCTTGTGCTAGTTCTGTGTTGTGGCCAAGTTATCCTTGAGAGCCCGGAGGATGTCTTAGCTCTCTTGGATAAAATCTTTGGCCCGTGGGGCCTTACTTTCTCAAAACATAATGTAAACAAAAGTTAGAGCATGATATTCATACAAGCATAAAACGGAGACATACCGATTGACATATGGAATGTTGTGTTGTAGCAGTATTCCCCCAAGTGGAGCCAGCACAACCACACCTTCTGTTGCCTTGAGACACAATTTCGCAAGTAGCCCTCCATCCACTTGTTCACTATCTCTGTCTGTCCATTCATCTGTGGGTGATAACTCGTACTGGGTGTCAACTCGGTACCCACCAAAAGGAACAACTCCTGTCAAAATCCACGCATGAACCAGTTGTCCTTATCACTGACTATGGTCTTTGGGAGACCATGGAGCCTGAAAACATCCCTGAAGAACAACTCAACCACCTATGAAGTTTTATATCACGCGGAGATGGCGAATAAATGTGCATACTTTGTCAGTTGATCCACGACTACGAAGATGCAATGCTTGCCCTGCACCATGGGAAACCTTGTGATGAAATCCATGGAGATGCTCTCCCATTTCCCCTCCGGAATGGGGAGCGGTTGTAGCAAACCTACGGGATGACTCAAATCCCCTTTGTTCCTCTGGCAAACCTCGCATTCCCTGACATACCGAAGTACGTCGTCCTTGAGGCCTCTCCATGAGAACCTCTCTCGAATGGCCCTGTAAGTCTTAGTGAACCCCTGATGACCTGAAAGTGGTGAGTCATGGGTTGCATGCAAGATATTCTCCCTAAGATGGGAGCTACCTGTCAGATAAATCTTGTCTCAGTAGTAGATGACCTCATCCATCACCTAATACCTATCATCCATCACTTGTCCATCCATCACCTCACTTGCAAAACAGTCCTTGGAATACTCCACCAATATTTGGGCTCTCTAATTTGCGTCAAGGCTCATCAAAGACAATGCTACTGGCCTCTGTGAGAATTAATATTCTACTACGTTGTTCTTCCCTTTGACATACTCGATCTCAAATTCATATCCCTCGATTTTTCTGACCCACTTCTAATGCCTCTCCTACAACTGTTTCTGCTCAATGAAAAACTAGAGACTGTTCTGGTCAGTCCTCATTCGAAATATTTTACCCACCAAGTACTGTTGAAACTTTTCCAACGCATGCATAATGGCCAACATCTCTTTGTCTTATATCGGGTATAGTCTCGCATGCAACAGCAGCTTTCGACTCTCGAAAACAACAGGATGGCCTCCTTGCATCAAAACTGCTCCTACTTCCTCTCTTGAAGCATCACATTCCAGCACAAAGGGCTGCGTAAAATCCAAAAATGCCAACATTGGACAACTTCTCATCACCTCCTTGAGTCTATCAAAGGCCCTTTGCGCAACATTAGTCCATCCAAAAGTCCCCTTCTTGGTGAGGTCCTTGAGGGGTGTTGCAAGCTGTGAGATCCCCTTGACAAACTTCTGGTAGTAGGTGTAGATGCCTACAAAACCTTGAAGTTTTGTCACATTATTCGGTGCCAGCCAATCCCGAATGGCCCACATCTTCTCCTCATGGACTCTTACCCCATCCAATCTGGTTATATGCCCTAAGTGGAGCATCTCTGTAAGCCCAAATTAACACTTGGATAACTTATCATAAAAATGTTTCTCCTCCAAAATACGCAGTACAACCTCAATATGTTGTAAGTGCTCCTCCAATGTGCGGCTATAGATGAGAATGTCATCGAAGAATACAAATACAAACTTCCTCAGCTGACCATGGAAAATGTGTTTCATACAAGACTGAAATGTGGCTGGAGCATTGGTCACACCAAAGGGCATCACCAAGAACTCAAAGTGGCCATAGTGGCATCTGAACGCAGTCTTGGAGAAATCCTGGTCCCTCACCCTAATCTGATGGTACCCCAACCTTAGATCTATCTTTGCGAAGAACTTCTCTCCCCTCAACTCTGTTGGCAATATGATGCAGAGTGTTGTCCTTGATGGCAACCCACTGAATGAAGATGAAGACATGCGAGTGTTGACATGTGTTGTCCTTGATGGCAATCTACCTGATGAAGTTATTCTTGACTTGATGGTCTTGGTAAATGATGTTTGTTAGCAATATGATGCTGAGTGTTGCTCTTGAAAGGCAACCCACTTGATGAAGATGATGGCAACTTACTTGATGAAGTTGTGCTTGATAGAATATGTCTCGATGAACCTGTTTAAAGATGAAAATCTGATATATCTACAGAGAGTACAGAAGGTAATGAAGAAAGGATTTCAATATGTGCTAGATCTATGATGAAAAGAGTATGTCTCAAGGCATACGCGGATCTGTCTAAGGGAAGTCGCGTATGCACACGGAAAAGAACGTGCAAAGTCGCGTATGGGCTAAAGCGCTCTAAAAGTGCAAAACCAGGGGTGACCACCATGGTATTGACCCATTGTATTGGGTAATGATCCGCCTAATTGACCCCGTACAGGAATACCATTGGAAGTAATGTTGTTTTGGCTCATGGTATTGAAAAAGGGGCTCATGGTATTGAAAAAGGATAAACCTATATAAGGAGAAGAACTTCATTGTGCAAATCATGAGTGTGGGAGCAAGATGTCTGAGCTTGAATGAATACTTCTCTGTGAAGTATATCTGTATGGAAAGGGTAAAGGTTTGATGATAGATCTGAATCTATGATGCACTTATGAAGAAATGATGAAGCGGGATTTCTAGATCTGAAATGTACTTGTATTTGCTAGATATGTTTATGGAGTGATTAGATCTGTGATGAGGCGAACATCTGTCTAAAGTAAAGGGTTGAATCTGAACTGAATGTCTGATCTGAAGAAGTATGCAGCTCTGTAATGATTGAAGATCCATACGCTACTTCGCCGCAGAGGAAGCGCGTATATACGCGGCTTCGCTGAAGAAAAAGCGCGTATGCGCAGTGAAGTTTATGTACAGATGTATACGCTAGTTTATATGAATGGAAGCGCGTATATACGCGACATCAGAGAAAGGAAAGCGCGTATGCAAACTAGGGTTTGCTGAAGTATGGGGTATGAAATGTCTGATCTGATCTGCTCTGTTTTAGCTATCTGTTGTTGATGTTTGACTGTGCTTAAATGTATGAAGAGGGTCCAGTCTGAAAATATGATGAAATGTGGCCTGCAAGTGGTGTCCTAAAGGAAGCTTTGGATCCAGTGTGAAAATTGATGAAACGTGGTCCATAGAGGTGCTGGGGGTTGTAGCCTTCAGTCAGGGGGTTGTAGCTCCCTTCCAGGTGAGGCTGGTAAACGAGATCAGGGGGTCGTAGCTCCCTTCCAGGTGAGGCTGGTAAACGAGATCAGGGGGTCGTAGCTCCCTTCCAGGAGAGGCTGGTAAACGAGTCAGGGGGTTGGAGCTCCCTTCCGGGAGAGGCTGGTAAACGAGCGCAGGTGGGTGCCTGCGTGCGCGCGGTAGGGTGCGCGGCCATGTATTTGTAAGTCTTTCTATCATCAAATATTGAGCGGCATTGCGAGCGGTGGTTTTCTCTGAGCTTGGGTTTCCACTTAAAATCCCGGTGTTCATGTGTGATGCTTCTGTGTGATGGTTTATTCTGTTCTTACTGCACATGTTTACTATTTATTGAACATCTGATGAATGGATGATGAAATGATATAAGTAAAGAATTAATGGCACAATTAGATCTCTGTGTATACGCGAGTTTAATAAAGGGTATCCGCATATATACGCGAGACTGTATCAGGAAAGTAGCGTATGGGTTTTAGAAGTAAGAAAAAAGTAAAAAGTTTGAGTGTACGTGCATCTTGATTCACCCCCCCCTCTCGGTATTTTCCCAACAATTGGTATCAGAGCGGGTCCTTCTGTAGAAGCTTGATCGCTTGAAGGAGATCCGTCGCAATGGGAAAGAAGCAAAAGAAGAAGGCCACTGAAAAGGAGATATCTCAGAAAACATGTGCAGCAGAAAATGGAAAAGATAAAACATGTATTGATAATTGTTGCTGATGACTTGCTGATGAACATATTCAGGTTGCACAAGTTAAGAAGGAGCACTGGTTCAGGGGGAGCAGCAGGTTGAATACTAATGATTGCATTGTTGGCAATATGACTGCTTTTTCTTTGGTCTTTGTGATACTCATGCTCAAATGATGATAACTTGGTACATGGTTTATTATGATGAGATTTTGAGCCCTGGTTGCTGATAAGTATCTTTTATGCTCACACATGGATGAGTTGGATGTCATTTGATTCAGAAATGAGAATGGATCATGCAGAGTTTGTTACTATGGTTGAGATCTTTTGCCTACATATGTTACTTCATGTTAAATCTTGAAGATCTTGGTGATGATGGACCACATGGATGATTGCTTGACACTTATTTGAAGATGTTGTTCTGGTATGATAATCTCTATTGAAAAGATTGTATTGATGTTGCAAAGAATCTGAAGGCTTGGTTACTAATGTGCTTATGCTACAACCATTGGATGACGCTTGAAGACACAACTACACTGTTCTATCTATCTGTAGTCCAGGGAAGCATTCAAATATCTCAGAAAGAAGCTGAACACTGTCTTTTTCTCACAAGAGGATCAGATCTGGTTAAAATTTAGAAGATGGCATTGGATACGCGGGTTTCCTGAAACATAGTCGCGTATATACGCGAGTTCCTGCACAGCAAACCGCGTATGTCTGATTGCTGACAATTTTTGTTTGAAGTCAGATCTCTTCAGCACAGCTGCAGTGCTGCTTGGTATCTCTGATACTGTTTGGTATCTCTAGTGTTGTTCCATTTCTCACAATTCTATTTCTAATTTTCTGATAAAGATGCCTTGATGATTTGTTGGTGAAAGTGTTCAGGATGCACAAACTAAGGGGGAGCCTTAGTCATAAGGAAAGGATGTTCGGATGCACTTTTTCAGGGGGAGCCCTAGTCTTGCTGAGTATAATGCATTGTTGGCATTATGTTGATTCTGAAATATGTTCTCTTTTTTGAGGACTTTCTGGTGTCGATCTTAAAGTTATATTTGTAGTTTGATGAAAAGGTATTGTTGAGACCCATGATGTAAAATTGTAATATTCAGTCATGTAAGGACTTGTCATTTTGTAAACCCACTTGGTTGGGTAGCTGAGACAAATTTGTAAACCCACTTGGTTGGGTAGTTGAGTCTCATATGTAAATCCACTTGGATGGATCTTTGATGTAAGTATGAGTCATTGGTGATAGGAAGTTCATAGAGTCATGTACTTTATTGAAAATTTGTTTGAAGATTCAGCATGAATTCAGGGGGAGCTTGGTCACTTCAGTATATATCAGATCTGCCGAACGCTTCTTCCACATGAGGAGAAAAGGGGAAGAGTATGTTGGCTTTGGTCCGCCCTTTGCCCTTGATGACAAAGGGGGAGAGTGACATGGTGTTTGAATGAAGATAATGATGTCAAATATTTGGGAGAGTGACATGGTGTCATGGTATTCTTAATGTACCTATCTGTTGTGGTAACCAAACACCATCATGGTTGCCATCAAGTCCAAAGGGGGAGATTGTTGGCAATATGATGCAGAGTGTTGTCCTTGATGGCAACCCACTGAATGAAGATGAAGACATGCGAGTGTTGACATGTGTTGTCCTTGATGGCAATCCACTTTGATGATTTTATTCTTGACTTGATGGTCTTGGTAAATGATGTTTGTTAGCAATAAGATCTTGAGTGTTGCTCTTGAAAGGCAACCAACTTGATGAAGATGATGGCAACTTACTTGATGAAGTTGTGCTTGATAGAATATGTCTCGATAAACTGTTTAAAGATGAGAAATATGATATCTACGAGTAGGGATTGGATTTGAAGAAAGGATTTCAATATGTCTTTAGATCTATGATTAAAGAGTATGTCTCAAGGCATACGCGGATCTGTCTAAGGGAAGTCGCGTATGCACGCGGAAAAGAACGTGCAAAGTCGCGTATGGGCTAAAGCGCTCTAAAAGTGCAAAACTAGGGGTGACCACCATGGTATTGACCCATTGTATTGGGTAATGATCCACCTAATTGACCCCGTCTAGGAATACCATCAGAAGTAATGTTGTTTTGGCTCATGGTATTGAAAAAGGGGCTCATGGTATTGAAAAAGGATAAACCTATATAAAGAGAAGAACTTCATTGTGCAAATCATGAGTGTGGGAGCAAGATGTACGAGAGCTTGAATGAATACTTCTCTGTGAAGTATATCTGTATGGAAAGGGTAAAGGTTTGATGATAGATCTGAATCTATGATGCACTTATGAAGAAATGATGAAGCGGGATTTCTAGATCTGAAATGTACTTTTTTTTTCTAGATCTGTTTATGGAGTGATTAGATCTGTGATGAGGCGAACATATGTCTGAAGTAAAGGGTTGAATCTGAACTGAATGTCTGATCTGAAGAAGTATGCAGCTCTGTAATGATTGAAGATCCATACACTACTTCACCACAGAGGAAGCACGTATATACGCGGCTTCGCTGAAGAAAAAGCGCGTATGTGCAGTGAAGTTTATGTACAGATGTATACGCTAGTTTATATGAATGGAAGCGCGTATATACGCGACATCAGAGAAAGGAAAGCGTGTATGCAAACTAGGGTTTGTTGAAGTATGGGGTATGAAATGTCTGATCTGATCTGCTCTGTTTTAGCTATCTGTTGTTGATGTTTGACTGTGCTTAAAAGTATGGAAAGGGTCCAGTCTGAAAATATGATGAAATGTGGCCTGCAAGTGTTGTTCTATTGAAGTTGTTGGATCCAGTGTGAAAATTGATGAAACGTGGTCCATAAAGGTGTTGAGGGTTGTAGCTCCCTTCCGGGTGAGGCTGGTAAACGAGATCGGGGGGTCGTAGCTCCCTTCCAGGAGAGGCTGGTAAACGAGATCAGGGGGTCGTTGCTCCCTTCCAGGAGAGGTTGGTAAACGAGTCAGGGGGTTGGAGCTCCCTTCCAGGAGAGGCTGGTAAACGAGCGCAGGTGGGTGCCTGCGTGCTGGTCAAGTCTGCGCCAGCACATATGTTGTAAGATGTTTTCTCTATAATAAAATATTGAAGGCTGAGCAACTGCAGCGGTGGTTTTCTCCCGACTTGGGTTTCCACCTAAAAATCCTGGTGTTCATGTGTGATGCTTTGTGTGATGGTTTATTCTGTTCCTACTGCACATGTTTACTGTTTATAGAACATCTAATGAATGAATGATGGAATGATATAAGTAAAGAACTAATGGCATAATTAGATCTCTGTGTATACGCGAGTTTTATGAAGGATATCCGCGTGTATACGCTAGTTGGCTTCAACAAAGTAGCGTATGGGTTTTAGAGCATGAAAAAGTAAAAAGTTTTGAGTATGCAGTAAATACTGATTCACCCCCCCCTCTCAGTATTTTTCCCAACAAACTCATCAATTCTAGGAATGGGGTAATGGTTCTTCATGGTTTTCTTGTTGATCGTCATGTAACTGATGCACATTTGCAATGTGCCATCCTTCTTCTTCACCAAGACCATGGAAGAATCAAAGGGACTAGTACTGGGCCTGATGTGCCCCAATTCCAAGAGCTCATGTATGGCTCACTCAATATAATACCTATAGGATTTGGGGTGCCTATAAGGGGTGGTAATCACTGCCTGGATCCCCTACGTCATCTCAATAGTATGCTCAAATCCCCTATCTGGTGGTTTCCCTGGTGATATGTCCCCGAAAACTGTAGCGTAACAGTCCAATATAGACTGTACATCGGGATGCACTGGCTGCCCTGTCACTCACGCCTTTGAAATACGCAGCTCCACTGCCCATTCTACAGCTTCCTTTCGGAAATATACCTCCATCTGGTGTGTCGAGACTATTTGTGAGGGGTATGTGTGCATGCCTCTGATCATCACATGCTTCCCATTCTTCTTATCTTTCCACTCCATCTCCAATGCCTCCCAATCTATAGTGACATTACCAAGTGTGATAAGCCACTGCACACCCAATACCACATTGGTATCTGGGATGTCGACTACAAATAAGTGATCCGTCGTGGTGTATGTCCCCATGGTCACTACTAATGCTAGAACATATTGCATGCACTGCATTGTCCTGTCACTTGGAACCAACACAGAGAATCCATCAAAACTCTATGTCGATATTCCTATTCGCTACAGTAGCTAAGCATAAATGAAGTTATGTGTAGTCTTGTTGTCCACCAATACTGAGACATGGTTTCCCTGAACCGTGCCTCAGACTCTCAGCGTCAAATACTTGGGAACGCCCCGCAAAGATGCAAGGATTCCTCCGGTGGGTGAAAACGTTGCTCCTCCTGGTACCAGGGGAGGTGGTAGTGGATGATATCCTCCTAGTGCACCAGTGCTAGCATATCCCTCCAACTCCTCATATGCCTATTCTTCTCCCTCATTGTCAGAGAATAACTCAATATAATGTGTCTTCCCTACGACACAATGATGAACCGGTGCCCATGGCTCCTGGAAAGTGAAGCATAGCTTCCTCTGTCTCAAGTCCCTTCGGGTATCATCATCCAATGGCCCTCGGCCCTGGTTCCCCCTCGGGGGTGGAGCTCTCGTGTCTTTTCCCTTTTGCTGGAACACTGGTTTCGATGGAAAAGGAGCTCTCGTCCTTGGCAGGGCATCCTGTAAGTCCCTAGTCCTCCCCACTGCATATTGCAACGTAGTAGGCCTAGTGGATCTGACTATTCCATGCAATGGTTCTGCCAACCCGTCGATAAACATATAAATCCTTCTGGCTAATGAAAAATCTGGCACCATCACTGAGAGCTTAAAGAACTCAGAAATGTAAGCCTTTGCACTTCCTGAATGCTTGAGCTTAGTCAACTCAACAAAATGTTCCTCTGGGTCATTTCGATCAAATCTCCCCACCAACCTCTGAGTGAACTCTACATATGTTGTCACTCTTGTGTGACCCAACGTGGACATCCTGTGGAACCACCAGTCGTGAGCTTCCCCCTCAAGGTGCAGTGTTACCACCTTGATAGCATCTACCTTCCCCATCTCGTTCAACTGAAAATAGATGTCCAACTTTTCTACCCAAGCCTTAGCTTAACACTTTGATGATCCATCAAAATAGGCAAGAAAAATATGCCCACGGTACATTGCAAGTCATTCCCCTACATATACCCTCCTCCTCTATTCTGGTTTCAAGGTCGACTGTGGTTCTTCAACTAGAAAAAGTCGTGGAAGGAAAGGGCTTCTCCAAACTCTCGCCCATACGACTGATACTCAGAAAAATAGTCCCCGTAATGAGCCACCTTTGGATTCGGGGGTCCTCCTGTTCCTACTCCTGGGGTCACAAAAGTGGGCATAGTGGAATGTGGGGGAGTGCGTAGCACCACCTGCTACGTAGAGTTATGCTACAAAATATGGTGAGAAGTACCAGATCCTTCTCCGCTTTGAAACTCCTAGGGAATCTCATGGTGTCTATTCTTCGGCAATCTTCTGCCCCATTTCCTCTATCCTCTTAGAAATCTCCTGTCTAGATTTCAAGAGGAGGTTATAAAACTCCTTCCCTTCATCCACCTCATATGCCATTGGTGCCTTCCCTTTGTATTCCTCCTCCGAAATGATGTCCTCTTTTCTTGTGTGATTTCAATCCTACGCTATTTGTACCTGTACCTCTGCTTCTGGTAAGTGATGAAATCTCTATCTTTGGGTGTCATAGTGTAATATTCCTTTTCGGGAATATTTTTAAAACACAGTAAACTCTAACCAGAGATGGACTGGGAGGGAATTTACCAGATATTTCACCTTTGAAAAGAGGATGAGATCTGGAGGCTATCTGGCCCTTTCCAGACTCTGTCTAAGAGTGTGGGGCAAACACAACAAGTGGTACATAAATCAAGATGCAAAGGGAAGAAATAACAGATTGCAGACATACAATAGTGGCACAATTATTCAAGAAATAAGAGAGTTCTGAGCCATTTTATTAATCTGAAAAATACAGAGGAGTACAATAAGTGATCAAGCATCTAAATTTGCACAAGATCTATTCTCAGAATGCTGCTGTGTTTTAGATCTGTGTTGCATGGGGTAGCTGTGACTCAGATCTGCACTCCAGCTGATGACAACGACGGTGTTGTTGCCTAGATGGGCCCCCCTTGTGGATATGCGCCTTCCTCCAGTTAATCACACCTCCTCTGGCTGGGATCTACAATATTAAAATCACATGTTGATCCAGAACTTCCCTCAACAGACGCGCTATTATTCCTGCGCTTGATCTCTCACCCACGATATTTCAAGAATACACCCAGAGCTTCCCAACTAAGGACCGTGTCCTTCTGCGCATCCAATGAACGCGTGGATCCTCCACAGGTGCGGCATGGTTAACAAACACGCTGATCCTTAACAAATACAACGAATCGTTCTTCCTACACAAATGCTGACGAAACTACCTCACCCGAGCAGGCACTCGAAGTCCCCTGGGGCTGAGGGCGAGATCTCTGAATGGAGACACTCAATGCGCTAAACAACACTGCAGATAGGCTAAATAGCCAGCGTGCTCAGTAGTCACAATGACCAGATTTGAAATACATAAATTCTCCATGATCCCCCAATGAATACATTATCTCCTTAATATAGCGTTTGGCTGCTCTTGAATCCTTTGGCCGCCTCAACCCATGATACCACGGTAATATTCCTTGTTGTGTGCGCCTCCCCTCCTGATACCATGGTATTACCTCTCTGCTGCGTGCCTAATTCGGCTTCCCTCCGTAATTACCATGTGCGTCTTATTCGTGGCCCCTTTTACTCACATTTTATTCATAATCTAACTACGTTTATTCCTAAGCTAACCACTTAAGGAAAAATTGAAAAAAATTGAATATCCTAATTAGCTATTGATAATTGGGAATATTACAGTCTCCCCCCGCAGAGTGTTTCTTATCCCCAAGCAACTGTAGTGATGGATGCTGCAAGATTTTCTCATTCTCCCAAGTCGCATCCTCATCCGGAAAAATCTTCCACCTCACTAAGGACTCCTGGATGGTTCTATTTCGTAGTTGCCTTTCCCTGGCATCAATAATAGCCTCGGGCTATAATACCAAATTCCCTTCATCATCTGTAGGTGGCAGCTCCTTTGTTAAGGTCACCTGCTGCCCCAATGCTTTCTTCAGACATGATACGTGAAAAATATTATGAATCTTGCTGCCTTGCGGCAGCTCCAACTCATACGCAACATGTCCAACTCTACGTATCACCCTGTATGGCCCATAAAAACAAGGCTTTAGCTTCTCATCTCCTTTCTATTTCAGTGATGACTGTCGGTATGGCTATAAACGTAGGTAGACCAAGTCTCCTACCTCAAATTGTCTGACAATCCGTCCCTTATCGGCATACCGCTTCTGCTGGTTCTGCGTTGTAGCCATGTTATCCTTGAGAGCGCGAAGAATGTCTTGACTCTCCTGGATCCAATATTTGGCTCTCGGAGCCTTGCTAGCACCCAACATCATATCAACAAAAGATAAAGAATGGTACCCATACAAAGCATAGAATGGTGTCATATCGATGGACATATGATATGTGTTATTGTAACAATACTCCCCCAGATGCAGCCACTTTAGCCATGCATTCTACTGCCCACAAACATAATTACGCAAGTAGCCCTCTAGCCACCTTTTAACTATTTCGGTTTTCCCATCTGTCTGTGGGTGATAGTTGGTGCCTGGTGTCAGCTCCATCCCTACCAGCCGAAAGAGCTCCTGCCAGAATCCGCCCATAAAGCGACTGTCCCTGTCACTGATGATGGTCTTGGGAAGACCATGCAACCTGAAAATCTCTTTAAATAATATCTCTGCCACCTGTGCTGCTGTGTAGTGTGCGGATATGGCGAAAAAGTGTGCGTACTTTGTCAGTCGATCAACAACGACGTATATGCAGTCCTTGCCCTGCACCGTGGGCAACCCTGTGATGAAATCCATCGAAACGCTCTCCCATTTCCCCTTCGGAATGGGAAGAGGCTACAACAAGCCTGCGGGATGGTTCATCTCCCCCTTGTTTCTCTGGAAAACTTCGCACTCCCTGATATGCCGGAGCACGTCCTCCTTGAGGATTTTCCATGAGAACCTCTCTCGGATGGCTCGGTAGGTTTTGTTAAACCCTTGATGTCCGGATAATGGTGAGTCATGAGATGCCCGAAGTATCTTCTCCTTGAGCTGGGAGCCCTCCGTTAAGAAAATCTTATTTCTATAGAAGATGATTTCATCTATCACCCTATATCTGTTTTCGGTCACCTGACCATCCAGAACCTCACATGCAAATCTATCCTTGGAGTACTCCACCAAGATTCGAGCCCTCCAATCTATATCCAGGCTCACCAGAGACAACGTGGCTGGTCTACGCGAAAGTGCACCGGCTACCACGTTATTCTTCCCTTTGAAATATTCAATGTCAAAATCATAGGCCTGGATCTTGATGATCCACTTCTGCTGCCTTTCCTGTAGCTGTTTTTGCTCCAAAAAGAACCTGAGGCTGTTGTGATCGGTCCTTACTCGGAACCTATTGCCCACTAAGTATTGCCGGAATTTGGCCAATGCATGCATAATGGCCAACATCTCCTTGTCATATATAGGATACAACCGCTCATGAGGAAGGAGCTTTCTGCTCTCGAAGGCTATAGGGTGGCCTCCCTGC
Organism: Pinus albicaulis; assembly: GCA_034641835.2. Taxonomy (NCBI): domain Eukaryota; kingdom Viridiplantae; phylum Streptophyta; class Pinopsida; order Pinales; family Pinaceae; genus Pinus; species Pinus albicaulis. The sequence goes on from CM076579.1 coordinate 1,061,074,789, forward strand.
ATTAAGACTACACCGATCCCTTCTCCTGACGCATCACACTCCAAAACAAAAGGCTGTGTAAAATCTGGCAATGCAAGCACTGGACAGCTGCTCATAACCTCCTTGAGCCTGTCAAAAGCTCGCTGTGATGTATTCGACCAACTGAATGCCCCCTTCTTTGTCAGATCTGTAAGGGGTACCGCAAGCTGAGAGAAATTCTTGACGAACTTCCTATAATAGGTGCAGATGCTAATAAATCCTCGAAGCTACATCACGTTTCTTGGCTCTGGCCAGTCTCTGATGGCCTTGATCTTCTCCTCGTGGACCCTCACTCCGTCCACTCCTATGATGTGTCCCAAATACAACATATCCATCATCCCAAACTCACACTTGGAGAGCTTAGCATAGAACTGTTGCTCCTCCAAGATATGCAATACTGCCTCTATATGCTGGAGATGCTCCTCCCAAGTCTTGCTATATATCAATATATCGTCGAAAAATACCAACACAAACTTCCTCAGATGACTACGGAAGATAGGGTTCATGCATGACTGGAAAGTAGCTGGGGTGTTAGTTAGCCCGAAAGGCATGACCAAAAATTCAAAGTGGTCGTAATGGCACCTGAAAGTCGTCTTGGGGATGTCCTGTTCCCTCACGGGAATCTGGTGGTATCCGGATCTCAAATCGATTTTTGAGAAGAACTGAGTTCCTCTTAGCTCATCCATCAGCTCGTCAACCCGCGGTATGGGGTACCTGTTCTTCAAGGTATTCTTATTTAGGGCCCTATAATCAATGCACGTTCTCAATGTGCCGTCTTTTTTCTTCACCAACACCACCGAAGAAGCAAAAGGACTGGTGCTAGGCCGAATATGTCCAAAATCCAACAACTCCTGGATGGCCCGCTCAATCTCATCCCGATAAGCCTTGGGGTGCCTATAGGGTGTGGTAATAACGGCCTGGACACCCTGTTCTAACTCAATAGTGTGCTCAAACCCTCGATCTGGTGGCTGTCCCGGCGGTATCTCTCCAAATACCGTCTCATACTTGTCGAGGATGGCCTATATATCTCGATGAACTTTCTGCCTAGTAGCCCCTGCCATTGATGCCCGCAACTCAATTGGCCACTCTATGTCTCCCTTTCGAAAGTCTGCCTCCATCCGGTGAGCTGAAACAGTTTGAGGTGGCTAAGTGTGCATTCCATGTATCTTCTCATGCTTCCAGGTCTTCTTGTCATCCCATTCCATCTCCAAGGCCTCCCAATCCGTGGTGACTTTTCCCAAAGTAATCAGCCACTATACACCCAATACCACATTGGTGTCTGGTATGTTAACCACAAAAAAGTGGTCGGTTACTGTGTGGGTTCCCATCGTTATAGCCAGTTCTGGAACATACCTGGCACACTGCATCGTCTGATCGCCTAGGACCAATACTGAAAATCTGTCGAAGCTCTCTGTCGGTATGCCTCTACTTTCAACCATTTTTGCATCGATGAAGTTGTGGGTTGCCCCACTATCTACTAGGATTGAAACTCGCTGCCCACGTACTGTCCCTCGGACTCGTAGTGTCAGATACTTGGGTACTCCTCGTAATGCTGCAAGGGTCCCCCCTGTGGGTGCAAAGGCTGTACCTAGTGCCCCTGAAGGTGGGGGTGGCGAATGATCTTGCTCCGTCTGATTGTCTCCTGCATCCCCATCCTCATACTCATCCTCTTCCTCGCTACTCTCGGAGAAGACCTCAATAAAATGTGCCTTGCCAGCAGCACATCTGTGTCCTGGTGCCCATGGTTCCTGACAGGTAAATCACAACCTCTTCTTCTTCAATTCCCTTCGGGCATCATCATCGAGCTGTACCCTCCCCTGATTCCCTTTTGGGGGCGGAATCCTTACATCCTTCCCCTTTGGCTGGAAAGCTGGTTTCTGGGGGTAAGATGTCTTGGTCCGGGGTAAGGCATCCTGCAAATCCCTAGTACTGCCAATGGCATCCTGGAGTGTGGCTGGTCTAGTGGATCTGACTAGTCCTCGAAGTGGCTCTGTCAACCCTTCCACAAGCATATAGATCATCCGTGCTGCGGATAGATCTGGCACCATTACTGAAATCCTGAGGAAATCTGCAATATACTTTTCAGGATTCCTGGTTTGTTTGAGCCTTGTTAGTTCAACAAAGTGCTCCTCTGGTTCCTTTCGGTCGAACCTCTCCATTAGTCTCCGAGTGAACTCGACATAGGTAGTTACGGAGGAATGCCCAAGCGTCACCCTTCCATGGAACCACCAATCCTGAGCCTCACCCTCCAAATTCAGCTTAGCCACCTTGATGGCCTCTGCTTCTGCCATCTGGTTGAGCTGGAAATATACATCCAGCTTCTCCACCCAAGACTTTGCCGAACTGTTTGATGAACCATCAAACGTAGGAAAATGGAATCGGCTTGATGTACGCTGGGTATCCCCATCATGATAATGTATGTGCCCTTTATGATGGTCGCGGGGTCTGCTGTCCCGCTTGATCTGAACAAAGTCTTTAAATAAAATGGCATCCCTGAACTCTTGCCCAGCTGCCTGGTACTAAGAAAAATACTCACTTATACAGTCTGGTTCTTATTGTGCTCCTGACCCCGTATCTGTACTCAGAAAAGTGGGCATAGTAGCACGAATGGGGGCATGTGATGCTGGGTGTGGAGCGGAAACCTTCTCTTGCAAATGGTGGGATGTGTCCGACCCCTCATCAACATGGAAACCCTTTGGGTTTTCACGCTGTCTGGCTTCCACAGCCGTGAATCTTTGGCCCATTACTTCTATCTGCTTTTCCAGATCCTGCACTGATTTGAGGAGTGCTTCCCCAAACTGTTTTGCATCGCTATCATCCGCCATTGACCCTCTCTACTCTGCTTCTACCGCAGGCTCCTCCTGTTCTGTGTCAATTACCCGAATGCAATCTCCTTCTCCATAGATGTTCTTCAACCTACGCTCAATATCTCTGTACTTCCTACCTCTTTGGAAAATGTAGGGTTTTTCTTCTGATGACATAGACTACTAGCTCCACAGGCTGAGCCAGATCTATGCTCTGATACCACTGTAATATTCCTTTTCAGGAATATTTGTAAAACACAGTAAACTCTAACCAGAGATGGATTGGGAGGGAATTTACCAGATATTTCACCTCTGAAAAAAGGATGAGATCTAGAGGCTATCTGGCCCTTTCCAGACTCTGTCTAAGAGTGTGAGGAAAACACAACAAGTGGTATAGAAATAAAGATGAAAAGGGAAGAAATAACAGATTGCAGACATACAATAGTGGCACAGTTATTCAAGAAATAAGAGAGCGCTGAGCCATTTTATTAATCTGAAAAATACAGAGGAGTACAATAAGTGATCAAGCATCTAAATTTGCACAAGATCTATTCTCAGAATGCTGCTGTGTTTCAGATCTGTGTTGCATGGGGTAACTGTGACTCAGATCTGCGTTCCAGCTGATGACAACGATGGTGTCGCTGCCCAGATGGGCCCCCCTTGTGGATCTGCGCCTTCCTCCAGTTAATCACACCTCCTCTAGCTGGGATCTGCAATATTAAAATCACCCGCTGATCCAAAACTTCCCTCAACAGACGCGTTGTTATTCCTGCGCTTGATCTCTTACCCACGAACTTTCAAGAATACACCCAGAGCTTCCCAACTACGGACTGTGTCCTTCTGCGCATCCAATGAACGTGTGGATTGTCCACAGGTGCGACGTGGTTAACAAACACACTGATCCTTAACAAATACAACGGATCGTTCTTCCTACACAAATGCTGACGGAACTACCTCACTCGAGCAGGCACTCAAAGTCCCTTGGGGCTGAGGGCGAGATCTCTAAACGAAGACACTCAATGTGCTAAACAGCGATGCAGACAGGCTAAACAACCAGCGTGCTCAGTAGTCACAATGACCAGATTCGAAATACATAAATTCTCCATGATACCCCAATGAAGACATTATCTCCTTAGTATAGCGTTTGGCTGCTCTTGAATCCTTCGGCCGCCTCAACCCATGATACCACGGTAATATTCCTTGCTGCGTGCGCCTCCCCTCCTGATACCATGGTATTACCTCTTTGTTGCGTGCCCAATTCGGCTTCCCTCCATAATTACCACGTGCGTCTTATTCGTGGCCCCTTTTACTCACGTTTTATTCATAATCTAACTACGTTTATTTCTAAGCTAACCACTTAAGGCAAAATTGACAAAAATTGAATATCCCAATTAGCTATTGCTAATTGGGAATATTACACATAGACTAATTTCTCCACAGGCTGAGCCAATTCTATGAGCTTTGATACCACTGTAATATTTCCAATAGGAAATAAACAACAATACAAAGCATCATAAACAAAAACTACAACATATAGAGGCACACATAGGAAACACTGCAAATAAACCAGAACAACTGAGCCATTTTATTAAATTTCTAAAATGAGAAACATATACAAAGTGTGCTCAAAATGATAGCACCTTGGCCTGCTCAAGGCAGGCTGAAATGATCACTCCCTCCTCTATCAGAATCTTTGTTGAAGCTCTGCTCTGCACTGCTCCTCCTCTACTCAGTCCTGCTGGAAAATACTGCTGCTGGCTAGAAAGGGACTGCAATATGGGGCTACTCCACTGCTTGGAAAATTATGAAACTTGGGCATCGACTTCTCCTCCAAACACCTAGAATAACCCGCGAAGGAATTCTAGAAAGGCTAACCCCAAGAATTCACCCTATAGGGATGGCTACGCTGGCATTTATGATGAAAACGCTGAAATAACTCAAGGCAGGCTAAAATGATCACTCCCTCCTCTATTAGAATCTTTGCTCAAGCTCTGCTCTGCGCTCCTCCTCCTCTGCTCATTCCTGTTGGAAAATACTGCTACTTGCTAGAAAGGGACTGCAATATGGGGTTGCTCCACTGCTCGGAAAATTCTAAAACTCGAACATCAGCTTCTCCTCCAAACACCTGGAATAACCCGCGAAGGAATTTTGGAAAGGTTGACCCCGAGAATTCAACCTCTAGGGATGGCTACGTTGGCCTCTATGATGAAAACATTTAAATGAACACCTCCAACTCTCTGAAGTACTCAAATATGGAAGGGATGATCCCCTCGCAATCTCCCAAACTGAAATCTCATGAATTTCTCCTCCCCCGAAGCTACTCTCCTCTATGACTGTGTAATCCCCCTGGAAGACTGCACTACCCTGGAAGTGACTGCGTAATCCAGCAGCTGAAATGATGATGATGCTCTCCAAAAACTGGTGGAATGGCTCCTCTCCTGAGCGGGCACTAGAATTCCCCCGAGGATGAGGTTGGGATCTCCACTCGAAGACACCCTTGTGCTAAACAACACTGCAGACTCAGCTAAACAACTTGATCATGCTATAGTCTTGACAGAGAAAAATAAATAAATAAATAAATTATAAGATGCAAGAATGAATGAGAAAGGTTTCCTTCCTCTCCTTTTATGCTTGTGAACCCCTAAATTCCCTTGGGCCCACCTATGTTGTGTTGTCCCTCTATGCCATGTTTTCCCTTGCTGTGTTGCGCCACCTCTCCCACGCTTCCACTACACTGCCTGGCTCAACGCTGCGACTACGCTGTCCTAAGTGCCTCCTCTCCTACATTGTCACTTGGCCACATGGGCCCCACTTCACCTTTTAATTAATATCCCAGTGACTTTAGGAAATTTATTTTATCCTAATGTTTTATTCATGGGTCCCCTCACCCTTTTATTTCCTGTTAAACTTAAGGAAAACAAAACCTATTCAAAACTGAATATTCAAATTAGCTATATGCTAATTGGGAATATTACAGGTCTAGGAGAATCGGTAGGCTATAAAACATTATTGATCAATTGTTTCTATGTCATTTAATGTTTATTATGCTTTTTGTATCCCCAACGAAACCTCTCTGCATGCTGAAACCTATCCGCAAGAAACTTTCTGCCGAAGCACAAATGTCAACGGAAACCTCTTGCAGACTGAGTGCGGTTTCCACACTCTAGCATAATCAAATTCTTATGCACTGAATACTTTGTTGATCAATTGATTAAAGGTTATGCTCCACGAATAGTAAAAGCTTTGTTTATGGTTATCCTTGTGTAAATAGGCATATGTGTGGAACTGTAGAGGAAAACCATTGTGCGGAGGAAGCTTTCATTTTCTTTACCTCTGCACTTCTCACAATCGCAAACATTCCACATAATTCATGCACATTTTCACTCATAAACAAGTTTTTTAATCACAAAAATTGATTTTGTTCATGTCAACACCTATAAACAATGTTACTCCCCACCACTATGTTATTGAGTATGTTTGGGAGAACGGACGCACAAAAGCGGCAGTGAGCAATCTAACGCAATAAGTTTATTTTTTCAATTGCATAGTCTAGCATAAGAAAAAAAGATAATTATAGTATCAATAATCCACAACATCAAACCGATACCTTAGTCCCAATGTATGTCCTTTAATTAATGGAAAACAAAACTACAGGAAAATACAAGTTATCTCAAAATTCAATTCACCGGCTACACACATGCTCACGCATTTAGAAAACCAAATAAGCACCAAATTAATATTAAATCTAGAAACATGATTTTCATATACTTTCAACATAGCACAAATGCATATGTGGGGAACCTCAGAAAAAATCCATTTATGCACAAAAAATTATCACACACAACCACTTTTGTACAACTTCATCCACACAACCACTTCTGCACTCAACAACGCCCTTTTGTAATTCATTGACATTTGAAACTAATATTAATAAACGTCGGTCTGAGATATTGTGCGAGAGAAGCATTCATTCCAAAATAAATGTTGGGCAAAGCATTTTTTCTCTGCACACATTACCTCTTCATAGTGTAGTACGTTGTGTGCAAAAATCTCTCAAGCTTTCATTGTATACACTTTCCCAATCCGCAAAATCTATATTAACAAAATATGCACTTCTCTTGTGAACAATCTTCTAATATCAAAACACATTACAATTAAAATATCATCCCGCACTTCTCTCATTCCGCACGAATTCTACACATGCATTTGTTCTCGGCATAACCTCTGCACACGCACAACCACCTCTGCATAGCATCTTTCATACAACTGCTTCCGCACTCAGTAACAACCTCAGTCATTGACATTTGAAATTGATATTAAATCGCCACCTGCCACTATTTTGCGTCTGAAGCACGCTACAAAGATAAAGTTTCCATCTAGATATTATTATTATTATTATTTTATTTTATTTTTCGGTCAAAGTCTAGTTTATATTATCATATCAAAATTTACAGCAAAGAACAACATAGTTGTGTTACATTTAGGCAACCCAGAAGGCATGAAGTGCCTAGAAAGACTTGGGTGCTCGCCAAGGCATTCGATGCTCTTGGTTATTGTCCGCACAAAATTACGAAACAACCAAAACAACATTATCATCATGGAGGATGGATATTGAGGACCTGTTCGGGGAGCCTCGAAGATGCGTCCCTGGTTGTGCATATGGTAGTCAATATGGTCCACTTGGGCCTCTAAAGCTCGAAGATGGTTGTGAGAGCGTCACAGAAGATGATGCAGACTCTCCAGAGCTTCAAGGGTCTCATTTTGTAGGTGTTGAATAGAATTAATGTAGGCCACTGGTTCATTACTATATTCATACCTTTGTTGGCGCAAAGTGTCCAGGTTGAGCTGGATATGTTGGAGTTGGGAAGAAATTTATTTAAGGGTAGCGGGAGCCTCAACCTATCCCAGTAACTAAGCCAGAGATACTGCCATGGCCATCGTCGAATGTTGACTCTCAGTGGATTCCAAGTGTGGACTCGAGTCCCCAGATACCTAGCAGTTCTCCATGTCGCGCCCAAAAACTCCGCGAGGAGTCCAACCTCTCTTTCTCGGAATGCACTCGTCTAACACCCCCCCACCCTTTGTTGGGTTGTAACTCCAAGTCACCTCGAACCCAACAGTCCCTAAAACCACCGCATCGTCCCTGCAACCTCGTCCAATTTTATTGTTGAGTACCTCCTGAACGCTGTGGAGGAGAGTCACTATACCGCTACCAGCCGCAATGCCACCCTCAGGTGACAAGCGCTCCCTCCGTTGAGAAATCAACCTCACCACCTTCGGTCGTCTCTCGGTGCAGCGTGCTATTTTCGTTGCCAGGATTCCTCTCGGTGTTCAGATGCCATCCACAGCTGCCCGACTGCTCTTGCACCCACCTCGTCTCCTGTCGGCGAACCTCAAGCCAAAGCTTGAGGGCCAGCGTCTACTCGTCTACGAAAATTGGATCACCAACCTTCGCCATCGCTCGCAAATGCCGAATGAACTGCTTCTCTTCCATTGCATGCTTATTAACAACTGCTTCTGCCATGAGTTCTCCTGCCCCAAGGATCATTACTTCTCGAGTGTGGGAGGTTAATGAGTCGGCGAGCATGTGGCTTGGGGCTGGTTCGACCATAACTGTCTATTGCCCGCTTGTCTCGGTGTTTAGACAACCCCAGCGAGGAATTATTATTATTATTATTACTACTATTATTAAAATTATGTCACAAAAGCTTCATCAAACTTAGACCCTTGATTTATGATTTAATTTGAAAAATGAATATCTACAATAAAAAGGGAAATAATGTCGGTTGTTTTCTTTCAATTCAGTTGTCATTATTATAGCAATTATGGTAATTCAATTGTATTCAGATACAGATCGTGTTAAATTTCTTACTGTCACTTCCCTTGGCTGTATGTCGTCAATATTGCATCGAATGCACTAGGGTGATGAAAAATCTAGATAACACTGTATCTAGACAACGATCTACCTAAGGACGTATGTCCGATAGAACAAAGGTGCAGAAGCAACACTGAGTAATCTAATGCAATACATATATTTTTTCACTTGCACAGTCTAGCATAAGCAAAAAGGATAATTGAATTATTGAAAATGCATAACGAAAAATTAATACATTATCAGCACTTATGCATGTCCTATAAACAAAGCTTCTACTCAGTGAAAAGTGGTTTTTGTACACAACTTTTTACTCAATTGACTACCCATATGTATTGTTTATAACTAAAATATTAGCAATAAAAGCGTATAGTGAAAGTGCGGAGATCCGCACAAAGAGAACTTCCACAAAAGAACCTTAAAAAACAGATATTCAAATATTTGAAATTACGAAGATAAGCATCATTTTCAATTAAAATATTACCAATGATTTTGTATACGTCAATCGCTTACTAAAATAGCTACTCGTTTTGGTGGAGTCTATTCCCAAGCTCGTGTGGAGGAAGTGTGTCCAGATATAGCATGTGTGAAAGAAGTGGTGCATGCGTTGTTGTGTAGAGAAAGCATGGGCTGAGACAAAAATGTGAGTGAAATACGGACCCCACTTAATTAGTTGTAGAGACATGGAGATACACATTATTTATGACTAAAATATTAGCAACAATATCATAAAATTCCAGCGCTTTCTTATGTGTTATTGTGAGTAGAAAATATTCATTGTTTAATACTAAACATTAGCAATAAAAACCTTTAATTCCTAGTACGACGATCCTCATATTGAAAGCTTCCTCCGCACAATGGACTTCCTTTGCACTTTTGCACATATGCCTAGTTTCAAACCTATTCAAAAATACGGATACATGCATTGTTTATAGTTAAAATATTAATACTAAAATATTCGCAATCAAGGCCTTTAATGTGAAGTGCGGACATCCACACAATGAAGGTTTCAATGCTTCCTTCGTACAATGAATCAATTAAATAGCAATAATATGTATTATTTACAACTAAAATATTATCAACAATATAAGCATAAATAATGTTATTGCACATAGAAAATATAAAATATGGAATATGTTTTGATACTAAAATATTAGCAATGAAAGCTTAAAGTGAAGTTCTGCACAATGAAAATGTGAAAGCTTCTTGCGCACAATGAACCTTCTCCGCACTTCCGCACATCCTACAAATAAAACTTCTACTCAATAAAATGTGGTTTTGTATAGAATCACTTAAATAGCAGTAATATGCATTATTTACAATTAAAATATTATAAATAATATAAGCACACACAATATAATTATCTGCACAATAAAAACTTGAAAGCTTCTTCCGCACAATGAACATTCTCCGCACTTTTGTGTGTTCTATAAACAAAGTTTTTTCTCAATGAAATGTGGTTTGACTACGAAAGACGTTATTGACTACAAAAGTAGCCTCCACTCTACGAAAGGCTTTATGCAAAGAGAATAAATTAATTAGCGAAAATATCCATTCAATAATTAACATAGACCCGCTAAAACTCATAGCTTTTTTTTATAATCCATGACGACTCAATCAAATGCTAAATATCGGTCCTTTATTTAAAAGAAATATATATACTTAATTCACCGAATATATATCAAAAATAGTATTTTATAATATCGATAGATACAACATTATCGATCTCTTTGCAACTAGTTGTGATAACGTCATTGCATGTGGATTTATTGAATGGATATTAGTGGTTAATTAGCGGTAGTGTTAGTGGTATTCCCACATCACAACTTAATGGTTTTCATTGTTAAAGCTATCACGCACAACCACTTTCTCACTCAACAACATCTGTCCATCAGTCATTCACATTTGAAATTGATGTTAATAAACATGAGTCTCAGGTATTATGGGAAAGAAGCATTTGTTCTCTGCACACGCTACCTCTGAACAACACAGTCCATTGTGTGCAAAAATATCTCAAGCTTTCATTGTATGCACTTCTGGACTCCGCAAAATCTATTAATAATAAAATAAGCATTGCTCTTGTGCACAATCTACTAATATCAAAACACATTACAATTAAAATATCACCCTACATTCCCCTCATTCCGAACAAATTCTGCGCATCCATTTGTTATCTGCATAACTCCCACACAGGCACAACAACCTCCACACAACTTCTTCCGCACTCAGTAACGCCCTCAGTCATTGACATTTGAAACTGATATTAAATCACCACCTGCCACTAATTTGCGCCTGAAACACGCTACAAAGATAAAGTCACCATCCATATATTATTATTATTATTAAAATCATGTCACAAAATCTTGATAAAACTTAGACTCTTTGATTTATGATTTACACTGAAAAACAAGTATCTGCAATAAATAGGAAAATAACATTGGTTGTTTTCTTTCAATTCAATTGTCATTATTATAGTAATTATTGTAATTCATTCGTATTCAAATACAATTTGCGTTAAATTTCTTATTGTCACTTCCCTTGGTAGTACATCGTCAATATTGCATCGAAGGCATTGGGCGATGAAAAATCTAGATAACAATCTACCTAAGGATGTATGTATGACAGAATGAAGGTGCACAAGCGACAATGAGTAATCTGATGCAATACATTTATTTTTTCACTTGCACATTCTAGCACAAGAAAAAAGGATAACCACAGTATCTAAAATGAGAACAAAAAACTGATAGGTTAGTATGCAAAGCAACATAATGACATATTGACGATCCACACTTTTGCATGTCCTATAAACAAAGCTTTTGCTCAATGAAATGTAGTTTTGTACACAACTTTATGTGCACTTGGCACAACTTTTACTCAATTGACTACTCATATGTATTCTTTATAACTAAAATATTACCAATAATATTAGCAATAAAAGCATCTAGTGTAAAATGTGGAGATCCGCACAAAGAGCACTTCCACATAAGAGCCTAAACAAAGAGATATTCAGAATATTTGAAAATACGAAGATAAGCATCATTTACAATTAAAATATTACCAATAATTTCATACACATCAATCGCTTACTATAATAGCTACTCGCTCTGGTGGAGTCTAGCCCAGAGCGTGTGTGGAGGAAGCGTGTCCAGATATAGTGTGTGCAGAAGAAGTTGTGCAGACATCATTGTATGGAGCAAGCATGGGTTGAGACAGAAATGTGAGCGAAATGCGGAACCCACTTAATTAGCTATAGAGACATGGAGATACACATTATTTATGACTAAAATATTAGCAACAATATTGTAAAATTCCAACGCTTGTTTATGTGTTATTGCAAGTAGAAAATATGCATTGTTTAATAATAAAACATTAGCAGTAAAAGCCTTTAGTGCCTAGTGCAGCAATCCTCACATTAAAAACTTCCTCCGCATAATGAACTTCCTCCGCACTGCTGCACGTCTTCGTGATTTGAAACATATTCAGAAATATGAACACACACATTATTTTTAATTAAAATATTGTCAATAATATAAGAATAAAGTTTTCATTTTTAATACTAAAATATTAGCAATCAAAGCCTTCAATGGAAAGTGCGGATATCCACAAAATGAAGGCTTCAAAGCTTCCTCCATATAATGAATCAATTAAATAGAAATAATATGTATTATTTACAACTAAAATACTATCAATAATATAAGCATAGAAAATCTTATTGCAAATAACAAATATGGAACATGTTTTGATACTAAAATATTAATAATGAAAGGTTTAAATGTGAATTTCCACACAATGAAAACCTAAAATCTTCTTGTGCACTATGAGCCTTCTTCACACTTCTGCACGTCCCACAAACAAATATTTTTCTCAATGAAATGTGGTTTTGTACAGAATAACTTAAATAGCAGTAGTATACATTATTTGTAATTAAAATATTATCAATAATATAAGCATAACATGTCGGAAATACTTGGGGGGGGGGGGGGGGGGGGGTGAATAAATTCCTATTTCTTTTTACAATTGCTTAGATTAATTCATTTAAACATTCTAAACATTAGTTTAAAACATAAGAGACAACATCACATCAAAAAAGTACACAAAATTCTTGTCGTCCAAACAAGCTTTATTACATGTATGATTAGATACACCTTTACCAACTATCAGCTATGCTGGAAGGAAGTACAAAAATCCCAAATTTGAATAGGTTTGCAAATGAACTTTGCAGGAGTCTTGAGTTCCCCTTCCAATCAACTAATCAACCAATCAATGTTGTTGTTGTAGTACATCTCACAACTACCTGTACATTTCACAGTTGCCGCACTTGTTGCTTCACTACTGCACTCATCTGCAACCATTATTGCCTCTGCTATTGCTACATAGACACGATGCTCATATTTATTTCCCTTGCTGCTTGCACCCACTACTTATACCCATGTTGTCTCTACTGCTACACTCACTAATTGTTGCCCATGTTGCAGTTGGAATAATCATCACTCAATATCACTACTGTCAAATCAAGCAACACAATTTGTCATGAATCACTATCATAAGATCATTACTGCAAACATGTCAACAATGACTCATTGTCAATCATCACAACATCATCCTCATCAACATCACTATATTTTCAACATCATCATCATCAAAACATCGTCATTGTCATTGTCATATTCATTCTATCAAATGGAGACTAAAGGTCATTGTGTTGTCATGAAGGTCACTATTGCCCAATGCTTCCAATGATTACTATAGGTATGTATGTTGTTATGTATATCAAATTTCATAAGTCATATTTCATCGTCACACACACACATTACTAACAAGAGATCATTATTATAGATCATCCTCGATGTCACTGTGATTCTTCCTAAGGGCTCATTGTTATAGATCAGGTGATTGAGTTTTTCTAAGCACATCCACCCTACAACAAATTCCACCAACTATCAGATTAGTACTCCTTTACAATTACTTCTATCGAGAGATAGGCCCAAAAAAAATTTGTTGTCGCATCAATGATGGTCACTGCCATATCATAATTTAAGCTTATTTTCATAATATCCTATACCTTATTGACTGATACAGATATGTCAAAGGCTCAAGAAAATTGTCATGAAGACCTTCCAAATTATTGTCATAATCTGTGATGAACTCAATAATGAGTCAATCAATATCTATGAAACTTCTATATTTATCATATACCACATCTATAGGTAACCTATAAATACATCAATATAGTTGCAAAAACATAAATGGTTCAGCATTTGTCGTTGGCTCCAAACACAACACACAGTCACAACCTCATCGATATATGCAATGTTGTGTGTGATGTTCATGATATGATCAACTTGGGTTACTGTCACCAAAAAAAAAAATTGTTTCATATATAATTTTCTTAGGTGTCCAACAGGTACTGGACTGAGGGTTATGTTAATGTTATCAACCTCCAATGTGTCAGTGAATACCCAAGGAAACTATCTATCCACAATTTTCTTTATATCCTTATAAACATTTGATCATAGTTGGAATCATGCTTATGGTTGTTAGTTTTATGTTATCTCTTCATAGGAGGTTTAAAAATTTGAGCCATTGGTCATAAGAAGAAGGGGTCGCATGAAAAGGGATTGTGAAGTTGAACAAGTTCCAACAAAAACATCAAGAGGCAAAACTTTGATCTATTCGGGCGTAAACCTGTTCTGCACTAGATAATTTGGAGAAGTAGGGCATGCCATGTTGCTCCATATCTGTGATTTTTTATTTTTTTAATAATCCCTTATATGGCATGTGAATCTCATGCAAAAGAAATTAAAAGAAAATAGACGAATCCCATATTTGTTCCAAAACCCAAGCGGTTATCCTCTAGATAAAATAATGAGCAAATATATTCGTATCATCCTACTTTGTTTCTCCACACGACCGCAAAATATTACTGGCTTCCTCTCAGATCTTCCCTTCAAATTAGAGGTGATAAAAAAATGAATTCTTGATTGTTGACCAAGATAGAACTTACTCCATTATCAAGTGCAAGTTACTAGGTTCTTGCTAAATCGCCGCAGAGAACCAAGTTATTCAAGATATATACCTACAAAGAACTTTTGTGCCCAAATTACAAACCAACATATTTAAAAAGAACTTAAACGAAAATCAATTCATTATTGTAGGCCGCAGAGTTTCTATCAAAATTGGCATCATATTTGTGTGATTGAGAAAATATGATCACGTGAAAGCCATGTACTGCATAAAAGAACGAAACCATGAACCCAAATAGAATATTGCCTAGCGAATACCCAATAAACAAAGACCTTAGTCTCTGGATACGCAAGACTACCCAGGTTTGCTCCCCGAATATCTTTCAATAGAGTCAAACAGATTTAAACCATTGTGTTCAAACACCCTTATAGAATTTTCCTTCCAGGTTGCTCCTCGGATCAAACCTCAGAGCTAAAGGAAGAATTTCATATTTTCTTCACCATACATTTACCACCCACGTACGTCATTAAATAGTTTTTGGAGGTTAGCGATGGTGCCTTCAAGAGAACTGACATGAAATAAAGCTATTTTTTCCTTTAACTTTATGGAATGACTCACGCTTTTATCTTATTTTTATCAAAAAAATTGGTTTGTTAGCAGTGGCGCCTTCTAGAGAATCATCTTGAAATAAATTAGAAATAAATTTGTCTTGAACCTTTATGGACTGAAAAAAATTGATGCCAAATATTTGGGCCTACTTTGAATAGGAGGGGAACTTAATTTTAGAATATTTGAGCCAAAGCTTAGGGCCCACATCCAAGATTGAACTAATCTTTATGTCCTCCCCTTTTTATAAATTTTATCTTTTGACTTTGGGACCATGAATTGATAAACCCTTCCATTTCTTTTAATAAAGGTTGACACTTTTTATAAACACATCATTTAATTTAATTAATGAGAAAATACCCATATTTACTTAGCCATTTACATGTCATCACCCTTGTGCCACATCACCACATAATCATTTGAACACTACCACATCAATGACCCTTTGGGGTTTTGGACCACTAGGGTTTCATGTTATAACTAGATTTTTTGTTACATCATTAGTACTATGGCCTCATCACATCTGCATCATCATCATGATCCTACTTCTTGACATCCTACACCTCATCCTACACTTTTCACCTTCTCCTTCTTTGATATCAATGACAAAATACTCAAAAATATCCCCCTTTATCATTGATTTCAACACACCTAGCAAGACGAGGTATGTCGCATCATGCATCTCTCTCTCTCTCTTGATCCTTCCAAGTTTCTCTCCCCCTTTGACATCAATGGAAAAGGGCGACTTCCCTTGACAATCTGCCTGATCATGTGGACCTATGATCGAAATATCCCTAATGGACTCCCCCTATCAACATGATTTATTGTTGCATCAACTCATGTGTTGATGCCCCCCCTAAACAATCTACTTCTCCTACAAACCCCCTTGTCTCTATGCATCTACCAATCGTGTGAGAGATCATGGATAAACCAGTTTTCTCTGTCATACCTTGGTGGTCTTATCTTCCTGCTTGGTGAATGACCTTCCTTCCTGATTTTGTGGGGTCCATGTCAAACCGCTTCTACAATATCATGTAAAATTACCAGTTTTGTGACATAGATAGCATTCTTCATTCCTTCCTTCCTACTTCTGCAAGGTCCATATCAAGCCACTTCTACAATTTTGGGCAAAGTGGCCAAGATTATGGCACAAATAGTTCTCTACATCTTATCTCAATAATGGAGCAAATGAGTTCTTGTTCCTGTTGTTATAGGTGTTTAGGACTTTGTCTTGTCTTCCATAAAATTTGCTCCAAGGGATTTGATAAAAAAGTTTGTCGATATTCCTAATATATCCCCTTCAATATCGAGCTCTATGTCCCATAGTTTGAACATGTATAACAATAATTGTTAAATGTACTTGCATACCTAGATGTACGGGGTGAAGATCTATTGAAGGTGTCTCATCTTTAGGAATATCTTTGTTGTTCTCCACTCTTGGATTCCCTATCTTGAGTTGGTGTCCCAAATGCATCATCGTGATTTGAGGCATTAGTCTTCCAACTTTATGTGTTGGTTGATTTATGTAGGAATTTTATTTTGGGCTTCTCTCCATTTTTGAGGTGGGACTTCCTTTCATAAGACTTCTTCTCTTCCTTGACATGTGGTTGCTCTTCATTTTTGGAATAAGGTTTTTCTTCTTGTGGTTTTTCTTCATCATTGGGACGAGGCTTCTCTTCATGTGGTTTATCTTCATCTTCTTTGACATGTGGCTTCTCTTCATCATTGGAATGTAAGGAATCACCAATATATCCAAGACATGTTTTGATAAGTGGCGACCTCTAATAGTTGATAATGTTATCCAAGTCCTGTGAACTTCTCAATTTTTTATTTAGCTTGTCAACTTTTTCTCTCAAGATGACAATTTCCTACTCATGGTTTATGCATTATTCTTCCTTCTGCTTCATCTGATTTTTTAAAACATCCTCCTTTTTTGCTTCTTCAAGTTCCCTTTTTAAGGAGGAGATTTGTAATATTCCCAATTAGCAATGGCTAATTGGAATATTTGATTTTGGTCAATTTTGCCTTATGTAGTTAGATTATGAATAAAAGTGAGTAAAGGGAACACAACTCACTCTAAAATAAGGGGCACTTCCTAGTAGACGCACGTTGTAATCAAGGGGGCCAAATTGAGCACGCAGCAAAGGGAGGTGACGATGGTGGAGGCGGCCTTAGGGTTTGAGAGCGGCCAACGCTATATAAAGATGATAGCCTCCTCATTTTGGGATCATTTGAGTTTATGCATTTTGAAGCTGGTCATTGCGACTTTGAGCACGCTGGCTGTTTAGCCTATTTGCAGCGTTGTTTAGCGCATTGAGTGTCTCCGTTCAGAGATCAAACCCTCAGCCTCGGGAGACTTCGAGTGCTCGCTCGGGTGAGGCATTCCCATCAGCATTTCGCAGGAGGAACGAGTGGCAGCGTTTGTGGAGGAGCAGCGCGTCTATTGATTGCACAGTCCTAAGAGGAGGGCGCAGTCCATATCGGGAAAGCTCCGGTGTGGTATTATTTTGAGGATCGTGGTCAGGAGATTGAGCGCAGGGACAACCCTCATCTATTGGGGACTTTGGTTGAGCGGGGGATCATATTTTGAGGATCTCAATCAGTGACGACGTGACCTTGGGGAGGATAGCACAGATCCTCAAGGGAGGTATCTTCGGGCAGCTGCACGGCCATTTTCCAGCAGTCAAAACGCAGATCAGAAACACAACCATTCCAGCAGCGTTCTGAGAATATTTCTTAACTTTCCTTGTGCAAGTTTAGGTGCCATTACTCAGATCACCTATTGTACTCTCTATATTTCTCAGTATAATAAAATGGCTCAGCATTCTCTTCGCATTTCCTGAGTATCTGTTACATGCCCTATATACATGCTATTGTATGCTTGCATTACTGTTATTTTCCTCCTCTAGCATTCCAGTTTCTGTACCATTTGATGTGTTTACCCCATACTCTTAAACAGAGTTTGGAAAGGGCCAGATAGCATCCAGATCTCACCCTCTTTTCAGAGGTGAAATATATTGTAAACGCCCTCCCAATCCATCTCTGGTTGGAGTTTGCTTGTGTTTTAGAGATATCCATGAAAAGGGATATTGTAGTGGTATCAAAGCATAGATCTGGCTTAGCCTGCGGAGCTAGCTGTCTATGACAGTAGGAGGAAAACCCTACATCTGCCACAGAGGTAGGAAGTACAGAGATCTTGAGCCTAGGTTGGAGAACACCTACGGAGAAGGGGACTGCGTTCGAGTGGTGGATGCAAAACAGGAGGAGCTTGTGGTAGACACAGAGCAGGGAGAGCCAATGGCAGATGATAGTAATGCAAAACAGTTTGGGGAAGCACTCCTCAAATCAGTGCAGGATCTGGAGAGGCAAATAGAGGTGATGGGTCAGAGATTCACTGTTGTGGAGGCTATACAGCGTGAAACCTCAAGGGGTCGCCAGGTTGGTGAGGGGTCGGGCACATACCACCATTTGCAAGAGCGAGTTGCCACTCCGCACCAAGCTTCACATGCCCCCACTCGTTCCACTATGCTAAATTTCCTGGACACAGACACTGAGACATAAGCACAGCAGGAGCCAGAGGCTGGCCATGTAGGTGATTATTTTTCTGAGTACCAGGTGTATGGGCAAGAGTTCAAGGATGCCCTTTTATTCAGAGACTTTGTTCAGCTCTGGCGGGACAACAGACCCCGCGACCATCACAGAGGACATCGACATTATCATGATGGAGATACCCAATGTACAGTGAGAAAATTCTATTTGCCTACGTTTGATGGTTCATCAAAAAGTTCGACAAAGTCTTAGGTGGAGAAGCTGGACATATATTTCCAGCTCAATCAGATGGTAGAGATGGAGGACATCAAGGTGGCCACGCTGCATTTGGATGTTGAGGCTTAGGATTGGTGGTTCCATGGGATGGTTACACTTGGGCATTCCACCGTGACTACCTATGCCGAGTTCACTCGGAGAATGATAGAGAGGTTCGAACAGAAGGAACCGAAGGAGCACTTTGTTGAGCTGACAAGGCTCAAACAGACCGAGAGTCCTGGGAAGTATATTGTAGATTTCCTGAGGATCTCAGTGATGGTGCTAGATCTATCTGTAGCACGGATGATCTATATGTTTGTTGAGGGGTTAGCAGAGCCACTTCGGGGTCTGGTCAGATCCACTAGACCAGCCACACTCCAGGATGCCATTGGCAGAACTCGGGATTTTCAAGATGCTTTACCCTAGACCAGGACACCTTACCCCCAGAGATAGGCTTTATAACCAAAGGGGAAGGATGTGAGGATTCCAACTCTGAAGGGGAATCAGGGTAGGGTACAACTCGATGATTATGCCCGGAAGGAGTTGGAGAAGAAGAGGTTGTGCTTTACCTGTCAGGAGCCGTGGGCACCAGGGCACAAATGTGCTGCTGGCAAAGCACATTTCATTGAGGTCTTCTCCGAGAGTAGCGGGGAAGAGGATGAGTATGAGGATGGGGAGGCAGGAGACAGTCAGACAGAGCAGGATCATTTGCCACCTCCACCTCCAGGAGCAGGAGGTGCAGCTTTTGCACCCATAGGGGGGACCCTTGCAGCATTGCGAGGAGTACACAAGTATTTGACATTGCAGGTTCGAGGGATAGTGTGTGGGCAGCGAGTTTCAGTTCTGGTAGATAGTGGGGCAACCCATAACTTCATTGGTGCACATATGGTTGAGAGGAGAGGCATACCGACAGAGAGCTTCGATGGATTTTCAGTGTTGGTCCTAGGAGATCAGACGATGCAGTGTGCCAGGTATGTTCCAGAGCTGGTTATGAAGATGGGTACCTACACAGTGACCGACCACTTTTTCGTGGTCAACATACCAGATACCAATTTGGTATTGGGTGTACAGTGGCTGATTACTTTGGGGAAAGTCACCACAGATTGGGATGCCTTGGAGATGGAATGGGATGACAAGTAGACCGGGAAGCATGAGAAGATACGTGGGATGCACACTTACCCACCTCAAACTGTTTCAGCTCACCGGATGGAGGCAGACTTCCGGAAGGGAGATATAGAGTGGGAAATTGAGTTGCGGGCATCAAAGGCAGGGGCTACTAGGCAAATAGTTCATCTGGATATACAGGCCATCCTCAACAGGTATGACACGGTATTTGGAGAGCTACCGTCGAGACAACCACCAGATCGGGGGTTTGAGCACACTATTGAGCTAGAGCAGGGCATCCAGGCCATTATTACCACACCCTATAGGCACCCCAAGGCCTATCGGGATGAGATTGAGTGGGCCATCCAGGAATTGTTGGCTCTTGGACATATTCGGCCTAGCACCAATCCTTTTGCTTCTTCGGTGGTCTTGGTGAAGAAAAAGGATGGCACATTGAGAATGTGCATTGATTATAGGGCCCTAAATAAGAAGACCCTGAAGAACAGGTACCCCATACTGCGGATTGACAAGATGATGGATGAGTTGAGAGGAGCCCAGTTCTTCTCAAAGATCGATTTGAGATCCGGGTACCACCAGATTCGTGTGAGGGAACAGGACATTCCCAAGACCGCTTTCAGGTGCCATTATGGCCACTTTGAGTTTTTGGTTATGCCTTTCGGGCTAACCAACGCCCTAGTTAATTTCTAGTCATGCATGAACCATATCTTCCGTAGTCATCTGAGGAAGTTTGTGTTGGTATTTTTCGATGATATATTGATACATAGCAGGACTTGGGAGGAACATCTCCAGCACATAAAGGTAGTAGTGCATATCTTGGAGGAGCAAAAGTTCTATGCTAAGCTCTCCAAGTGTGAGTTTGGGATGACAGATATGTTGTATTTGGGACACATCATAGGAGTGGACGGAGTGAGGGTCCATGAGGAGAAGATCAGGGCCATCAGAGACTGGCCAGAGCCGAGAAACGTGACAGAACTTCGAGGATTTGTTGGCATCTGCACATATTATAGGAAGTTTGTCAAGAGTTTCTCTCAGCTTGCGGTACCCCTTAAAGATTTGACGAAGAAGGGGGCATTTAGTTGGTTGGATACAACGCAGCGGGTCTTTAACAGGCTCAAGGAGGTTATGAGCAACTGTCCAGTGCTTGCGCTGCCAGATTTTACGCAGCCTTTTGTTTTGGAGTGTGATGTGTCGGGAGAAGGGATAGGCGCAGTATTGATGCAGGGAGGCTACCCTATAGCCTATGAGAGCAGGAAGCTCCTTCCTCATGAGCAGTTGTATCCTATATATGACAAGGAGATGTTGGCCATTATGCATGCATTGGAAAAATTCCGGCAGTACTCAGTGGGTAACAGGTTCTGGGTGAGGACTGATCACAACAGCCTTAGGTTCTTTTTGGAGCAGAAACAGCTATAGGAGAGGCAACAGAAGTGGATCAGCAAGATCCAGGCTTATGAATTTGACATTGAATATGTCAAAGGGAAGAATAACGTGGTAGCCGATGCACTTTAACGTAGACCAGCCACGTTGTCTCTGATGAGCATGGATACAGATTGGAAGGCTCGACTCTTGGTGGAGTACTCCAAGGATAGATTTGCCTTTGAGGTTCTGGATGGTCACGTGACAGATGACAGATACAGGGTGATAGATGAGATCATCTACTACAGAGATAGGATCTTCTTGACGGAGGGCTCCCAACTCAAGAAGAAGATACTTCAGGCGTCTCGTGACTTACCATTGTCTGGCCATCAAGGGTTTACCAAAACCTACTGGGCTATCAGAGAGAGGTTCTCATGGAAAGGCCTCAAGGGGGACGTGCTCCGGCATATCAAGGAGTGCGAAGTTTGCCAGAGAAACAAGGGGGAGATGAACCATCCCGCAGGTTTGTTGTTTTCCGTCCTTTGAGGAAATGGGAGAGAATTTTGATGGATTTCACCGCGTGTTGCTCACAGCAGACATGACCATATACACGTCAGCCGTTGTTCTACTGACAAAGCACGCGACATCTTTTCTATTTACATCCACACACTATACAACAACACAAAATATGAGGCATGTTTTAGAGACCTTGTTTGCATGGTCTTCCAAGACTATCGAAGTGATGGTAGCCACTGCTTTATATGATTAAAAGAGATTTTTTCACTGTGGGTATGAGTCAAGACCGAGCACCGCCCATCACTCACGTACAGGGACAAGTGTACGCAGACAGGAAAACAAGTGGTCGGGAGGGTTGGGCCTGCGTAACCAAGGCAAAAGGGCAGAGCGGGTCGAAGTGGTCACATCCGAGAGTACTACTACAACAACAAATATCACATGTCCATCGATATGACACCGTTCTATGCTTTGTATGGGTACCATTATTTATCTTTTGTAGATATTATGTTTGGTGCTAGAAAGGCTCCGAGAGCCAAATATTGGATCCAAGAGAGTCAGAACATTCTCCGCGCTCTCAAAGATAACATGGCTACAACGCATAACCAACAGAAGCGGTATGTCGACAGGGGTTAGATGGTAAGACAATCATCACTGAAATAGAAGGGAGCTGAGAAGCTCAAGCCTCGTTTTTATGGACCATACAGGGTGATACGTAGGGTTGGACAGGTTGCGTATGAGTTGGAGCTGCCCCAAGGCAACAAGATTCATAACATTTTCCATGTATCATGCCTAAAGAAGGCATTGGGGCAGCAGGTGACGATGACAGAGGAGCTTCTGCCTACAGATGATGAAGGGCATTTGATATTATAGCCCGAGGCCATTATTGATACTAGGGACAGGTAGTTGCAGAACAAGACAATGCGGGAGTTCTTGGTGAGGTGGAAGAATTTGCCGGATGAGGATGCTACTTGGGAGAATGAGAAAATCTTGCAGCATCCATCACTACAGTTGCTTGGGGACAAGCAAAATTTTGCCGAGGGAGACTGTAATATTCCCAATTAGCAATGGCTAATTGGAATATTCGATTTTTGTCAATTTTGCCTTATGTAGTTAGATTATCAATAAAAGTGAGTAAAGAGAACACAACTCACTCTAAAATAAGAGGCACTTCCTAGTAGACACACGTTGTAATCAAGGGGGCCAAATTGAGCACCCAACAAAGGGAGGCGACGATGGTGGACGTGGTCTTAGGGTTTGAGAGCGACAAACACTATATAAAGATGATAGCCTCCTCATTTTGGGATCATTCGAGTTTATGCATTTTGAAGCTGGTCATTGCAACTTTAAGCACGCTGGATGTTTAGCCTGTCTGCAGCGCTGTTTAGCACATTGAGTGTCTCCATTCGAAGATCTCACCCTCAGCCCCGGGAGACTTCGAGTGCTCGCTCGGGTGAGGCATTCCCATCAGCATTTCACAGGAGGATCGAGTGGCAGCGTTTGTGGAGGAGCAGCGCGTCTATTGATTGCGCAGTCCTGAGAGGGAGGGCACAATCCATATCGGGAAAGCTCTGGTGTGGTATTCTTTGGAGGATCGTGGTCAGGAGATTGAGCACAGGGACAAACCGTATATATTGGGGAATTTTGTTGAGCGGGGGATCATATTTTGAGGATCTCAGTCAGCGATGGCACGACCCGTTGGGAGGATAGCACAGATCCTCAAGGGAGGTATCTTCGGGCAGCTGCACGGCCATTTTCTAGCAGTCAGAACGCAGATCAGAAACACAGCTATTCCAACAGTGTTTTGAGAATATTTCTTAACTTTCCTTGTGCAAGTTTAGGTGCTATCACTCAGATCACCTATTTTACTCTCTATATTTCTCAGTATAATAAAATGGCTCAACGTTCTCTTCGCATTTCCTGAGTATCTGTTACATGCCCTATATACATGCTATTGTATGCTTGCATTACTGTTATTTTCCTCCTCTAGCATTCCAGTTTCTGTACCATTTGATGTGTTTACCCCATACTCTTAGACAGAGTCTAAAAAGGGCCAGATAGCCTCCAGATCTCACCCTCTTTTCAGAGGTGAAATATCTGGTAAACGCCCTCCCAGTCCATCTCTGGTTGGAGTTTGCTTGTGTTTTAGAGATATCCCCGAAAAGGGATATTACACGATTTGAATTTCTTTGTCCTGCTTGTTCCATTTGTTTTGCTTTTCTTTTCCTTTTTCCTTGAGTTGACTTGTCAAGGTTCTTTCCCTAACATTTACCTCTAGGAGTTTTCTTTTGAGATACTCCACTTCCTTCTTGGCTTCTTCAAGTTCTTTAACCTTTTCAGATGATTGTAGTTTATCGATTTGAGCTCGAAGCCGGATATTGTTAGCAATGGTAAATTGAATATTTTCCTCAATCGTCTTTTTTTTCTTTCAGCGTTTAGGTCTTCATGTTCATTGTGAATAATGACATACAAGGTTTCAGAACTCTCCCAATCTCGTGTTAGTTCCTGAACCTTGTCTTTGAGGGTTTTGATATCTACTTCAGAATCAACAACCATCTTGTCAACTGAATGATATGGATCTGTCCTCAAGTTGTTAATATTCCACTAAAGTATTGGTTCTAATACCAATTGTTGGAAACACTGAGAAGGGGGGGGGGGTGAATCAATATTTCCTATTTCTTTTTACAATTGGTTAGATTAATTCACTTAAAAATTTAGAGCATTAGTTTAGAACACAAGTGACAACATCACATCAAGAAAGTACATATAATTATTGTCATCCAAATAAGATTTATTACATGTATGATTACATACACATTTACCAGCTATGCTAGAAGGAAGTATGAAACTCCCAAATCTTAAGAGGTTTGCAAATCAATTATGCATGAGTCTTCAATTTCCTTTACAATCAACTAATGAACCAATCAGTGTTGTTGTTGTTGCAGTACATCTTACAATTTCTTGTATATTTCATTGTTGCCACACTTACTTCTTCACTATTACACTCATCTACAACCACTATTACCTTAATAATCAATCAATAAATATCTAAGCAAATTTTATATTCAACATATACCAAATCTACAGGAAACCTATTAATACATCAATCTAGTAGCAACAACATTCATCAATGGTTGGGCAATTTGTCGTTGGCTCCAAACACAACAAACAATCACAACCTCATCGATATATGCATTGTTGTGTGTGATGTTCAGGATCTAATCAACTTGGGTTACTCTCACTAACAAACATTTTTTTAGGATATATAATTGTCTTAGGTATCGAACATGTATAGGACCAAGGGTTGTGATATCAACCACCAGTGTCATAGTCAATACATATGGAATCTATCTATCCACAATTTTTTGTGTATCCTAATAGACATTCAACCATAGTTGGAATCATACTTATTGTTGTTAGTTGTATGTTATCTCTTCACATGAGGTTCAACAATTTGAGCCATTGGCCATAAGAAGAAATGGCTACATGAAAAGGGATTGTGAAGTTGAACAAGTTCTAACAAAAACGTAAAGAGGCATATATTTGTCTAGTCAAAGCCTTTGTTTACTGCTTCAGGTCAACAATCCTTCTGCAAAAAAATGATGACAACCCTTAATGAGACCTCCATGGCCCTTCAAATTTACACGACGATCTTCAAAGCCTTGAATAAAATGGTACCCTTTTCAATTTGATCAAATGTGTCACAACCTTATAATACTAGTTCCATCCAAATTCATTTATGGATGTTTATCAAGCCTTAATTGGGTTGTGAAATTCTTCCTTAATGAAACTAGAAAGGATCAAAATGGTATGTACCAGTTGGAAGGGTTTTCAAGCTGAACTTTGGTGTGAATTCAGTCTTTGGAATATCCCACCGAACACCCATAAACCATAAGCCATCACCCAAGATAAAATATAAATTTGATCAATAATTTGGAGAACTAGGGCATGAGATGTTGCTCCAGGTCTGCGATTTTTTATTTTAAATAATCCCTTCTACAACATGTGAATCTCCTGCAAAATAAACTTAAAAGAAAACAGACGAATCCCATGTTTAGTCCACAACCCAAGAATTTTCCTCTAGATAAAATAATGAGAAAATATCTTTATATCATGCTACTTCGTTTCTCCACACGACCACAGAAGATTAATGGTTTCATCTTAGATTTGTCCTTCAGATTAGATGTTATCAAAACTTGAATTCTTGATCTTGAAGATGTAGGCCTGCAAAGAACTTTTGTGCCCAAATTACAAACTAACACATTTAAAAAGAACTCAAGAAAAAATCAAATAATTAGTATAGGCCACACAGTTTTTGTCAAAAAGACATTGTATTTGTGTGATTGAGAATATATGATCAAGTGAAAGCCCTGTCTTGCATAAAAGAACAAAACCCTGAACCCAAATAGAATATTTCCTAGAGAATACCCAATAAACGAAGACCTTCTTCTCCAGATACACAAGATTGCCGAGGTTTTATTCTTGGATATCTTTCAATAGAGTCAAACATATTTAAACCATTACATTCAATCACCCTTTTATAAATTTTCTTCTAGGTTGTTCCTCACATCAAACCTATGAGTCGAAGGAAGAATTTTAGATTTTCTTCTCTATACATTTACCATCGGCGTACATCAATAAATAGTTGTTGGAGGCTAGCGGTGGTGCCTCCTAGAAAATCGACATGAAATAAAATTTATTTTTCCTTTAACCTTTATGGACTGACTTGCACTTTTATTTGATATTTATCAAGCAAATTTCTAGCAGTGCTGCCTTCTAGAGAATTGTCTTGAAATAAATTAGAATTTAATTTTGTCTTGAACCTTTATGGACTGGAAAATTTTGATGCCAAATATTTGGGCCTACTTTGAATAGGAGGGGAACATAATTTTAGAATATTTGTGCCAAAGCTTAGGGCTCACGTCCAAGATTAAACTAGTCTTTATGTCCTCAAAAAAAAAAAAAGATTAGCCTTTTGACTTTGGGACCATGAATTGATAAAACCTTCCATTATTTTTATTAAATGTTGATATCTTTTATAAACACATCATTTAAGTTAATTAATGACAAAAAACCCATCTTTACATGGCCATTGCCATGTCATCATACTTGGTGCCACATCATCACATAATCAATTGAACGTTGCCACATTAGCAACCCTTTGGGGTTTTGGACGACTATGATTTCATCTTACACCTAGAGTTTTTTTAAAATCATTACTACTAGGGCTTCATTGCATTTGCATCATCATTCTGCACCTCATCCTTATTTGGCGTTAATGACAACATACTCAACATAAACAATGCTATTATCCGCACAATGAAAACTTGAAAGCTTCTTCCGCACAATGAACATTCTTCACACTTTTGCACATTCTATAAACAAAGATTTTGCCTAATAAAATGTGGTTTTATACACAACTTTGTGTGCACTCCGCACAACTTTTACTCAATTGACTACTTATATGCATTATTTATAACTAAAACATTGCCAATAATACTAGCAATAAAAATATTTAGTGCAAAGTGCGAAGAACGACACTTCTGCACAAGAGCCTAAAGATAAGCATTATTTACAATTAAAATATTACCAATAATTTATATACATCAACCGCTTACTACAATATTAACAATAAAAGCCTTGAATGCAAGCGTATTTATCAATTAATAACAATTTCCAATGTCAATGGCTAACCAAATATGGGAGTAGCTACGAATATATTCAAAAATATTTGGAAATAAGAAGATAAAAATTATTTACACTTAAAATATCACTAATAATATTGTATATGTTAATCGCTTACTGAAATATTAGCAATAAAATCCTATAATTCCAACGTATTTATTAATTAATAATACGGTTGACCGAAAGGCATTATTGACTACGAAAGTAGCCTCCACTCTATGAAAAAATTTATGCAAAGAGAATTAGTTAATTAGAAAAAGTATCCATTCAATAATTAACATAGACTAGCCGAACCTCATAGCTTTTTCTCTAATCCAGGACGACTCAATCGAATGCTAAATACTGATTCTTTAAAAGAAATATATATACTTGAATTCATGGAATAAATATCAAAAAGATTACTTTAAACTATTGATAGATACAACCTTATCAATATGTTTGTAACTAGTCGTGATAACATCATTACATGTGGATTTATTGAATGGATATTAGTAGTTAATTAGTGGTAGTATTAGCGGTATTCCCGAATCAGAACATAATGGTTTTCATCGTTAAAGCTATCACACACAACCACTTCCGCACAAACACTTCCACACTCAACAATGACCTTCCATCAGTCATTGACATTTGAAACTAATATTAATAAATGTGGGTCCCAAATATCGTGGGCAAGAAGCATTTGTTTTGAAATAAACATTGGATAAAGCATTGTTGTGTTAGTGTGTTTGGTGCACACATGTACGAAATCACACCAAATTAAGGGGTGTGGTTTACCCACTTAAGTTATTGGCCACAGGCAAAAAAATAAGTGGAGTCAAGCAAGTTAGTGGAACAAGCTAGAATCATAAACATACTAGATAGAGAAATAGCATGCATATATAAACTAAAACTAAACTAAAACTAAAACAAATAAACAAAAGCTCTGAATAGAGTCAAACAGCTGCATTAATCCAAACGGTGGCTCTTCGGCCCCTCTTATTGAGTGCTGGTAGGAAATGAGGATGAAAATTTAACCCTCTTGCCAAAGGGCCCTTAGAACATGGGTTCTAAGTTTTGATGCAAGGATGTTTTTACTTCCAAGCTTGCCTCGGTGCAAAGTCTCCCTCTCTCTATTGTGGTGGACTGAACTTGTTGGATGGCCAACAATTAAGTCCCCTCTATCTTCAGCTCTGGATCACACACTACTGGTATTGCTTGGGCAATTCTGGCCAACATAACAATGTGCTCTCAAGTTCTTCATCTCTTGGTGGCCTTATATAGGAGAATTCAAATGCTCCTTCCCTCTCTTGGTAAATTGTGGATGGTGACCTAAGAGAGGGGGATGATTCCATTGTGTGCTCCCTTGATGTCTAAGGAGGCTTTGGTGGTCGTCCTTAGGCGGCTTCAAGTGTGAAATAATTGTCCTGGAGTGTGCTTTTTGTGGTCCCGGAAAGTGACTTTCGCCACTCCCAGGATTGCACGCATTTCGGGTCAAAAGGTGCACAAAGGTGCTCTTATCGAAGGATTATGCACGCAAAAGAATTTATGACTTGATCAAATTTGATTTTTCCTCAGACCTTATAGATTTTTAAATACTTTCTAGATTCTCTAATGTCTTTCAGCCTTGTAAATCCTTCTGCTTGACATTAATTAATGCCGTCTTCTGCTTGACATTAATTAATGCCGTCTTCTGCTTGACATTAATTAAAATATTGTTCATTCCGCACAAATTCCACACATGCATTTGTTCTCCAAATAACCTCCGCACACACACAACCACCTCCGCACAACTACTTCTGCACTCAATAATTCCCTTACTCATTGACATTCGAAACTGATATTAAATCACCACATGCCATGATTTTGCGTCTGAAACGTGCTACAAAGATAAATCTGCCATCCAAATATTATTATTATTATTAAAATTATGTCATAAAAGCTTCATAAAACTTCCTTTAATTTATGATTTACGTCGAAAAAGAGTATCCACTATAACTAGGGAAATAATGTGAGTTGTTTTCTTTCAATTCAATTGTCATTATTATAGATATTATGGTAATTCATTCGTATTCGGATACAAATTGTGTTAAATTTATTACTGTCACTTCCCTTGGTTGTATTTCGTCAATATTGCATCAAAGGAATTGGGGCAATGAAAAATCTAAACAACAATGTATCTATATAGCGATCTATCTAAGGACATATGTTCAACAGGACAAAGACGTCTAGTATAAGCAAAAAGGATAATCGCATTATTGAAAATGTAGAACGACAATCGATATGTTAGTACGCAAAGCAACAAAATGACAGATTGCCAATTTTCACTTCTGCATGTCCTATAAACAACCAAGGGTAGTGACAATAAGAAATTTAACACAATTCGTATCCTATATACTTGAATTCACATAATAGATATCGAAAAAGCATATTTTATAATATCGATAGATACGACCCTATCGATATATTTGCAACTAGTTGTGATAACGTCATTGCATGTGGATTTACTGAATGGATATTAGTGGTTAATTAGCAGTAGTATTAGTGGTATTCCTGAATCACAGCTTAATGGTTTTCATCGTTATCTAGATACATTGTTCTCTAGTCTATATTTAATCATTCCAATGCTTTCGATGCAATATTAATGGTGTACAACCAACGAAAGTGATAGTAAGCAATCTGAAGAAAACTGTATTTGAATATGAAACAATAACCATAATTGGAAGAAAAAAAATCTTGAAGTTTGACAGGTGTAACCCCTCGCTAAGCTACTCTCTCCCCCCCAAAAAAAAGAGAAGAAGAAGAAGAAGCGTGGAAATGGCCACGACTTATTGTGTATAAAAATGATATAACCGAAAAGCCTTGCACCGATAGAAATTGATATAATTTTCAGATTTGGCACATGTATGCTTTCTTTTTCCAGTTGAATTAAAAAAAATCTCACGCACTTCATACACATAAGTGTGTCGATGTGGATCTGAAAATACTAATGATAAATCCAATGTAATAATCGTCTATCGAAAATGGCAAATCCTGTGAATATGCCATTCACACCACGAATAGATAAAGCCACGCTATTAATACAGAGAAAATTTAAAGGAATTGCTACAAAAAACAAGAGCTTATATTTTCGAATCACACCACGTGCTGAAGAGAAGTGTTACGATTACCAAAAATCCCTACTCGATCATAATGTTCCCTTCCACCAATATGGGCAAGTGATGCACTGCCAACACACCATAAAATTTATTGTTATTATTTAAAATGAAAATTATAGTGATGTTTCTTCTTAAAGTCATTATTGCAATAGATAAATGTTGCTTATTTAAAAGAAAATAGTAATGTTTCTTATTTAATGTTTGTTAGACATTCTATATTCCCATTGAAACCTTTGCGCACACTGAAATCTATCAATAGGAAACTTTTCGCCTAAGCACAAACGTCAACGAACACCACTTGTAGATCATGTTTGGTTTCCCCATTCTAGCAAAATCAACTTCTTCTGCAATAAAGGATTCCCTGATCAATTGATTAAAGGTTGTGCTCTTTGCATAGTGAACGCTTTGTTTATGGCTATCTGTGTGAATATGCATATGTGCCAAACTGTAGAGGAAATCCATTCCGAAGGAAAGTTTCAAGATTTCATCGTACGAACCTTCACACTCCGCACAATAACATATCTTCTACATAATTCATGCACGCAGCTTGCACTCATAAAAAAAAATTTTAATTACATACTTTACAAAAAACACTCTTGTTCATGTTAACAACTATAAACAATGTTGGTCCCCACTTTAGCTCACTTTAGGAGGAATTGTATAAGTGTGACGAAAACTCCGTAAATTGAAATTTGTACAAAGCACAAAAACTGAATCGAACCTTTTATTATAAAAAATGCAAACTGGAAAACGCCTGCATTCTCGAGCACATTACCCACCCTCCGCATAGTAAAAACTTCACAAAAGGAAACATAGTAATACTAATTCTAAATTTGTTCATAGTTAAATTAATTACGTGTCGAGGACATTAATTTCATTTTACACCTTTGTTTTCTCGCCCATACACCATCCTCCACACGTCCTTCGAACAATCAACATTTACATTATGCGAACTCAAACCCGACATTAATGACAAAGACAAAATCTTAAAATCAAGGAAAGTTAAATCGATGATATCTTTACATTGCTAGAGTGATTTTGTAAACACAGAGTCAAATATTAGAACCGTAATTCACCAAGTTTATTAGCGAGTGTAATACAAATTGAATTTTATGGAACGTGATTTTGGAGCTGCAGAGCAAGAGCTCAATACTTCTTTAGCTATAATAGCCAGTGCTATGGAATTTTCCATCGATATGGTCTCAAAGCATGCTGAAGTGATTCAATCTGAAGCACTGGTCATAAAAATTCGCACAATTCATGCACATTTGCACTCATAAACAAGTTTTTTAATAAAAAAATTTACAAAAAATACTTTTGTTCATGTCGACGCTTATAAATAATGTTGGTATCCACTACTACGTTATTAGCTCACTTCAAGTGTGAACACTAGTGAGTTTTCCGCACACCCACATAATTGACTTCTTTTGTGCTAAAGACTTTGTTAATTAACTCATTAAAGGTCATGTTGTTATAATGAAAGCTTTCCACTTCCATAATATTTTTATTTCCGCACAGTTCTTCAACATTATTATTATTATTATATATTATTGGTAATATTTTGACTCTAACTATTGCTAAATAATTTACTGTGCAGCGGAAATTCTGCAAAATGAAATCTGTCCAAATCACTAAAACCGAATCAAATCATTTATTGTAGAAAACAAAAATTGGAAAACGTCCCCATTCTCATGCACATTACCCATCCTCCACATAGTAAAATCTCCACACAAGGAAATATTCACAAAAGGAAATGTAGTAATACTAATTCAAAATTTGTTCATAGTTAAATTAATTACGCGTTGATGACATAAATTTCCTTTGGCACCCTCGTTTTCTCACCCATATGCCATCCTCCACATGTCCTCCAGACAATGAACATTTACATTGTGCGGACTAAAACTTGGCATTAACGATAAAGATAAAGGATTTAAATAAAGGAAAATTAGATTAATGATAATATTTGCATTGCTAGAGTGACTCTGCAAACATAGAGTCCGATATTAGAATCGTAATTTGCCAAGTTTATTAGCGAGTGTAATACAAATTTAAGTTTATGGAGCAGGATTCTAGAACTACAGGGTAAATTCTTAGTACTTCTTTAGCTATGATAGTTAGTGCTCTAGAAGTTCTCGTCAATTTGATCTCAAACCATGCTGAAATGATTCAATCTCAATCATGGGTCCATTTTGAACTTCTAAAACAGAAAATGGCAATACTGGACTTAAAGATGGAGCAACTGCATTGGAAAACAAAACGTTGAGTTTTCTTCTGCATAATTTGGCTCACATAAACATTAATGTTGAGGAATGTGCTAATGAAATATATGATAATATCATGGCCATTGACCAAGATTCCTCCCCTTCTAAGCTTGAGCCAATCCACGTCACTTCTAATATCGAGGATATGCAGTAATTTAGATTTTTTTTGTTTTTTTGCTGATAAAGAAAATCAGTTTAAAACACTTGTCCTTCTTCGAGTTTTTGAACATTAGAACAACGAATTTTGGTTGAATTTGAAAATAAGAAAATTAATTTCCATGCATGATGTTATCACTCATAAAATTGTGAAACATTACTTGATATGGTCATACAGTTCATTTATCAAAAGGATAAGGTTTCCTTAAGCCTTTCAAGTTAGTGTAGGAAAATTTCATTTTTTACATATTTAACCTATCCTAAGGTTCAAGGCCACCTCCATTTAGGTCATATCATGTCCCATCAGTCATCATATGGTGTCAGTTTCCATTCCCTAAGAATTTAAATTCAAATAGGGCGCTTAAGTAAGTTTTTCAACTTTTCGTAGCATTTTATACAACAAAATAACAATTTTCGCTATGAAACTGCCTAATAGTTTCATAGTGAAATTGTCAAAAGATAAACTAGCTACGCTACGAAAACATGTTTTCTTACATGTCTTGTCAAATTCGATATGAAATGTCAGTTCATGATTGGAGTAATTAGGGTGGAGGTCATTCGAGTCTATTATGGTTAATTCAAAGGTACAAAGTCGTGTTTGAGGTCATCATTACGCTTTTTAGCATGCATGTGTCATGATTAATGCATGAGCTGTCATTTAAACCATAAAACCTTACCCAATTAGTCTTTTTATCATACTCCGCTTTATCTTTGCATGTAATCAGATTTCTGGAGAGTTGCTTCATCGAGCCAAGCAGGTTTCTAGAAAAATTAAACTTTGCAGGTATCATCAAGCAAGCAAGGCTGAGAATATATAAAGCACCCATGGCTGCAAGGAAGAAAACAAACAAAGGTGTTCATTGCCATAGGTATGAGCCCATGGACATGAATTTTCTCAATGAAGACCCAACTGCGATGGAGGTTTTCAAAAGAACAGGTTGCTTGCAATTCTGTCAAAAGTTGCAGGGTTGTCATCTACAGGTTTCCAAAGATTTTACTAACAGTTTCACAGGAACATCTTCAAAAGTGGGAATGTTGAACCTTACAGAGACACCAATAAACATTTCAACAGCAACAGGAATCCCTAGAGGAGGGGAACAATGGTTTAAAGGCATAAAGTTCACAATGCAGGATTGCAAAGAGTTCATCAAACCAGAGCATAGTGAAATTGATCTAACAAATGCTATCCCTAGGAGTTTCATGAAGGACAACTATTCAAATCTGCTAATGATCATTCAGAATTATTTTACCTGTGAAGGAAGGTTTCACATGGTCTACTCCTACCACCTTAGGCTTCTTCTGCATTTTGTGGGTAAGAGGTCACTTGACTTGCCATTTTATTTATACAGAAGTCTAGGTAAAATGTCAGATAAGGTTCAAATTAAAACAGAAGGAAAGTAAACTTCTCTTTTTCATCATGGTTTGATTAAGTTGTTGTTGTTAGAGGAGTTGAAGAGACTAGACAGAGATTGGACTTCCTTTTTTTTCATTAGTGATTTTGAAATTGATGGTGTCACTCCTAAGAGAGCCTCTGAACCTAGAAATATTCCATCACCAACAGTGGCAGAGGAAGTTGAAGAAGGGAATAGATCATCTCCATTAGAACCAGTGAGCATGGAGACAGAGCCTTTGCATAAGATTGACACACCTAAAACATCACCTGCAAAACATAAGCAAACAGTCAGCAAACAAGGTAGCAAGAGAGTTACTAGGAGCCAAACAATGGCTAAAGGAAACTTAGAGGACATCTTGCATGAAATTGACATTGAAGAATCACCCATTGTGCAAGCTGAAGATATTCAAGATGGAGGAAGAAAATTGAAGAAAGGTAAGACATCTAAAAAATTAGAGTTTGCAGGAAGGTTATGGAAAGTAGCAAAGAGACTGAGAAGATCAATGAAACTGCCCAGCTACCAAGCATCATAGATATATCTTCACCTACAAAAGAAGAATTGATTATCAAACAAAGAGAAAGGGTAAAGAGAAAATCATTGAAAAATCAGAAATTGAAACCCTTAAGGAGCAGTTGAAGGAGGCAGGTAAGGAGATATCAGTCTTGAAGCAAGAAGTAAAGAAGCATAGAGCTGAGAAGGTTCAGTTTGAACAAATGAGGAAAATCTGGGAAGATCAAGTCACAAGTGTCTCAAAGAACTTGGACAATACAGAAAGGTTGATAAAGTGGACTCAGCCACTAAGGGGAGAAGTCAAACACATCAAAAATATAAACCTGCACTTGCAATCCAAGAACAGGGCAGTAAAAGACAAAGTGAAAGACATTCAAGAGCAATTGGATCTGATTCATGAGGAGTTGGAAAAGAAAGTATTGAAAATGACTGTGGTAGAAGAGCCCATTAGTCAACTGATTGTAAATGAGGAGGAAACACCACAAGAGTAATAATTTGAGATGGAATATGCCTTAGGATGTTCATAACATGTAGAGAACCCAAATTTTTCAGCTGGAGGTCGGTTTTTGAAGATAATTTTGAAAGGAGAAATTTCTAGTTTTTTGCACAGTTTCGTAGTGTACCTTAGGCTTGAAGCCAGAAATACGCTACGAAAAAACCTGTAGGTGATTTTTTTCATTTAAATTTAGTTTTGGTATATTTTAAGGAGAGGGATCCATGGTTTTAAGGTTTCATGACATGATGAAGATGATGGAACAACAAAGAAGTGAAAAAGATGGATGGAAAAGCCACTTTTCCAACGCTACTAAAACTCGCTACGAAACTGTCCTGTTTTCGTAGCGAGCAATTGTTGAAGGATTTTGAGCATCTTAAAAGCAATTTTTGCCAGCTGGATACCTCCATCATGTCAGTGGATCTTATTAGCGATTATTTATGACTCAAAGGGAGTGTCATGCAGCCAGGTCATCAGTCAAAAAAACGTTGAAGATGAAGGTCATCCATTCCTAAAAAGCAGGGATATGTTCCATAGATCTAGGGGTGCTATAAATATGTAAAGTGGTGGTGAAATTGGTCATGTGTCCTTCGAGAATGTGACATTCATTATGTAACCATCGTGTAATTGTTTCACAAGTAGGATAGAGGAATGTAATAAATAGGAGATAGAGTCCTATTAGGAGTTTGTTCCTTCAAAGGTAGCTATCAGTTTTCTGTTTTAAGTTATTTATTTCAGTTATGAAAGGTGTCATAGTATAATTTGAGGATCTAGCCACCAGGCAGATCATCCATATTGTAAATAATGTCTATTTATAGACAAAACATCGAAGAAGCAAGGGGTTGGAGAACATTTGCACCAAATTGCTGCTTGTATGTGTTTGACCATTATCAGTAATACAAAGTGACATTCTACTTCTAGACCTGAGATTCTCATGAGATTTTTGATGTCTTATTAATCGGTATCTTTATGTTTAATCACTTGCAGTAGATTTAATCTCTAATTACTCAGAATTCATAATATTATGCTCTGATTTCCTTTAGTGGTGAAATGATTTTGTTTTCCTATATTGTGTGTGTGAGTTGCCTCTGTTAAAAACCTCTATCTGCCTCAGCTTCCATGTGAAGAACCACTGTCACTAAAAATACTGATTTTTGACTCCATAAGCCCAATGGTAGAAAGCATGCATTTTTCAATCTACAATAATACAAAACAAGTTACAATTTCTATGGAGTTAGCCATCTAGTAATATCCTTATTCAAAATCACAAAGCCCCATTGAGAGAGCCCTCTCAAACTGAAGAGGCTAATCTTCAGTTAGTATTGGTTTGAAATAGTTACACTGAGTTGTTTGATGAGCAGCCAATCAAGATCAATTTGGTTATAACACATGACATTTACCTATATTGCTCTTTTTAATTCGTTGCCTATACCCTACGTCAAAGTAAATCGTTATTGGTTTAGCTATTGTTTTTCTCATAGTGACTTAATTTCAAAATATATTTGTAACTTAACCTGCACAATTGCATATTTTCCTTTCCGGCTAACATAATTCAAAAAATAAACATACATTCCCCATCTTCCGCATAGTCAAAGCTCCTCACAATGAAACATAATAATAATAGTTTAACATTATGCATAACTTGTTCTCCGAAAATACCCCAACGTGCGCACAGTAAAAGCTATGCATAACGAAATATAATAGTTTTCCTCGTTCCCAATATAAAAATCTCACCACACTAAAAGATCCGTACAATGAAACACGATAATTTTAATTTGTAATCATGAAGATTAAAATATTTTAGCTCATTTTTCCTAACAAGGAAATACACAACACTTTAAACTTCAATATTTTAGCTTATTATTAGAAAAAGGAAGGAATTTTACAACATGGTTTGAGAACACCATCTTTATTTTTTTTCCAAGGAAAAAGAAAACTCTTTATTAAGGAAATAAAAAGTTACAATGCACATGCATTAAAGCATTCATAAGTGACTAAAACTTCCATACTAGAACGTAGAATCAGGTAGGTTTAACTAATGTGCTCAAGAAGCCAATGTCCATGAGAAACCAAGAGAATATTACAAAAAATATAATAAGAACAAGCCTCTCCAGGAAGGAGAAAACAAGCAAAAACGAAATCATGTCCCAAAAAAGGCACACAACAAGACCATCCAAAACAGGGACAAAACCTGTATCATGTTACCAACTGCCCTCGGGAAGCTATACATATATACAAAAAAACCATCAGCATGCGAGAATTTGCCTAGTAGTGTATCCATCCATAATAGAAAAAACCAAAACGGAATGGTCTTCAGCACAAAACCCAGAGGAGTATAGAATTTAAATGTTGAAGGGTCTATTATCCGACACATGGAATCTGTCACCATCGGTTTCCCTTACACACCAACTGTCCATATCCTGCTGAATATCCTCCTTAGATAGGAGGTCTGCAGAAGTCTTCAGTTCCCTGTAGACATGGCACATAGATATAAAATCAAATGACATTTTTAAAAGTAGTATTTCTTCTATGATAGTGATTAAAACATGATTCAAAAATCTATGTGACTCATTGAACCAATTTATAACATTCTTGGAGTCCCCAAAAATTTGGACCTTGACAATATCCAAGTGAATAAGCTAGCAAAGGAGCAATTTTAGAGGAATTAACTCAACCATGTTGTTTGTCCTAGGGCCTATACTCACAGAGGCCCTAAGAAATTTTATTTTATTTTATTATATATATATATATATATATATATATATATATATATATATATATATATATATATATATATATATATATATATATATATATATATATATATATATATATATATATATATTTAAATGTATCATCAGACCTAAACCATAACGATTGTGAGCATCTGAAGCCCCGTCAAAATATGCCCAGGGAATATCCAGATTAATCTGTTTAGGAGTGATGATGTGAGGTTTCGAAGTGATTATAGTTTTGGGAATAAGTTCATAAATCGAAACACATTCAATCGCTATCATGTTTGGGATGGAAATCACTTCTTTGAATATGCCTTTGTTCCTCGCAAGCCATAAACCGCAGGTAATGATCAGAGGAATATTTTTGAAATTGACATCAATGACCTCAGTAAACCAGTTAGTCTAGGTATCCACCATAGACATACCATACCATTTAGTCCTAATATTTAGTAGGGAAAGGGTGTTTTCCCAAACTTTGATGGCAAAACCGCAGTTTAGCAAAAATGTGATTTATTGACTCCTCCGAAGAATTACAGTTGATGCAACAACTAGGACCATGTTTCATCCGTTTTTGCAGATTGCCCAAAGTTGGGAATTTGTTTTTTAAGGAACACCAGAATAAGAGTCTGGACTTGGAGGGACTGTTTAAATTCCACAACATCTTATGCCACCACACCTGAGGGCCCCTACCACTATTCTCCATCAAACATCTATATCCAAATTTTGGTGCATAAAAACCATTTGGAGCAAAAAACTAGCGAAGGGAGTCTGGTCTATCAAAAATTATAACATTTTTACACCTCTTTTCCTGGATATAATTCATCCAAAACTGCCCCACTGAGGTTCCAGTTGTAGATCATCCCCCATTTTCCACCCTTGGGACCAAAAAGGTGTGGTCTCGGGTTTTGAAATTTGAGACAAATAATAAAGCCATTTTGAATGAAGGGACTCTATCAGTCAATGGGGGAGAGCAAAAGATTCAATACATCCCACCCATGGGTCACTTCCAAGGGAAAGCTTCTCCCAATTACCCACTTTCTAAGCCAGTCCATATTCCACCAAAACTGAAATAAAGTATAATGGCTTTCCAAATCACCGAAACATTTGATATTTCCTTTACTGGGTTACAGATCCATTCCTCCAAAGGAGTGGGATCTATATATTTACGCCTTACCATTTCAGTCCAAAGATTATCTTCTGATATGATCCTCCGACCTTATTTAGTAGCTCAAAGATTTTGCAAAATTTTGGAACTCTTTTATCCCCCATCCTCCCTTCTCCTTCGAACAAGATATTTTATCCCAAGCAACCCACAAAATCACCTGCTCCTCCTTATCCCCATCCCAAAGGAAGCATCTGCAGAGTTTCCTTACTTTATACAGAACACCCTTAGGGACCCAAGTGAGAGACATCCAGTAAACAAGAATAGCAACAAGGAATGATTTCATAAGGACCAATCTCCCTGCCCTCGATAGCCATTTGTAGCTCCAATCATTTTTTCTCTTCTCTATTTTTATCAGCAGCCAATGCTAGTCTTACTTTTTATAAGAATATGATTTTATGTAATAGCCCAATTATTTTAGGTTATCCCCCATCAGATACACCTTAAAGGGCAGCAACACCACAATTATTTCAATATACCCTGCCGACAAACCCTCATATGCAATAGATGGCTTTTGAGCATTAATAACCATCCCTGTAGCTTTGAGGAATAAATCCAATGAATATTTCAACTGAAGAACCTCCTCCCTGAAGCCATTGCAGAAAAGGAGTATGTCATCCAAAAAGAGAAAATGTGAGATAAATAGATTTGTAGCCACTTTGACACCTTTTAGGTCACCATTCCTCTTATCCAAAAGTAGGAGTTGACTTAGCCCTTCAGCAACAAGTAAAAACAAAAGAGGTGAGAGAGGGAAACCTTGTCTGAGCCCTCTCTGGCTAGTGAAAAAGGGAGAGGCGGCCCCATTTATAAGAACATAAAATGATACATTAGTTATGCAACCCATTATCCAATTTGTAAAACCATTACAAAATCCCAGATGTGTCAGAAGTAATCGTAAGTAAATCCAGCTGATCTTGTCAAAAGCCTTTGAAAGGTAAATCTTGATAATCATTCCTTTACTTTTTTATCTTTTAATATTGTGCATCGATTCCTGGGCCACCCCAATTGCTTCATGATTTTTTCTACCATCTAGAAAACCAAATTGTTCTTTAGATATATTAGAGGATAATATTGGCTTCAAGTCGATGGAAATAATCTTAGCAATAATTTTGTAGATACAATTACATAGTGAAATAGGTCTGAAATCTTCAAAAGAGCCTAGAGCATCCAACTTAAGAATTAGGGCAATGAAGGTAGAGTTAAAGGGCTCATGAATTCCACTCCTAGCCCTATATTCTCCACCACCTCCACAAGTTCATCCCCAATGAGATCAAAGAAATGCTGGTAGAACTCCACAGACCAATCATCTAGTCCAGGACTCTTGTCCTTTTTGCATAGTCTTCAAAACATGTTCCACCTCTAGTTTAGTAATAGGTGCCATCAGCATCTCATTGTCCTCCTCCTCTGCATATCAAGGAAAGAGTTGTGCCACCCTAATGACTTCAACAATTGTTGATACTTCAGGGACTTTAAAAATATTTTTAAAGTGATCTCTTCCCATCGAAGGCAGATCCCTAAAATATTTTTCCATATCACCTTTCGGCATCCTCATTTCCCATATGGTATTTGAATTTTCCATCCCCTTTGCATAGTTTTGAAAAAACTTGGTGTTTTCATCACCAACCGATATCCACATCGTTCAAATTTTTAATCTCCATTGTTCTTCATGGTCATTTAAAATATTCCTCCTCTTAAGCTCCAAATATTTTAGCCTTTCCCTCGTCTCCTCATTTTCATAACTATCTGCCTTTGGGATTTCCATCCTTTCTAAAGCCTCCTCAATATTCTTCAGTTC
This sequence comes from Pinus albicaulis, assembly GCA_034641835.2. Taxonomy (NCBI): domain Eukaryota; kingdom Viridiplantae; phylum Streptophyta; class Pinopsida; order Pinales; family Pinaceae; genus Pinus; species Pinus albicaulis. The sequence continues at coordinate 1,061,116,176 of CM076579.1, forward strand.
TTCTTCCTCTTTCAACTTTATCTCTTTTTCCCAAAGAATCGTTTTTGTTTTCGTAGATTTGAGATTAGCCTTGAAAGACTGACCAAATGAAAGGTTATTTGACCAGTCCCTCATCCTCCAAGGGTCCTTAACAAAAGCAATGTAACTAGGGCCTTTAAGCCACCTAGAGTTAAATTTGAATGGAGATCCCGACTTTTTGTTAGGACCAAAAATCTCCAAAAAAATAGGGAATTGGTAAGAATCCCCTCCCAAATCCACCCACTACCTGAAACCTGTATTTCCATTTACAAAGTTCTCATTGATTAGAAAACGATCCAACATTTTTTCCACACTTTCATCTCCACGCGCCTATTCCTCCAAGTGGGAGTGGTCTTAATTAGATTTATGTTAATGAGCTTACATTCTATAATTTTGTTTATGAAAAAGTATGCAAGAGGGTCGACCTGAGCCTGAGGACCCCAAGTTTCAGATATGCCAAGAGAAAAATTTAGGTCCCCTCCCACCACCAGATTGTGGGCTTGCATAAAGTCTTTCACAAATAAATTGTTCCAAAACCGAACTCTACCCATAACCGGACCATAGATGTTGATAAGAGCAAAGGTTGATCAGAGCTCAATAAAGTAAACCTCCACTCCTAAAACTGACTTAGAACTCCAATATTTCTTCAATTGGATCATATTGTCATGAAGACCCATAGCTAGACCACCCGATCTACCTTTTGGATCCACTGTCACCAAACACCACCCAGGCAGAAGTTTCCCCAGAGAAATAGAAATAGAGGCGCCCAATCCCATGGTTTCTTGAAGCATTATAATATCATGATTATATAGGTTTAGAAGTGATTTCAGAGCTATTTTTTTACTGGTACTATCAAACCCTTGAAAATTGAAGGACAATATAATCATTGGGGAACATAGGTCGAGGACCACGCTGCTCTAAGCGCCCCTTTTAAATAATCTTGTTTACCATCCGCAATGTCTAATTTCGCTTTCAACTGTGCCTTGGACAACTCAGTTTTCTTGCCTCTGGTTTTTCGAGGTTTGACTGACTCCGAGATTATCCCCAGACCCCCTACAAGCTCATCAGGTAAGGATCGTTTGTCCCTAGGATGAAGGTTATATGGAGTTTTACCAACGACATAGCAGGTAGGGAGGTTAAAATTCTGTCCATAACTAGAGATAATCTATCAATGCAAGGAGAAACATAAACATAGGGCCTAGAGGGACCAGGCATAGGTAACAAATTTAATAAAGAGAAAAGAGATACATGAATAGAGGCGGGGGGACAAGTAATGGTACCGGCCTGTTCTAAAGTATCTTCTGCCGAAATGAGGTCATCCGTTGTGGGAGTTGGTTCAAGTGTCATCTCCTCTGGTCCCTTATGCTCCTGTGATTGTAGTTGCTCCAAATCCTGAGACGCAGCTAGAGGAGATACTAGTGCCTCAACCACCGCCATCACCTCCTGACCACCATTATGATTAGCTTCAACTCCTCCATTTGTAACGGTTATTCAAATTCTACATTTACCCTTCCCGCCTTAATCGGGAAATCCTACGTCTGACGTCTTCTTCTAAAGCCCATGGGGAAATCCCGTGCCAAGTGACCCTGTTTGTGGCAATGGTGGCATCAAAATGGAAATTGTTCGCAGTCAAAAATTTGACAGAAGTAGAGGTTTTTCCTCTGAATCTGCATTTCATCCACAAGACCCTCCCTCAGGTTCAGTCTAACCAACAATCGGTCCACATTCCTACATTTTGTTGTCTGATAGGATAGGTTTGCTTCCATCAAGGTACCCAATCGATTCTTGATCTCTCTGAAAATGTTTTCAGACCAAAGGTGTTAAATGATAGCAACCTGACCCAAAGAGGTATTTCCTCCTCTCTTTCTCTTTGAGCATCGAACAATGGAGTCCATCACTTGAAAAGTACAGGGGAGTTCCCAAACCCCCAGTTATGTTTCAACCCCCAGTCCTTACAAGAGAGGCAGACCATAGACCAACCATTATCCATAATTGTAACCTTTGGTTCACTCCCCGACATTTCACCCCACGAGTCTTTGATCCATACTATGAGAATTTGTGCAGAGGGGTATTTGTCGCGTGCTTTCCCTAAGAGGATGTGTTCCGACGCTTTCATGGATTCGTCTATTTGTAGGTCCATCCCCACCACCATGTTCCACTGACCTTCTTTCTTCTTGTAGGTATTCCCCTTCTTCATTTTTTTACATGTTTGTCTATCATTTACATCCTCTCTATTATTGGGGCCGCCTCCCCCGAGCCCCAATTCTTCTTTTGTAACATCCTGTCCAAACCCTTTCTCCTTCTGTTGAGTATTAGTTACACAGATTCCTGCCCCTTGCACCTGTATCACAGAGTTACCGTCTAAACCCGCACCAAGGGCCACCTCCAAATTGGAAACACCCCCATTGAATGCCTCCCCTTCCGGGCCATAAATAACCTCTGTATTTTCGACAAAAAATTGTTCGGCCACTCGAAGATTTGTCGATGCACCCTTCCCTTGTGGAATGCCTCCTTCTAAATCCTCATATCCTAAACTCCCTTCCAAACCTAGAGGTAATTGGGCCTCTGTGAGAGCCGATAGATAGGTCGTGCCAATTCCAGGATTCACCACATTTTTACCCCAAGTAAATTTTTAGCAATGCTTTTGAGCTCGCTGGTTATTAACCATACACACTTTCAAACCTTCTTTCTTCCTCAAACTCAAACTACTATGAATGACTATATCTTCCAATCCTCCAGACAAATAACAGGAGACCAGGGGTTTAGGAGGTGTGGAAAAACTTACCAGTGCTTTAGTGGGACTGACTTCCGTCTGTAGAAACCCAAAGTCTGCCATTTAAAAAACAACCCATAAACTAGAGTCGTTCCCAAAACCCCTTGAGCCTTTGAATGTTCCAACAGCCGGAACATTGAACCCACCTTCCGAAAAATTTGCAGCACACATGGCACCACCAATGACAACTGGAGTCCAAGTTGGAGCCTTCACCTTCATCATATTATGTTTCGTGAGTTCCATGCCCAAAACTGTGAGAATATCTTCTGCCTTTGGTTCTAAGTCAACAGAATCCATTGGCTTCCCCATACCACAAGTTCCCCAACAACAGATAATCCTTGTTGGTGTAAACAACGTGAAAGACTCTAGATAATGTAAAAAAAATACAAACACTGCCACAAATGTCGAGTCCCCAACATAAACCATGAGCGCAAAACCTAATTAACAAGATGAGTAAACTGGGAGGCAGAGGTAATATTGTTCACCCCCCGGTTAAGTGTTTTGACCTTCCCAAGGTTGCTCGAAAATCCAAGTCAAAATCCATTATGACAGATGTAAAAAAATTTGCGTCACGTGAATAAAATTTTCTAACCACCCCCTGTCGTGTTATGTTTGAGCTAAGTGCTCATGGTCGTTGCAAACTAAGGAGAAAACGATGAAAACCTTCCTTGGTTTCACCATTCCTTCCTAGGGTTTTTGCCATTGCCCACCTATTCCTTCCTCGCAAAGTTCAATAGTATGCAACACCAAGAATATATCATTAAAATTCACTTATAGTGTTAGAGAGTATATCCAACCAGCATCACATTTGCAAAAAAAAAAGCTCCAAGATAAAAATGGCTTCAAAACACGATATTTATAAGTAAACCTTTTTTTTGAATAATAGATAAAACTATAGCATGTAATCTTGATTTTATTTCATTGAATTCCAAGTGCATATACTATGTAACCTTCTATATACTTAATAGAAATTTTGATTTTTTCTTTTGGAAAAAATCATGATTTTATTTATATATATACTTAAATCGACTTGTATTAAATCTTAAAATCAAATTACATCAATCTTTACATAATCACATTATATGCCCATACATATTCTTCCATTGTGGATTTAGATTCCAAGATTGTTGATGATTTTATCCTTCTTTCCTTTTCTCTTTCGAACATCTATCCATCTTAAGGCGTTATGTGGAGCATATGCAAACAAGACAACAACGAAATTTCCTTGAGATACTTCCATTATCGAATGTTGTGGCATATTGTTTATTTCCTTGTCACTATCCAAGTGATTAGATTGGTGAGTACGTTTGTGCCCACTCAACTATGTTGCCAAAATTTTCGTTGAGTCTCTTTCCATATTGGACAAAGGAAGGGCTTCCTCCACTAAGCGTTGAGATGGTTCACCATGAAGTCGAGTTGACGTTGATTTGTCTGTTGGAGGATTTTGTTTCTGTGATGTGTCTTGCTCATGAGTTGCAGTAGTATTGGAACCTTTGGGATCTTGCCATTATGATTCTTGTTCTTAGCATCTGATTGTGAATAAGGTCCGTGCAAATAGGGGTAGGAATTCGTAAGATGACTGGGTTGTTGAAAAGTCCTGCATTGAAAAGCCTTGTTTTCATAATCCACTGGTCCAGAAGAAACCTTATCTCTCCATCTGAGAATGATTTTATCCAACGAGCCTTTAGAAAGATGCACGTCAATACACAAGTGAACAAATGTGTTGATTTCCTACATCTTCAACGATATCTGGATGTGTCAGGTGGATAGGAAAATTGGGGAGTTGCACCCATAATGGGGTTGCTAGAGCCAACATAGAGAGCGGATTCAAATCCAAAAACCACGGTTTAAAAGAGAGGTCAGACTGACCCAAAAACAAGGTTCCTTGATAAAAAAAACCTTCTGTGAGTCTTCTAATTGAAGAAGTACACAATACCGAATCCTTTTGAGCATAAATGTAGTTGAATGTTTTGCAACCAATTCTGGTGAATCCACTCTTGAGGAGGAATTTATGTGGGCCAAAAGCCATTGAATTGACAAATAATTACTTGTTGCTCATAATCAGTAGCCAAAAATCCACAACCAATTTGTTTATTTTAAGAGAAGAGGATTCCATTACCTACTCCACCATGATTGTTGGTCCATAGAGCTCTTTAGGGTTTGATGGTGAAGGTCTAGGTTTTAATATTTACTTAAAGGATTTGGATTGGGATAAAGAGGTTGTGCCCCATCCTTTAGCTCCACCTCTTACTCTTGCTACATTCTAGATCGAGGCATCCTTGACTATGTTGTACTCGCTGAGAGTTTTATGATCGTGAATTGTCGATCCTTGGGTAGGGGATGAATACATTCATATGGGATTCTTACCCTTTCCTGAATCCTTAGTAGCTACAAGGGAATAGAAAACATTTGTGGTTGTGACTTGCAAACAAAGAGAAACCCTTGAAATTGTCTTCACAAATATCATAAACTTCTCAAGTTCTAAGGTAAAATCCTCATCCTGGGATTAGAAAGAACCATGCATCAAACTGCATGATTCAGATCTAGGCTTATCTTGGCCTCCTACATGTCCACTATCATATTCAAAGGAAGCAAATTTACTCTTGTCCAAACTTGATACCGCCATGCTTAGGGTTTCAATTTCAAAGTTGCAGAGTTTGGATGGTTTTGGTGGATGGAATCACCACTCTACCCAGATACCCAAAAATGATGAAATGTTGTGCTCTCATCACGTTACTCAAAATAACAATAAATTTCTCCTTCAAGGAACATAAATAAATGAATATATTTGTATTAGGTAGATCCATCTACTCGAAAGGATCACTTATTGGAGACTCAACCACAGAGCCTGCTCGAGAGTGTCGAGAGAATTGAACTTGTGACCTCTCAATAACAAAGGAATTTTAATAATGGGGACTCGACCAACTGAACTACACCTATAGACTTAAATATTATGTTATGCTAATATAAAACTAATACTGTTATTACAAGTGAAATAATGTATTTGAGTTTATTGTTATTTATTTATTTATTTTGTTTGTTTGCTAAGTTATGTGAGTCCTTAGATGACTGCATGCTTAGACTTTGGCTTGGAAAACCACGACCTAGGGGCATCTAAGCTGTCAAAATCACTCGGGGATCGCACTCAGCCTGGGCCACACCAACTCTTAAAATAGCTACATTTTTGCCCACAAAATTTCAAACCAATGACCTTCACATCACGAAATGCCTTAACAATACACCCCACCACCATCTATTCTACGCCCCATGGGGTTTTATATCTATACTATTAATATTATTTACATCCATCATGTCACTTCTGAAAATCAAATTTAGGTGGGGAGGATTAGATTCCTTCCTCCCAACCACCCAGGATAACCCCAATTGATAATTATTATTTAATTTTAAACCATTGTTTTCTTTTCAAATAAATGGGTGTGAGAGTTTTATTAAAAAATAAACTTGGGATATGTTCCATAACCATTACATTTCTTCAAAATTCCCGATATTCTTTGCAGGTTTGAGATTGAGCATGAAGGCTCAATCCAATCCCTCAAGTGATTACCCCATGATACAAAAAATTCAGTCCCATTTCAACTAGTTTTTTTCCAAAATACTCTTAAGATCCAAATACATTAACATTCCATTTTTCACTACTTCTGATTTAATTGATTGGTTTTTTGTTTGCCTTGGTGAAATAATTTTTCCCTTCTTACCCCCTTGAATCTGTTAGGTCTTTATATTACTAGTATAGTCCCTTATTGTTGTTACTGTAACCCCCTTATTTTTATTATTGTAACCTTGTAACCCCCATTTTTTTATTATTGTGCCCTTAAATTATTATTGTTAGGTCGGCTAGGATTACATTGTGGCCCACTAGGATTACATTATGGCCCCATGGACTCCTATATATAGAAAGGAGGTTTTGTAAATTGTATCATCCAAGAATTGTTCATTTATGTAACGTATTGGAGGTTGCCCCCTCGAAGTGGCTCATTTCTAAGGCGTTGATATCTATTTTCTTCTATTTTTGGAGCTGGTTACACAACATTTGGTATCAGAGGGCTTTGGATTCTAAGGTTTCGCTGCTCCAAACAGGTCATCGTGGAATTTTCGCTATAACTTTTTTTCTACGAAGTTTCAGAAGCTGAAATTTTTAGGGTGCGAAGCCGAAATCCTGAGGAAGCTTTTCTAAAAATTTCAGAGCTTGGTTCGCAATATTTTTGGAGATATCATCTGTGGAAGTTAGGTCTTTTTTCAAGCTCCTAAACAGGTCATCGTGGAATTTTCGCTATAAATTTTTTTCTACGAAGGTTCAAAATCGGAAATTCATATGGTGCGAAGCTGAAATCCTGAGGAAATTCGTCCAAAAAATTTCATATCTTGGTTCACAATATTTTTGGAGATATGATCTGTGGAAGGTAGTGCTTTTTTAGGCTCCTGAATTTCATCTCAAAGAGGTGATCGTGGGAAAAGTTCAATAACTCTCTCTCTGGGCATTGGATTGGAGTGCCGTAAAAATTGGTCGCAAGTACATAGACTGTATTTTCTTGGCTATCAATTTCAAAGAAAAAGGACGAAACAGTGACACGTGGCAAGTCCTACAAGTTCGCTCTACTGAACCAGTCCAAAATTAGGTCATTGTGGGAGATTGGACACAACTTTGTCTTGGAGAATCCAAATCAGGTCATACCTGTGGCATTCAAAAGAGAATTGAGAGGGCTACTACAGGGCTGAATTTCAGATATTGAAGATCCCCAACTACAGAGATAATTAAATTTCAATATCGAGCTCCTCAAAAGCAAGTAAAAGGTGTGTATTTTTTTTCCAAATTGCATAAGTCTTGTTTGAATAATCAAGTTGAATTGATTCCAAGGGCATATTGTAGAATAGATATCAGTATTGGATTCTAAAATGGCCCATAAAAAGAATTCAACACCCATTAAGCCTTTATAAGGCTCTACTATGACTCATGAAGACGAAGAATGGCAACACGACATATCAAAAGTACAAGAGCAAGTGCAACAAATTTCGCTCTCGCAAAGAACAACAAAAAATGAAATGGAAGTTTTGAAGAAAGGCATGGAAACTAAGATGGATGGTTTGAAGAAAGGCGTGGAAGCTAAGATGAATGGTTTGGAAGTTAAGATGGATGGCATGGAAGTGGGCATGGAAGCTAAGATTGATGACATGGAAGCTAAGATCGATGAAAACATGAAAGACAACATGGAAAACATGAAGAATGATCTAAAAGCATACATGGAAGGCTTGATGACAAGCTTAAAACAAGAAATTATTCCTAATGGTGGAAATATAGTAGAAGAAACTCATGATGAGAACAAAATAAATGTTAATCGTGATTTCATAAACTCTAATGTTGGCGGGAAGAACCACCATATTCCAAAAATGGATATGAGGAACTTTGATGGAAAGGATCCTGTAACATGGATACTACAGATGGAGCAACATTTTGATCTCCATAATGTGCAAAACACACAAAAGGTACGTATTGCAACTTTACATTTAGAACAAAATACATTTGTATGGTATCGATGGCTTTGCTCCCGTAAAAAAATTGTCACTTGGTCAATTTTTACAGAGGAAATGATAGGACATTATGAGGATACAAAGAGCAACACCTTCTTTAGCCAATTGATAAATCTCAAACAAAAGGGTTTAGTGGGGGAGCACATTGAGGACTTCCAAAAATTGAATATAAGGGTAACTGATATTCCAGAGGAACACAGGATTGATCTCTTCATAGGCACTTTGAAGGATAACATCCAACATGAAGTTCGCGTTTTGGACCCTGATTCATTGGAGAAGGCATTCAGGTTGGCAAGAAAAATTGAATGTAAAATTATGGCGACAAGGAAGCCTACCACTCACTTCTATAAAGAAGGAAGTGTTGCTATGCCTAGACTTCCACAACCTACAAGGTTGACACCACAAAAATTGGAAGAAAAAATAGCAAAAGGGATTTTCTACAGTTGTGATAGAAAATACACTAAAGGTCATAAGTGTGCTGAGAAGAAATTATTTTACATAGATTGTGAAGAAGAAGAAGAAAATGAACAAGAAGAGGATATACACCAGGAACCACCCCTAGAAGAGGAAAAAATGAATCCGACCATATCGTGTAATGCACTGGCAGGAATTACCACTCCTCAAACTCTCAAGATAGAAGGACATATAAAGAAGAAAAGGGTAATAGTGTTGATTGGTTCAGGTAGCACCCATAATTTTATTCATTATAAGGTAGCCAAGGAATTAAATTGTTTCCTATACCCAGCACCAGAATGTCAAGTGATGGTTGCAAATGGAGGAACTATAAATTGCTCTGGAAAATGCAATAATATCAAGCTAACCATGGGGGAATATGTATTGACTAGTCCAATGCTTTCCATTCCTATGGGAGGTGTTGATGTTGTACTAGGAGTACAATGGTTACAATCTTTGGGGACGGTAGCTTTTAATTTTCAAGAACTTTTCTTGAAATTTTTTTTAGAAGGAAAGGAAGTTAAATTACGGGGTATTGAAGGGAAGCTGGGAAGGATAATAAGCTCTAATGTCATGACAAAGTTTCTAAATAAAGAAAAACGAGGAGTAATTGCACAATTATGCTCACTAGAAGTTCCGACATCAAAATCATCTATTTCTGCAGATCTCCAACAAGTCTTGGACAATCATTCCAAGGTGTTTGAAACTCCCAAAGGACTCCCACCTATTCATGATCATGATCATGCTATTCATTTGATTCCAGGAAGTGTTCCTCCAAACATCCGGCCTTATAGATATCCTTACTTCCAAAAGATCGAAATTGAACATATGATTGTAGAAATGTTAGAGGCAGGTATAATTCAACCTAGTCAAAGTTCTTTCTCTGCTCCTGTAGTATTGGTACACAAGAAGGATGGATCATGGCGAATGTGTCCGGATTATAGGGAGCTCAATAAGCTCACCATTAAAGATAAAATTCCCATTCCTGTGATTGATGAATTATTGGATGAATTACATGGAGCAATTTATTTTACCAAGTTGGATCTTCGTTCAGGATATCATCAAATTAGAATGAAGACTGAAGATATTCCAAAAACAGCATTTCGAACTCATGAGGGTCATTATGAATTTTTGGTCATGCCTTTTGGCCTTACCAATGCACCTTCTACATTTCAAGGGTTCATGAAGTCCATTTTCAAACCCTTCCTTAGAAAATTTGTGCTAGTATTTTTTGATGATATACTAATCTACAGCAGGTCTTGGAAGGATCATGTTGAACATGTTGACAGGGTGCTCAAACTATTGCAGGAGAAACACTTATATGCAAAAACATCCAAATGTTTCTTTGGAGTACAAGAGGTGGAATATCTGGGTCATATTGTATCTCACGAGGGTGTTAAAGTAGACCCTAACAAAATTAAAGCCATTAAGGAATGGAAAGTCCTCACAACCATAAAGCAGTTGCGAGGATTTATCGGGTTAACAGGGTATTATCGCAAGTTTGTTAAGAATTATGGGAGAATAGCAGCACCTCTAACAACATTATTGAAGAAAGATGCATTTTCATGGACTCCCGAAGCAACTAAGGCCTTTGAACGTCTTAAAGAGGCAATGTGCCTAGCACCGGTCTTAGCTACACCAGACTTCACAAAAACCTTTATTGTGGAATGTGATGCCTCAGGAAATGGAATTGGTGCAGTTTTAATGCGGGAAGGAAGACCCATTTCTTTTGAAAGTCGTCCAATCAAAGGAAAGTATTTACAGAAACCTATTTATGAGAAGGAAATGTTAGCAATACTGCATGCACTAAAGAAATGGAGAACTTGCCTAATGGGAAGACACTTCAAGGTAAAAACTGATCATGATAGTCTTAAACACTTTTTGGAACAAAGACTATCTTTAGAAGAGCAACAAAAATGGGTCACAAAGATGTTGGGTTATGACTTTGAAATAATCTACAAAAAGGAAAAGCTTAATGTTGTTGCAGATGCACTCTCAAGAAAGAATGAAGAGGTGGAAGCATTGCTTTGTGCCATTTCTATTATCCAACCAGATTGGATAACTGAAGCAAGAGATGAATGGAAGAAGGACAAAGATGTATGGACACTCATTCAAAAGTTGCAGCAAGATCCTAGTACATCCGATACATTTAGTTGGAAAAATGATTCCTTATGGTACAAAGATCGCTTATATCTTTGTAAGAATTCCCAACTAAAACAAAAGATTCTTCCGGAATTGCACACTTCTCCTTTAGGAGGACACTCAGGATTTTTAAAAACTTACCACAGGGTGAAGAAAGAATTTTTTTGGGATGGCCTTAAATCTGATATTCAAAAGTTTGTGGCGTAATGTTTGGTTTGCCAGCAGAATAAAGTGGAGACAATTAAGACCCCGGGACTTCTACAACCTTTATCCATTCCAAGTCAACGTTGGGAGGAGATTTCAATGGATTTTATCACAGGTTTACCTAAGTCCCAAGGAAAGAATGTCATCATGGTGGTAGTTGATAGACTTACCAAGTATGCACACTTTTGTGCATTATCTCATCCATTTAAAGCAAGTACAGTTGCTACTACATTTGTGGACAGAATTCAAAAGCTACATGGAAGCCCAAGGGTTATTGTGAGCGACAGAGATCCCATTTTTACTGAAAATTTTTGGACGGAGTTATTTTCTTGTTTGGGTACTCAATTAGCTCATAGCTCATCTTATCATCCTCAATCTGATGGTCAAACTGAGATAGTAAATAAATGTTTGGAAGGATATCTTCGTTGTTTTGTATCCGATAAACAAACACAATGGGTCAAGTGGTTACCTCTCGCTGAATGGTTGTATAACACTTCCTTCCATACCACAGCAAAAATGACCCCATTTATGGCACTTTATGGATATCATCCACCATCCATCACATCATCTTTAAGGGAAAATTTGAAGGTTCAAGCAGTGGAAGATCACATCGAGCATCAGCAAGAAGTTCTCCAACTCTTAAAGGATAACCTCAATTTGGCACAAAATCGAATGAAACAACAAGCAGATCAACATCACAGCAGGAGAAGTTTTGATGTAGGAAATTGGGTATTTTTACGGCTACAACCATACAAACAAATGTCCCTCAAGCAAGCTAAGAAGGATAATAAATTATCGCCAAAGTACTATGGTCCTTACAAGGTGTTGCAAAATATTGGTACTATGGCATAAAAATTGGAGCTTCCTGCTTCTTCACAAGTACATCCAGTTTTCCATGTTTCATGCTTAAAGAAGGTTCTAGGTGAAAATTTTCCAGTTCAAACAATATTGCCAGAACTTGATGAGGAAGGAAAAATCATATTGAAACCTGAAGCGGTCACGGAAACAAGAACTTGACAACTACGAAATTGATCAATTTCAGAGTATCTCATCAAGTGGAAGAACTTACCAACTGAAGATTCTACATGGGAGGATGAGAATTTTATACAGAAGCACCCAGAGCTACTCAAGCGTTGAGGACAACACTTTTTTGAAGGAGAGGGGCATGTTAGGTCCCTATATTACTAGTATAGTCCCTTATTGTTGTTAGTGTAACCCCCTTATTGTTATTATTGTACCCTTGTAACTCCCATTTTGTTATTATTGTGCCCTTAAATTATTATTGTTAGGTCGGCTAGGATTACATTGTGGCCCACTAGGATTACATTATGGCCCCATGGACTCCTATATATAGAAAGGAGGTTTTGTAAATTGTATCATCCAAGAATTTTTCATTTATGTAATGTATTGGAGGTTGCCCCCTCGAAGTGGCTCATTTCTAAGGCATTGATATCTCTTTTCTTCTATTTTTGGAGCTGGTTACACAACATAATCCAACCTGCATTTTCTGCTATGTCAAATGGATCACCCTTCAATGAGTGAGTGTTGTTGTGTTCAATTTCTTCCTTATCTTCCTAATCCACCCAAGAAGTTATTTTTCCAGATTTTCCTTTGAATATTCAAACGGGGGTCTTACTTTCACTAAAATATGTTGTGCTTCCACTATTGTTGAATTTCGAGGGTCCTAATACACTTCTTCCGAACTATTTTTGTTTCCTTCTATGAATAATATTTGAAATAACTTCTTCCTATTTTTCCTTTTCTTATTTCTAACCCTCAACCTCTTCTTCTTTGCATACTGTAAAGTGTTCAATTTGAACTCCTTCCCTAAAATTAGGCCTTCGATTATTTTCCAGGACTCTATTCTTCTGCAAACGCTTTGGGTAATTTTTTATTACATGCCTTGTTTCATAACACGCTTGACATCGAAATGAAAATTTTTCATAACCGATCTTCTAAACCCACATATAGTCTAGAACCATAAAATTAATCTCAAGAAGAAAACCCTTATTGAAACCCATCTCAACACATATTCAAGCATAAGTGGTTTTATAAAAAAAATTAGATTCTAGGTTGTGACAATAAAACTCCCCTAATGCATTACCAATGGAAGATAACGCTGGGAGGTTCAAAATATGTTGGGGAAGGTTCAAGAGCTTTACCCAAACAAGAGCCGTGGAGATTGACACTGTAACCATATCAAAGGTGGGAGACTAGGGCTGCATGAAAAGGTCAACAATGCTCCAAAACCATGGCCCAAATTCACAAAAAATCCACATATCCCCAGTATTATAAAAAAGAAAAACAAAGAATTCCCGAGCCAAGGAGTAAATATTTTAATCACTAGTCAAAATGGGTTTCTACGTATCAGAAATCCATCTGTGGAGATCGATTAATCATGACCAAGCCCCATCAAATCTGCAAACCAAACCTCGATCTGAAAGTAATTTTTCACATATGAAGGCATCATCTTTCAAAGACACATTAAGGGTTAAATCTTCTTGAACAACCACAAGAGAAAATTCGGATTTCAACATGGCACTATATGAATCCAAGGCTTGAGCTACCATTCCTTTAATAGAAACATATTTCTTCTCTAAATCACTAGGATTCACCATTGATTAGTGAACTGCAGAATCCCTAGCCATTGCTCATGCTCCTTAGAATAATGGGCAATAAATTTCTGAATTTTGATTAAAAAAAGCCTTGTCGAAGACATCCTTTATTTTTTAAGCCATTATTTTATTAAATATTAAATTAATATATTAAACTAATTTTTTTAATGGTACAAGTAGCTTTATGTTTATTAAACTAGAATCAGACCAGATCCTTTACATTTAGAGATTGCTCAATATCAAGTCTTTTCCAAATAATTTCAAAATAGGTCCTATAACTACCCTATCTGTTCATTGTTATTCGCCTTACTACACTTAGTCTATAAATTCGCAAAAATACACCACATATTTTAACAAAACAACAAAACAGTGCAATAGAAATAAAAAGTTGTTGCCCACTATCTCCTAAGGAGGGATTTCATCCCGAGCCATTTGGTCGCTGACCTCCATAGTTGGAATCACTGCTTCCTCACTATTCTTTTCTTCCACTTCCCTGGAATACTGAACACCATATAGAGACACATCCCCTAACCTGGAGACTTCCTTTAGAACGTTGACCATTGCTGATTCCACCGTTACTTCTAGAGTGTCCACTTTAAGGCTCAAGTTTATCAATTTAGTGCTCAGCAGATCCAAAAACTTTTGCAAATGCTCGACATCCTCCCGAATTCCAATGAGTTGACATATCACCACTTCAAATTGGGAATGAGCTTCCTGTAGATACTTCTCCCCAAATTTTGCCACTACTACCACTATTTCTTCCTTGAACAAAGCCATTTGTTCCTATGACAGAGTGTCGTTACCATTAGTGTTGGATCATGCCATTTTAAGAGCTATCCTTCCCTGTATTCAAATAAGTTTAATGTTGAAACGTTGAAAAAGAATCCTTATATTCCTTATCTTCTCCATACCATCTGTTACAACCATCCCTTCACATTGAATGTGAACCCTCTGTCTTTGAATGCATTTGGCGCGAACTTCCATTCTTGGTATCATTATTCCCCTCGCAAAGCTGCTTGGGTACAATTCCCACTACTTGATTAAAGTACTGACTTTGTGGTCATAGGAGTTGTTATTAAATGTTGATTCCAATCCCATCCACTTGTCCCTTGTCATGGCCTTTGTTCTCTCCTTCTTCCAATTGGTGATATGAAAATCCTATAGATTATCCTGCCACCCAAGAAATACATGTCATGCTTTGAATTGATTAAGGTGTGTGAGTAGATTGTCGTAGATTAATTCCACTTCATTCGACTCCTTTGGAGGATTCCAACTTTGGTTTTCGAATTTCATGGAATATAACAAAAGGTTGGTTCCACTTGGTCCACCACCATCGTCCCTTGTTCTAGAGTGACTCCTCTATTGGCTTATTCGTCAACGGGCTTGTTATTTTCCCTTTTAGAATGATATATGTCACAGGAAACAAATTTATTTAGAAGCATCCTTATTCGCTGGAATACAGGGGGGAAATATTCTTCCCTTTGATTTTTCAATTTGATACATCATTGTATAATGATCATTGAGTCTCCAATCAAACGTATATGAGAGTTCTTTTGCACAAGCAATCTTTAGCCCTTGCCAAAGGCTAAGGTTTCGACTTGATTGTTTGAGGTTATTCCCAATCCCCATGCAAACTTTGTCTCTATTTCTCCCTCGGGGTTGTACAACACCCTTCCCGTTCCTGCCTCCCCTGTATAAACTTTTTATTTTTTTTATTTTTATTTTTAAGACATAGTATTTCACCAAAATATTTTAAACCTAATTTAGAGTAAATGTTGTAATGTAATGTTGAATAATATTAACTTTAAAAAATAATAAAAAATACATACATTAAAAATATTAAAAATATATTTTAAAATTAAAAAAAAAAACAAAAAAAACAAAACAAAACTAGTAATAAAATAAAATAAATTTTATATTTTCGAATTAAAATTATTATTAAAATTATTTTTTAATTAAAGGTAAAATTTAAAAAATATATATTAATTTAAAGTAAATACAAACTAGTTTTAAAATAAATGTATACTTATATTTTTGAGTTGAAATTAAATATCGGTTTCGAACCATTTTAAGTCTAAATCTATTAAACATAGAAAAGAAGTTAAATTTCTTAAGGTTTGAATTTTTCTACCATGTTTCATTCGAATTAGATGATAAAATATTACACTTTTAGAAATTTATTCCTTTTGAATGCTAAATAAATTTAAATTATATATATATATATATATATATATATATATATATATATATATATATATATAGATATAGATATAATTGTTGTTAATTTCGAGAGGCATTTGGTTTATATAGATTTATTTTTGGCGTAATTTTGAATAAAACTCATTACAAAATATATATGGGAAAAGACAAAAATGTAGAACAACTAGAATTTTGAGTAAAATTCATTGGAAAATATAACCAAGACAAAAATGAAGAATAATTTGACTTAGCTTATGTGCATATGTAATTTGTTTTTAATCCAATGATACAATTTTTGGTGAAATCATTATTTTTCCTTACTTGAAATGTATTTCTGAATGCATAAGTAGAAGTATGAAAACAATGCACATTCAATCTATAACGATTTAATAACTAAAATATTAAATATGTCATTCCAACCATTTTTTCCCCTAGGTACTTATAGATCTCTATTTAAAATGGATTTAAATCAATATTAAATAATAAAGATTTACTTTTTGATTGCACCTTTATTTTTTGTTTTTTTTAAATAGTTTGTAATAAAAAAATGATGTATACTTATGCATGTTCATGAATTATTAATGGAATTAGAAAATTATTTATTGATTTATTAATTATTAAAAAAGTTAAACTCTATGTAAAGTGGATGATACTAGATCTATTTTAACTTCGAATCTATCAAAGGCACATATATATATATATATATATATATATATATATATATATTTCAAAACCAAAATTTTGGGTCTGACAAAGAGATAGCTCCTAGAGTAGTCTCAATAGGTGTGTATAAAGCCCCTGGGAATGGACGACAAGATTTATTTATTTATTTTTTTTAAAGGAAAGAAAAATGCAATTTTTTCATTATAAATAAATGAGAAAATACAATATCATGATTACTACAAAGTATCTTTCTACCCTCACAGTAAACCATATTTGCATGTCCAAAATATAAGCATATCTACTACCCTTACATCTTTTGTAATGAAACTTCAAACTCCCTATTGTTCTTAAAATAAAACATGTTTTTTATATCTAGAGTTTTCATCGTTGTTCACCCCAATGGTATAAAATCCGTGTTTCAAAAATAAATTATTTATCACATTATTTATACTCTTTCTTGTTCTT
Organism: Pinus albicaulis; assembly: GCA_034641835.2. Lineage (NCBI taxonomy): Eukaryota > Viridiplantae > Streptophyta > Pinopsida > Pinales > Pinaceae > Pinus > Pinus albicaulis. The sequence continues at coordinate 1,061,133,255 of CM076579.1, forward strand.
CCCAAATTTTATAATAAAAACCCCTCCTCTTTGGCAAACCAGATCTCTCCTAAGAGTATGTAATGTTGCCAACATTAATGTTGACACCTTATTCAAATGTTGTAAAATAGATCTTAAGCCTTCAAAATATCTTGTTTGGATATAAGATCTGCACTCTTGTTTTGCTCCCTGTAGATATGAGCAAACTCAATGTGCTGGAAGGAGCTTGCCAGATCCATAATACTGAATGTGTTGGAAGGAGCTTACCAGATCCCTAATACCTCTCGATCCCCAACCACTTTACAGTAGTTGGGAATTCTTGCAAATATATAAGCGATCTTTGTACCATAAGGAATAATTTTTCCAACTAAATGTATCAGATGTACTAGGATCTTGCTGCAACTTTTGAATGAGCGTACACACTTCTTCGTCCTTCTTCCATTCATCCCTTGCTTCGGTTATCCAATCTGGTTGGATAATAGAAATGAAAAAAAGCAATGCTTCCACCTCTTCATCCTTTCTTAAGAGTGCATCTGAAACAACATTTAGCTTCCCTTTTTTGTAGATGATTTCAAAGTCATAACCCAACATATTTGTGACCCATTTTTGTTACTCTTCTGAATACAATATTTGTTCCAAAAAGTGTTTAAGACTATCATGATCAGTTTTTACCTTGAAGTGTCTTCCTATTAGGTAAGGTCGACATTTATTTATTGCATGCCAAGTATTGCCAATGTTCCATTCTCTTAAATGGATTTCTGTGAATACTTTCCTTTGATTTGACGACTTTCAAAAGCAATGGGTCTTCCTTCTTGCATTAAAACATGACCAATTCCATTTCCTGAGGCATCGCATTCCACAATAAAGGTTTTTGTGAAGTCTGAGCTAAGACTGGTGCTAGGCACATTGCCTCTTTAAGATGTTCAAAGGCCTTAGTTGCTTCAGGAGTCCATGAAAATGCATATTTCTTCAATAATTTTGTTAGAGGCGCTGTTATTCTCCCATAATTCTTAAAAAAATTGCGATAATACCCTATTAACTTGAGAAATCCTCGCAACTGCTTTATGGTTGTGGGGACTTTCCATTCCTTAATGGATTTAATTTTGTTAGGGTCTACCTTAACACCCTCATGAGATACAATATGACCCAAATATTCCACCTCTTTCACTCCAAAGAAACATTTGGATGTTTTTGCATATAATTGTTTCTCCTCCAATAGTTTGAGCACCCTATCAACATGTTGAACATGATCCTTCCAATAGCTGTTGTAGATTAGTATGTCATCAAAAAATACTAGCACAAATTTTTTAAGGAATATTTTGAAAATGGAATTCATCAACCCTTGAAATGTAGAAGGTGCATTGGTAAGGCCAAAAGGCATGACCAAAAATTCATAATGACCCTCATGAGTTCGAAATGCTGTTTTTGGAATATCTTCAGTCTTCATTCTCATTTGATGATATCCTGAACGAAGATCCAACTTGGTAAAATAAATTGCTCCATGTAATTCATCCAATAATTCATCAATCACAGGAATGGGAAATTTGTCTTTAATGGTGATATTATTGAGCTCCCTATAATCTGGACACATTCGCCATGATCCATCCTTCTTGTGTACCAATACTACAGGAGCAGAGAAAGAACTTTGACTAGGTTGAATTATACCCGCCTCTAACATTTCTGCGATCATACGTTCAATTTCGCTCTTTTGGACGTAAGGATATCTATAAGGCTTGATGTTTGGAGGAACACTTCCTGGAATCAAATGAATAGCATGATCATGATCACGAATAGGTGGGAGTCCTTTGGGAGTTTCAAACACCTTGGAGTGATTGTCCAAGACTTGTTGGAGATCTGCAGAAATAGATGATTTTGATGCCAGAACTTCTAGAGAGCATAATTGTGCAATTACGCCTCGTTGTTCTTTCTTTAGAAGCTTTGTCATGACATTAGAGCTTATTATCCTTCCTGGCTTCCCTTCAATACCCCGTAATTCGACTTCCTTTCCTTCAGAAAAAAATTTCAAGAAAAGTTCTTGAAAATTAAAAGCTACCATCCCCAAAGATTGTAACCATTGTACTCCTAGTACAACATCAGCACCTCCCATAGGAATGGAAAGCATTGGACTAGTCAATACATATTCCCCCATGGTTAGCTTGATATTATGGCATTTTCGAGAGCAATTTATAGTTCCTCCATTTGCAACCATCACTTGACATTCTGGTGTTGGGTATAGGAAAAAAATTCAATTCCTTGGCTACCTTACAATGAATAAAATTATGGGTACTACCTGAATCAATCAACACTATTACCTTTTTCTTCTTGATATGTCCTTCTATCTTGAGAGTTTGAGGAGTGGTAATTCCTGCCAATGCATTACACAATATGGTCGGACTCATTTCTTCCTCTTCTAGGGTTGGTTTGTGGTGTATACCCTCTTCTTTTGAATATTCTTGTTCATTTTCTTCTTCCTCTTCACAATCTATGTAAAATAATTTCTTCTCAACACACTTATGACCTTTAGTGTATTTGCTATCACAACTGTAGCAAAGCCCTTTTGCTCTTTTTTCTTCCAATTGTTGTGGTGTCAACCTTGTAGGTTGTGGAAGTCTAGGAGTAACAACACTTCCATCTTTATAGATGTGAGTGGTAGGCTTCCTTGTCGCCATAATTTTACATTCAATTTTTCTTGCCAACCTGAATGCCTTCTCCAATGAATCAGGTTCCCAAACGTGAACTTCATGTTGGATGTTATCCTTTAAAGTCCCTATGAAGACATCAATCCTGTGTTTCTCTGGAATATCAGTTACCCTTATATTCAATTTTTGGAAGTCCTCAATGTGCTCCACCATCGAACCCCTTTGTTTGATATTTATCAATTGGCTAAAGAAGGTGTTGCTCTTTGTATTCTCATAATGTGCTATCATTTCCTCCATAAAAATTGACCAAGTGACAATTTTTTTATGGGAGCAAAGCCATAGATACCATACAAATGTATTTTGTTCTAAATGTAAAGTTTAAATGCGTACCTTTTGTGTGTTTTGCACATTATTGAGATCAAAATATTGCTCCATCTGTAGTATCCATGTTACGGGATCCTTGCCATCAAACTTCCTCATATCCATATTTGAAATGTGGTGGTTCTTCAATCCAAAATTAGAGTTTATGAAATCACGATTAACATTTATTTTATTCTCATCATGAGTTTCCTATACTATATTTCTGTCATTAGGAATCATTTCTTGTATTAACCTTGTCATCAAACCTTCCATGTCTTCTTTTAGATCATTCTTCATTTCTTCCATGTTGTCTTTCATTTTTTCATCAATCTTAGCTTCCATGTCATCCATATTAGCTTTCATGCCATCCATATTAGCTTCCATGCCATTTTTCAAACCATTCATGCCTTTCATCAAAACTTCCATTTCATTTTTTGTTGCTCTTTGTGAGAGAGAAATTTGGTGCACTCGCTCTTGTAATTTTGATATGTCATGTTGCGCTTCTTCCTATTCATGAGTCATAGTAGAGCCTTCTGAAGGCTTAATTGGTGTTGAATTATTTTTAGGTGGCATTTTAGAACCCAATAATGATATCTATGCTTCAATATGCTTTTGGAATCACTTCAAACTGATTTTTCACACAAGATTTATGCAATTCGAAAAAGAAAATACACACTTTTTTCTTGATTTTGAGAAGCTCGATATTGAAACTTAATTATCTCTGTGATTTTAGATCTTTAATATCTAATATTCATCCCATAGTATCCCTCTGAATCTTCTTTCGAATGCCACAGGTCTGACCAAATTTGGATTCTTCAAGGCAAAGTTATGCTCAATCTCCTACAATGACCTAATTATGGACTGGTTCAGCAGAGCGAAATTGTACGACGTGCCACATGTCATTGTTTCCTACTTCAGCTATGAAAATTACTACAAACGAAACTACAATCCATTTATGTGCAGTCACTTTTTACATAATTCCAATCCGACGCTCAGAGAGAGAGTTATGACGATTTTCCCACGGTCACCTCTTTGAGATGAAATTCGGGAGCTTGAAGAAACCCTAACTTCCACAGATCATATCTCCAAAAATATTACGAACCAAGATCTGAAATTTTTACAAGAATTTTCTAAGGATTTTGCTTCACTTTGTAAAAATTTCAGCTTATGAACCTTCGTATAAAAAAAGTTATAGCGCAAATTACATGATGACCTTTTTTTGGTGAAATTCAGGAGCATGAAAAAAGCCTAACTTCGATAGATCAAATCTCTGAACATATTGTGAACAAAGATCTGAAATTTGTACATGACGTTCCACAGGATGTCGGCTTCACTCTGTAAAAATTTCAGCTTCTGAACCTTCGTATAAAAAGGTTAAAGAGAAAATGCCACGATGACTTGTTTAGAGCAGCGAAACCCTAGAATCCAAAGCTCTGATACCAAATGTTATGAAACCAGCTCAAAATAGAAGAAAAGAGATATCAGCACTTTAGAAATAGCCACTTCAAGGGGGAAACCTTGAATACATTACATAAATGAACAATTATTCAATTATACAAATGACCAAAACCTCCTTCTATATATACGAGTCCATGGGATCACAATATAATCCTAGCCGACCTAACAATAATAATGTAAGGGCACAATAATAACAATATTTGGGTTACAAGGGTACAACAATAACAATAAGGGGGTTACACTAATAAAAATAAGGGACTATACTTGTAATATAGGGACCTAACAGATTTAGGTGCATTGGGTCAATTCTCCTTCCTTTTCCATTTTCTCCACATGGAACTCGTTCCTGTATCCCAAAACTGGTTAACAGTCAGATTTGTAGATCGATTGGTGAATAAGAAGATATCAGCTAGGTCCCGATGACTGAATAATTTGTCCCTCTTTTTCCATGATTCCTGAAAGAACTGGGATTTACTCCCATCTATGATTTCCCATAGGTTGTGGTTACGTATCAATTCCCTATTTTCTGTTGCTAAATTCCATATTGAAGATCCTCTCGGGGTGCCCTATTCTTGCAACCTCCCTTTCGTGGATGAAGATATCCTATTTCCTTTCCTAGATCATCTTCCATAGGTCATTTCCACCATGAATCCAACACCTCCATAATTCATCTCCCATAACTTGGTTTAAAGAATATGGGTCTCGGAAGCCTAAATCCCCTACATTTTAGGTTTTATTAGGTTGTTCCAAGATAGGAGAGCCATTTTTTTTCCTTTTGCACCCTTTGCTAGAGGAATTTCTTGAAAATATTTATCATTTCCATGCATGCAGTTTTGGGTGAGGCTAGTCTCAAAATTTGGTAAATGGGAATCGATTGAAGAACCAATTTCAAAAGAACGACCCTACTCGCCATGTTCAAGGCTCGAAAATACCAGTTTTGGAGACGAGATTGGATGCGATAAAGAAGGGTTTTCCAGCTGGAGAATCTTAGGGAGTTAGATCTAAGGGTAATTCTAAGGTATTTTGATGTCAGAGACCCTATACGAAAACCCAAGGTTCTGGCCAAAAATGATTAAGACAAAGTCGAGGTATTGAAGAAAAATATGTTAAACTTATCATTATTTATTTGGGTTCCTATCACTTGCGTGAAATCTTGGAAAATGAGCACAAGGGTTTTAACTTCTTTGACGGTAGCTTATAAGAACAACATGATATCATCCACAAATTTATTTTGAGTTAGGGGAAGGTCATTGCCCCACAGGAGTAGACCTCTGAGGTGGCCTTCTTGGACCTTCGCTTTTATATATGTCCCCAGGCCTTCCACTGCAAATATGAACAGGAAAGGAGAGATCAGGTCACCTTGTCTAAGGCCTCGAGAGGCATTAAAGGTTTGAGATAGGGAATCATTGAGAAGGATAGAGAAATCAAGAGTGGAAATTAGTGAATAAATCCATTGGATCCATCTTTGGTCAAAGCCAAAATCTTAGAGGTTGCACATCAGGTAAGGCCAACTTAGGCACTCACAGGATTTAGATAAATCTAGTTTTATCATCATTCCCTTGGAGTTAAGACTTTTGAGAGAGTGAATGGATTCCAGTGATGTGATGATGCCATCCAATATTTGACACCCTTTGAAAAACCCAGTCTGCTCCAGGGAGATTAGGCCAGGTAGAATTGGATTCAGACGACTCACCATGATGGTGGTGAGTATTTTATAGATAATGTTACATAGAGTGATCGGTTTGAAACCCTGAGGATTTTCAGAATGGTCATATTTAGGAATTAAAGTTTAAAAGGTGGGGTTTAGAGTAGGATGTATCTTCCTAGATATTATGGAATCTTCCATGACCTCCTGAATGTCTTTTCCCATAATAAGCTAGGTCATCTGGAATAATTCCGCTGTAAAGCCATCAGGTCCGGGTGCTTTATTTTTTTCCAGACCTTTGACTATCTCTTCTGCCTCCTCCATGGCGACAACTCACATAAGTGCCAGATTTGTGTCTCTGCTGACAAATTGGGGAATAGGTTTCATTATATATTCAATAACTCTTGCACTATCAAATTTCGGCTATGACATGATGTTTTTGAAGTCATCTGCTAGCAGATTCTCCATTTCCTCAAGTTTTACTAGGCGGTTTCCTTCTACGTCTAGTAACGAGAATATTATATTATGATGTATGTGCTAGATCATGGCCTTATGGAAGAAGCAAGTGTTCCTTTCTCCTTCCCTAAGCCATTGAAATCTAGACTTTTTTTTTCCACAAAATCTCTTCCTGCTTTATTCTTTCTTTGATATTAGTTAGTAGCTTCCCCTCTTTCATTGCCAACATACTCGAGCGTCCATGCTTAATCATTTTTTGTTGCACCTGTTGCATGTGAGTTTGTAGTTGTTCCTGATCTTGCTAGATGTTCCCAAATTCCAATTTGTTCCACTTCTTTATCTTATGCTTTAACTCTTTCAAGCGGAGTTGGAAGGCGTGCATAATGTTTCTTCTCTACTCCGAGCTAGAGGTCCACCATTCTTTTACCCTTTCTAGAAATGTTGGATCTCTCGACCAAAAGGCTTCAAACCTAAAGGGACGATTTTGTTGCCCCTATTTCATGTCTACTTCTAGTCGAATATGCCAGTGGTATGATCAAAGGTAAGGAAGGATCAAAGCTTCATAGTATATATCTCTACTAATCAAATATTCAGATGTTAGAAACCGATCTAGCCAAGAAGCCACTTGGTGTATTCCTCCTCTCCTGTTATTCCACGTATATATTCCATCAATGTTGGGAATGTATAGAAGAAGTTGATCTGCTTTCATATTTCCAAAAATATCCATTTTGGGTTCCTCTCTTCTGCTACCTCCTTTTTTGTCTTCTAATGAGGTGATCAAGTTAAAATCCCCCCCCCCCCAAACAGTCAGAGTTTCTCATTGTGCATATGTTTCAGCTTTCCTATGCTCTGGAGGAAAGCTTCCTTCTCTCCTATAATATGAGGTCCATAGATCGCCAAGATGAGGACCCATTCACTAGTCCCAATATGTCTAAATCACCTAGAAAGGATGTAGGGTAGGTCGATCCATTGATCCACTAGTACCTCTGTCGGGTTCTAGAGAATGGTGATACCTCTAACTGGTCCTCTTGCATCGATAGCTACTGCCTCATACCTAGACTGCATGTGTCTAATAATTTAATCTATTTTCTCTCCTGCGACCTTGGTTTCCTTAAGAAACACAATCTATGACCTCTCCTTTTTCAGGCATTATTGCAGGGATCTCTACTTACCTCCTCTATTGAGGCCTCTCACATTCCAGGAGATTACTATCATTAGGAAACTTTGTGTAATTTAATAACAAGTATCCCATCATTTGGATTGAATCCTGAATGTTTTTCCTTCCCCTTTTCTTACCTCCCTTTCTTTTGCTACTCGGATCCTGAGAGCTACCCATTTTTTGTCGTGGAGGATACCCCAGATCTGGTTGTCGTTGACTCTATTTTTTCATGTACTATTGGAAAGTATCATGATATAACTTCTTCTGGTCCTCTAGGATGAATCTTTAATCTAGGTTACACCATTCATTCAGGTGCATTTTCAAAACTACCCCCTATGTACTTAAGTCCTCCTTTGACACATTGATCTCCATTGCTGAGATATCGACGATTTTTTCCTGATCCTCTTTCTCCAGAGGTCCCGTCTAAGCTTTCCACTTAGGTTTGGAAGCCGATCTCTAAGGATCTCAACCTTGATATGGATATTTTGGGGGTTCTGCCTCTTTGGAACTCTCCCCTCTTTCTTGCATAATTTTGAACCTATTTTGACTTGATTTTTTCTTATGTGAGTTGGAAAATCGTTTTTTTTGCAGTTTTTCATTCTTCTTCTTGTAGTAAACTTCCTTAAAACAGTCATTGTTCTCTTGTGAGGAGGCTGATTCTTTTGACGGTTGTTGCGCTTCCATATCTGCTTGATTCAATGGGAAGTATTTATAAATATTCCCATACTCATGACATCGACGAAAACGAAAAGGGACATGGTCATAGTCCAAAGGTTGTTGCCAAACTTCATCCTGGTATTCCAGCTCCACTGATTCCAGAATGGGCTCTTATATATTCATATAGGCGCAAATTGATTCATAAGTGTATCGTCCCCAATGGGTGGAATCATCTATTTTCACAAATATTTCTATTGAGTTACCAATCCATTCTAGGATTTGAGGGTCATAGAAATCCACTGGTAGGCTGAATAGACGGACCCAGACTAGAGCTACCAGTAATTGTTCTGGATATGGATTGTAAAATTCCTCCCAGTACCTCATGAAGAGGCCCACATTGTATTATAAGTATGGGCCATTGTCAAAAACCATGCCTTGTCTTGAATATTAGAAAATATCACTGTAAAAAACCTCTTGCTCTAAACTTTAGATCTATATGGCATTTTGGCTGCCATTTTTGCTGGATCCGTTTGATTAGGTCCCTCTCTATGGTCCAAATACCAATAAATTTGCAGATCATGGCATGATCCTTCATGCAACTGCAATAATTTTCCAGGTTTTTGGAGGGGATCACAAACCGAGGATTATTGGTAGCTCTTGGGAGGCAATTCCCTTTGATTCTCACTTGCCAGTGGGATCCCAAGACAGGGCTTGCACTAGGGCTGGCTCCCCCCTGTGAACTTGATGGATTACTCAATTTTTCTCTGTCGTCTCTCGCTGCCACCCATGTTAAGTCTGTTGCTTGGCCACTGCGACGGAAAGATTGCTGCAGAGTTTGTCAGACTTCAGCCGCTGCCAGAAACCTTAGCAGAGCTCGGCATAGATAATAGATCAACATCCATGTTGTAATCAAAATCCTTCAAATTTAAAAATAGGCACATGTAAATATTTTGGAAGGAAAAGAAGAAAAACTACTTATTTTATTTTATTTTATTTTTGGCTTATCTCCTTACTGTTTTACTCAAATTTCAAGTGTAAACACTCGTTGGATGCATGATTAAATTTCACATGCAACAAGTACCCATTATGAATACTTTGGAGAATAAACACATTGATAAAAATTCAAGATACATTAAACATGTGTGTTGAACAAATGATCTGGAATCCAGGTGGCAGTTGTGCGTTGAGTTACTAGTCCTAGAAGCCCAATGGCAGTTGTGGGTTAAGTTTTTAGTCCTGGAAGCCCTGGTTGGAACAAACACTCTGGAGCCCTAGAAAACTTGGGTAGAGACCAATCTGGTGATGGTTAGTGATGTCTAACTATGAGGTGGAATTAATGGTTGAGGGTTGAGGTGGTTTGGCTTTTGGAAGCCTTAGTTTGGTTTTGATTGATGTGTTTTATGAGATTCCACATTCATGCTTAGAATATGGAATAGGGGTGATTGGCTGAAAGAGAGATTTGGTTCAACCCAATCTATAGTCGGGTGGTACATGGAAATCCCAAACCTGGTTGCATTTTTCCTATGTCAGTAAGAGCTCCTTTCCTCTTGTAATTGGTGGGTAAATGTACTTGTTATTATGTGATATTTATGGTTGATTTATCATTGTTATACTACTGGTTATATGATGGTTATGAGCGTGGTTTATGAAATACTTGATTTATGGCTCACATCATGTTTTGGTTAGTATGTGAAATTTTAATGAATGAATTACCTAATAGATGACAATGCAACTAATGTGAGAAGGCATCAATCCTTCTTGATGATTCTCAGATAAGTATGAGACCCATATGCTCATATTTGTTGTTGAAACCTGTAGATTTTATATTTGTGATATGTTTGACGAAATTACTGTCATGGCTGGGCTTGTTTAGATCAAGTCCTTGATCAAGTTTTGTGTTAGAGGCTTTGTATTGGTGTCATTTATTGTTTTGGAAAGTCTCATCAAGTTTTGGGTAGTGGTTGGAGACTAGCTCTGAGAAAATGGCTTAAATATCACAGTATTTGGCACAAAAATGGTTGAAAAAGACTGCAGCCTCTCCCTTCCAGGCATTATGGGAGAAACTAGAGGGTCCCAGTCACATGAATTCCCTTGTCATGGGAGCAACTTGGGGTTTTTTCAGTGAAAATGAAATTTGACTTAGGGCTTGGTTACCTAGAGGGGTGGTTTAACTTTTGTGGGTCATGTATCTCCCGAGGAAGGTCAACAAGGTTTTCTTGTGTCGATTCCACTTCCTTAAGGTGATATAGGAGGTTGAATCATATCATAATAACTCTTCGTCACATTTTTACCCCAGTTGGTCAGGTACTTGGGTAGATGTGGGAGGACGGTGTTACAAAAACATTGTATAAATTGAAAACACACCATAATAGTGAGTTTTGAATGGGTTCTTGATTCTTTGATTCAGTGGATTTATTTTTATACTATTAGTGTAAATAATATACGATTTCTTGTCTACCTCTCACAGTTTTATAAAAAAATCCTCATATCTAACTTCTATCATCACTCCAAATGAATCGATGACCAATTCATCATCATTTAAATCCTTCATAGTTTCTTTCTTCACTGAAGAAACTTCTTTAAATATCTTGTTGTCAATAATTATACAATGTTCAATATATACAAAATCAAATGTTTGAAATCCATTGGCTAACACATTATTAATAAAATCTCAAATAAAAATTTCATGTCCAACAACTTTTGATTCACCTAATTTATTTGTTTTCGAGCATTTCATCACACTTGTTTCCATAAGTATTTTCCCTTGACCTTCTATCATCTATATTCTATTAATAAAGAGCATGCATAATGAAATATATTCTATTAAGATATTTATTATATATTTTGGATTTTAAACCCAAAAATAAAATTTAAAATTGAGAAGGCCAAGCAATTCATTTTATAGTAAATAATAATGCATATTTGTTATATTTTTCACATTACAAAACTCAATTTTATAAAAAATAACATTCCCACATGGTAAGCCATAATGTAAACAATGTGCTAGCGCATACTTACTTTCTAATGCAAATTGTGAAACATAGAAATGATTTTGCATCAAAAAAAACCTACGCGATCATTATTTGGAGTTCATTGTAACTATGTGCTCCAATGAATCAAAATTTGTTTTACATCAAAATAACCATTGAGACCCAAAAATACCCAAAATCCCTAAAAATAAATCTTATTGTAGAAACTAGACCCCAAAAATTAAAGTTTGTAGTAATATAAAAGAAAATTGAAACCATAACAATGCTAGAGTTTGAAACATTGAAGATGACATTGAAACCCTTTTATTTTGTTGAGATAAAGAAAATGAAATTACGTACCTAAAAATTCTCTCTTTTATATTTTTATACAACCCACAATACATGTTACATAAATTGTTCTTCTAATAACTTTGTATACTCCAATATCTTATCTAGGAAATTTATGTTGCACAAATCTCCCCTCTAACTATTTATGCAATAATGGATAAAGGTTTGTGGTTTACTTAAGTCACTTGTACAACATGAAAAAATATTGCTCTCTTTTTCATTATATTTTTTTGCACCGGGTGCATTTTTAAAATGTAAGTGCACCAATGTACAAAATCACCTTACATTATAAATCCATTTTCAACAAGAATAAAGATGAAAACTCCCATTTTTTCTAAAACTCCCTTATTTTCTAAATTTTTACCATTGTAGATGTTTTAGCATAGGTGTCGTGTTTGATGCACATAAAACCACTATGCACTAGTATGTATGTTAAAAATAAACACGTCAACATGCTAAATCAAACTGGCATCATTTTCATTAAAAATACATTAAAAAAATATTTGAAGTTGGAAGTTTGCATGCTTATTAGTCCCTGTCGTTAGGCATGGGACTATAGTAATCGAAAACGAGTTTTTAGCATTAATCCCTTCCTTTTTATTAGTTCTTGCAGTTTATACACCCTATCTGAGTCATTAAACACATAGTTTTTGTTTTCATGGTTCTGGCCTCTTCTCAAGGCGGAGAGGGAAAAAATCTTATATTATGTTTCACTTTGTATTTCAGAAATCGAACTAATGGAACTAATGTTAGCATTAGTTCCCTAGCAACAAATTTTTTATGTTTTATGTTAATTCAACTATGGTTTCTACCCTTAATCTTTGTTGGCACATGTTTTTCCATCGCCTTGTGATTTTTGTGACATCTGGGCTCTGAGTATCGAATTGTTGTCGCTTACTTAAAAATAAAATTGAGCGAGAAGTATAGCTTTCGACTACAGCTGCTACTGTTACATTTTCTCAAAGCTAACAAGAGGAAGAGGATCATCACCATGCCTTTCGTCAGGAGCATCAACATTGTTTTCGTCTCCATGCTCAGCATTGCAGGTAACTGATAAGCCCGTTCGCCAGTTCATAATATGTGAGTTTTTAACTGATAAGCCCATTCTCTAGTTCATTCTAGTTCACTCCTTCTGTAATGTAGAACGAGTTCAGGTTTTGTTTTGATAAAGAGTCTTTTGGTTGTTGCTCCTATAAAGACTGTAAAACTTGCTTGCTCGACAAAAGGAGAGCAAGGTGGCAATGAATATTATATTATAGTGCAAACGTAAAAACACCTATTGTCCCTATTGCAAGCATCCCTATTGCAAACCAAGAAAGCTACAGGTGCACATGCATAAGCAATTCAAAATAAAAAGGGGCTTCACTTGTCAAAGAAAAGGTTTTCTCTTTCAGAATATTTTGATCCAAGAAATTCAGAGGATAGTTCAGATTCATACCTTGATGGTACTATAAACCCTCTAAGGAACAAGCTCCCTCTGAATTTCCTTCAAAGAAATTCTTCTACCAACAGATGTTGAAACACTCCTCTCTAATCTTGCTTTGTTGCTGCTCAACACTAGATCTAGAATTCTTTCTCAAGAAAACTTCTGAGGAACTGCTTCCCTCTAATTTGTTTCAGCCCCACTAGACATTGTTCTGCACCAACAAAATCAGTGCCCCACTAGCAACTCCAGAAATAAATTGTATTGTACCTCCAGCCACGGTAATCCAAAAATTTGAGACTCAACAGCCTTTGCGTTGCCTTCTACAGCTACAGCCTCACCCTAGCAGGTTGACGCAAGCTCTGTGTGAGCCTTCCCAGGTGACTATGTCACCCTTCCTCTGCCTCTCCGGCCTAGGACTGCACTGTCTCTCAGGACAATTTCTTTCCCACTACAGACTTTCTTTTGTCCTTTCCCTGGTGGCTTCAATCCTTCTTGATCTGCTATTGCTCTGATACCATGTGAAATTTTTTGAATCTTAACCAAAATTCCTATTGCAGAAAAACTGATTTACATTATCTACTTGTGTTTATATTAAAAAGTTATTTTTATGAATACTTCAGTAAAAATATTAATGTAAATACACTACAACCTACACCAACATACGCATCAAGAATCGAAAAATAAATGAGACAATCACACAAAATACACACTTATTTTTGGAAAATTGTCCCCGGAAACCTACCAGAAAAACCTATAACAGGATCTCGAGGGTTTTCATTATTAAGCAACAAGATTTTTGAGGCCAAATAGGGTGCCAAAACTACCACCCACCATCCGGATGAGAAACAGTGAAACCCTGCCTACCTTTTGTGATGCCTCTGCGCAGATGCGAGGCTCGCGTGTCTGTCTCCGAGGACCACGTCACCCCTTCCAGACCGATCCGCCTCTCAAAAAAACTGCGCCCATCCCTCCAACTCAAAAACTCAATCTTCAATTAAATTCTGATCATTCTAATGCTCTATACCCTGGCGGACACTTGGGCCTTAGTACTACCCTCTTCCGGGACTACGTCACCTCTCTTGGTGGTTACGATGTTTCGGCGGTTTCGCCGCCCTTGCTGCCATAATCTTGGTCCTCCGAACAATCGCTTTTGCCCGTCGTCGCAATCGAATCACATAGATCTTATCTTCATTTGAGCATCGCTCATTAGAAGAATTCAATTCGATTCACCGTGTGTTCTCCGCAGACCTCGTTTTCCTTTATACTTTTCTTGTTGAGAAATTAAATGTTATCGTGATTCTAATCCAATCAAGGGCTAACATTTAAATGACTTGATTCGCTCACTTAGAAAGCTTTCACCCATATGTTTAAATTAATTCACTTTAATTATTTTAATTCCCAAGTCTTAACTTAGGCTCCATTAAAAATAATTAATTATTTGAATAACTTTTACTCCGAGTGGAATTTCTTGGAACTATTTATGGGTCTTAGAGACCTCCTGTAGCCCCTCCACAAATTTCGTAGTTGAAAGTACATCCGATGCTACCCAAAAATCAATAAGAGTTAGTTCAGTCGTTGGTAGGGCGTGCCAAGGTCGCGGCTCGTACACAAGCATCGAATATTCGTCGCTGTTTGCGTATCACTACCATCCATCACACAATCACACGTCGATCGGGCCTATTGAGCCATGGACAGGACTCAAACAGAGTAGATCGAGGCAACTAAGATCACTTGGTATAAATGGATCCATTGATTTTTTGTGTTTTGTTGATCTACAGCCCGTGACCAGATTATTATCCGTTATATTATTGTACTAGGTTTGTCGTACTTTCCGCTCAAATGCTTTAAGATAATCTATAAAAGAAGTATTTGAAAGGGTTTCCCCCACAGCTTGTTCTTATTTTCGCTAGAGTTTACTATTTATATTGCACAGATCCGATTATACGATATGAAAAATCATCGAAGCGAAGTAATCCTACACATCATAGAGAAATATTGGAAAAATTAACATGGTGTTTATTAATTTGAAGGACAAGTCAAGAGAAGATAAGCAAGGAACTTGAGAGAAAATATACACAGTTTAAAGTCGCATCTACAAGTATAGAGTTTAGATCTACACAGATAGAGAGAAAATCTACAAGCCGAAGGTCGAGACGTTTCCTCTCACCTTCACAATATAAAAGTAAGACAAAAATTATTATGAAATTTCCAAATTAGAAATCATTAACGACAACAATGATGTGCTAGAATACATTCAAGGAAATATTCCTAAACCTTCAACATATGCCTCTGCCATCATCAAGAATAGGTACAAGAAAGGTGAGTCCGAAGCAAACCAAATCTTAGTTTATGGGTTACAATATCATTTGCTTATGTTGGTAATCTGAAAAAATCAAATGATATGTATGATAATATCATTGCCATGTATGAGGTCAACAATCTAAATGAGATCATCTCACAGAAAGACCGCCTACAGTTGGAAATAACAAAGGGGGAGATCGTACCCAGCTCTTTGCTGATCATGAGACCTCGGCCTTAGAGATCAACCCAGAGGGTTGGTGAAAATGTGCTCGACAGAGAGTTGGTTATCGGGACTCTATGTCCTCCGATCTCAAAACTACTACTACTATCAAAGAACAACAACATTCTTCGCATTTTTGATGAAAATGGTTGGGAAGGATCAGAAGAGTTTAGAATGATAACAAGAGGAAGGATTCAAAAACACAAGTAAGGAGAGCTTGATGCATATATGGTCATCAAAAATAGAGACAGACTGTATGAGGTCACATAGAAGACCTCCTCATCAAAGCTCAAAAGAAATAAATGGCAAATCACTTGCTCATATAGAATGTTTCACTTGTTGCATATTTTTCCCATCAAAATAGAAGGAGCAAGAGATCAAAGGGAAGCCCATATAGAAGACCTCCCCATCAAAGCTCAAAAGGAAGAAATGACAAATAACTTGCTCATATAGAATGCTTCACCTACCACAAGAAATGACATTATGTTCGTGACTGTCCCAAAAGGAAAAATAGGAAGTAATGCCACAACAATAGCAAGAACAACTACGGTGAGAAGGTAGACAAATCAAAAAGGAGTAATCGGGATCAAAAGTATGAGAGGAGAAGAAGAGATTCATCAAGCAATCG